>CM056592.1:38293610-38703610 GCA_029721435.1 Gymnothorax reevesii | reverse complement strand
ATCACAATGTCAGACCGGAGGTGGGCCGTCAAAATCACAATGTCAGACCGGAGGTGGGCCATCAGACTCACGATGTCCGACCGGGGGTGGGCTGTAAAATCACACTGTCAGACCGGATGTGGGCCATCAAAATCACAATGTCAGACCTAAGGTGGGCCGCCAAACTCACAATGTCCAAACCGTCTGAGGAGACCCTGGGAGAAACTATTCCCTCAAATGTGCTGAGATGGTAGAGGGAGGAGCAACAAGGCAGGGAGGTGCCCAAGATGGGAAGAGAAGCACCACCTCTAAGACACGCTTTGGACAGGCCGCAGCATTACCACACCTTACCGAAACCTTCAGGCCACAGACATCAGGATGCACGGCAAAAGAGAGGCGCGTTCAGTTGCTGACTCACCCGTTACCAAAAGTTTGGCGCTCTCGCGTCTGCCTCCGCTTTAAAAACCTTCCAGGCAGACTAGACCGACTTTGGCCCCGACCACAAAAAATCTATCTGCTTAAGAGTCTGCAGCCTCCAACCATTTATAATGGATTCACTACCCTCAGCGGCAGAGGTACGAAGCGTGAATCGCACAAAAGCTCGTGTTTGAAATAAACAACATATTCAACCAATCCCCCTCAGGCCACTGCTTGTACATCACACGCCACATCCTGGGACAATTATATTTGTGGGAGATTCAGAATTTAATACAAAATCAATTCACTGGAATACAATCAAATAAAGTAAGACTCGATACTCTCACTGACAAGTGAAAGTATGACAACCATCGACAGTGTAACAGAATTACGGTAAAGAGGAGAGTTGCGGTTGGGACGATAAGTCAGTTACGGCACAGAAAAACGCCTTTCCAGACAGACCAGCTGTCGACAGACCAAACAGAAAGAGTTCCTGGAGCTCGCCTACATGCTGGAAATGCTCAACGACAACAGTGCAACACGCACTCACCGTGTAGAAATCAATGCCAGACAGACGGTAAATGGGAAGAGCTTCTTGGTTATACTGCATTTTCAAGACATATTCTCAAAATACAGGTTTGTGGGAAGAGGGAAAATTATATGCCCCAGACAATCATGTAGCTTAAACAGCCTCTTGCTTGTGTGTGGAACACAACAGACCTTGAATATGATGCTTTGAATGTGCTGACCTCTAGGAGGTGCTAGACCCCACATCAGCTGTACAGGTGACACACCGTCAGTGGAGTGGCTATAACCAAAACTTCAGAGGAAAACACGTTTGTTTTGAAGGATGCAGAAATCCCATTAAAAGTTTGACTTCGCAGCGAGCAGCCAAGCTTCTTTGCTCTCGAACGTGTTCGGCAGTTTAAAATGAATCCCAAAAAATAAAAATAAAAAATCGAGCTGAAATGGGACTCAGTCACACCATCACAAAATGATGAGCGCAGCAAAAATCGTTAGAAGTTAAATGGAGGGAACGAAAAGAGAGAAATCCGGAATGATCCAGAGCTGTGAGCCTTTTACGACAGACGCCATCAGCGGTGGAAGAAGAGGATGGCGGGAAATGGAAATTAAGAGCCTCATCAGGCGCAGTAACTGCCATCCTGCCAGAGAGGGAGGGAATCGGTATTTAAGATCAGCCTGGAAATCAATCCTCGCCGTTCGGCGGATCTCCTTGGCACACGCTCCCGTTCCCCGATTAAAAGCCATCTACACCTGTTCCTTATCAGCTAAATTTGCGCAATTAACTAAATCAACAGCGAGGATAAATGCAGTGGCACACAAATTGAGATACGTTTTAATATTCTTAAGAGCCGAAGCCGGCGCCAAGCTTTCGCTTAAGATTTCATTAACACCCGTATTCTCCAGATAGTGAAACTAGACCTACTCATACATACAGCTCATCTCTTCCAACTCCTCGGGACGAGCTGTGAGAGGAAAAGCCAGTGAGGAAGAAAGGAAGCGAACAGCCAGGAGAGAGGAAGAGCTGCTGCTGACTGAGCTCCAGACCGCCGCAGGTGGGAGTACGACGAGGACCTGGCGGGCCACACCGCGGCGTGTTGGGCAAAGCCGTCTTAATCCCCGAACGCCGTCTGGGGGTTCATTACCGACTCTCTGAGCCAGCCCAGCTCAATTTCCCACAGTCCTCTCCTGCTCTGGCCTCTCCTTGCTGCTGTCGCGTCTCAGTGGTCTGATTAGAGAAGCGGACTCATTCATCTCTCCGGTAATCACGCAAAGTTTAGAGCGATTCCCCGTCAGCCAGGCTACGCTCTCGGTTTCCCGCGCTGCTTCCGCTCTCGTGTAGCTCAAGGACGTTCCGCGGTTCCCGGGTCCCCTCTGAGCAGTTTAATCAGACACACAGCAGTTTTACTGGACAAATTCAGCTTTATGTAGTGCACCTGAGCACAGGCTAATACATACTTATTCACCCCGCAATGGAGCCTCGTATACAGGCACAACATACTCACCGGACAGTCAAACCCGCCATAGCAGGTACTGTACCACTTACCGAGCATTCGCAGAGCTAGTTTGTAAGAAATTGGGCGATAACACTTGTATATGCATTTTGGCTCTGAATGGTAACACATTGGTTACGAATAAGAAAAAGTAGACACTTATTCACTTGTGGTTATTCGCATCAATATCATGTGAAGTATGCCAGAATTTCAGCATTTTTTATGAAGGATCACCATTCAAATACTCATGGAATGCATCAAAGCAGCACAACAATGCAAAGTCATTTCCTGTTTCAGGAGCACTGTATGTAGTTAAAACACATTTTCACACAAAAGCTAAATTACCCACAATGCTATGTACCCTAAGCTATCTTTATTACAGTACCCAATGAGCTTGGCTACATGCAGGACAGTGTAATTAACAATCTGGGATAAAGCAGAAACATTCACAAGCAATTTTTCACTCTGCTACAATTGGACAGTCAAGCATTGAACATTCACTAGAAAAATCGATGTTTCTCAAAACAGGATTTCATTAGACCAGAAAGTAATGAGAGAAATAACTAGCATACCTGCGCGCTTTACAGAAAAAATTCATAACGGAGATTATCCAGTAAGTCCTCCAAGAGCTGGAAAAGCAGCTGCCGCTTCAAGGAAAAGTGATTAAACTCTTGCCCATACGAAGAAATTATTTCCGCTACAGATGGCCTTGGCAGTTACAAATGCGTAAAATTTACATTCAGAAAATATTGTGCGGTGAAATAAAAATTAGTCATATTTACTACCGCAATTTCAATCAGAGTCAATTTTCGGCCACCATTTTAAAACATTAATTGATTTCTGGGACGTATAATTTGTTCACTCTGGAAAAGAACAGGATTTAAATAAATAATACGTGGAAATATTAAGAAGCAGCCGACTGCATATCGGTTCATTCCCCCCGATTAAACCCAAGGCCCCAAACAAGCGAGCAGACCACACGTTAATTAGATTTAAATTAAAAAACATTTCCTCCTTCCGATGCTTAATGTATCGTGGAAAACGACTCACGTCCCATTCACACTCGAGTCTCAGGCCTTTTATGACGCAAGCACAGCTAATGCACAAACTGGCCTCTAGGGGGCACTAGCCTTCTCACGTGGAAGTTCATGACCACTAGCCTGTAACATAATGGCCCACCTCGCTCTTAAATCACTACTCATTCGTAGTTATCTCTAATTGTTCCGCTCGAAATGAAAATGATTATTGACACCGGTGGTATTCATTTATAGGTTTCAATAAGTTGTGACACTCATCCTTTTCTCTCTCTCCAGAAACACAAGGCAGGCCACTGAACTTTTGTCACTCTACCGTCACCGAGCTGCATTAACGGAGCACATAATGGGTTTAGAGCCCGTATAACTCACCGACGGCCTACTCTTCACTACCATTCGCAAAGACAATAACATTACCGGAATACACCCACCGCAGATAGAGCCCATAAAATATGTTTATATGCAGATGATATTCTCTAATGTCAGCAAAATCAAATAAGCTCTCCAGCAGAAGTCTTCAATTGAATAAACAAATTCTCCAAAGTACCGAGCCGCACAGTCAGGTAGACCAAATTCAGCCTCAGAGGGGAAGGCTGGAGCATTTCGACGGTGAAGCTTCCTGTCAACATCACTTCGGGGTACCGTGCCTCTGCTACAAAGGTATGATATTTCCAACAAAATGTCAGATCAGTCAACTTAACTTCACTGTTGTTCTTTTGACAACTGAAAGTGGAAACTCAGCTGTTGGAATAATTTATCAACCTCTCTAGCAGCAGAAAGGCTGTTGTACAAATGAGCACCTGAACTGAGTTTAACATTCGCATTTACTCTCCCCCTATCAACATTTAACTGTTTTAGAACTCTAGACCACAAAATTAAGAAATTGGGGATAGAAATGAACATGATAAAACCTCATTATAACGCCGAATCAACACAAACAGTCCCAAAGTTCGCAATGTATTACCAGGCAGGCCACCCTTAATATGTTGTAAATCGGCTACGCCATTATCAACAAAAATCCATGACCGGCAATAAAACGAACAGTAATGCAAGAGCAAATATTCAATAACAGAAAGACCACCCCTCCAACAGTGACTAAAAATCAGTAACTGTTTAAAAACTGATTGATCGCGACAAATTTGAAATCCTTAAAATCATTAGGGCTCGCCAATCGGGTGAGCAATAATTTCACCCTTTAATGGAGAATTACTCTCAACCTGATCCCCTGTGCTTTGCCTGATTAACTATCAAACAAAATATTTACTGACTAATCAAGACCAAGCTGTAGCCCATAATGGTTCAGAAATGATAATGATGGCGAGAACCAGGCTATTACACAACATTGCAAGGATCGCAATAATTCAATAATTAATTAGAAGAAAACACAAGCTCTCACAATTTTATCATCAGTTGTTGCATTTTCCTTTATCAGAGATCAGGAAAGGTTTACAAAAATGATGAGATATTCGTGTAAAACATTTAAAGTATTATAATGCACAGATTTTAAGTGGAAAGCACCTCGCTGAGTGTATCAGACTAGCATTGGAAGTGATAAATAGCTTCGAAAACATATTTACCCAAAGCGGTGCCGATTATAAGCTTAGGCATGTTCTGAATCTTGGGCAGGGATGGTTATATATTTCATGCCAAAATGCTTTACAACTTTGTGAAACAATGAACAATGATGGCGTCTAAATATAAACTGGCCAGTAATTATACCAATTAGTCTTGATTATTGAGAAAATCAATTGCTTGACTGCTAATCAAGAAAAGCGAATAGGAATATGCAGACAGTAATCGTGCAAAAAGATCAGCATTCTGCCAACGGCGCCTTATCTTCGATAGTGACAGCACAACAGTGTATCACACTGCATCTCTGGACAAATTCACTCCGATAAAGCATGACTCGGTCCACCAAATGAAAAAAAACATTTTAGTTCAACTCATGAAAACTGCCAGGAATCACTCAGCAGGACACCTTTGAAAGAACTCAGTGATACTTTAAGCAAGAATTCAGAGATAAAACATTAGTAACAGAAGCATTCTGCACCCTGTCAGAGAAAACATGCTCTAAACAAAGATCGATTTATCAAATATTCCTCAACCGCTAAATTCCACAAAATAACTCACTGCCAGCTAGAAAAATGCTTCCCTCCACTTTCCAGAATGAAGAAAAGAGACCTGCAGAAACTTCTGGAAACAAATACCACCTTAAAACACAAAATATTAAGAACTTATGGAAACATCCATCACAAAATGTATAACACGGGATTCAATGGCACAATCTGGGGTTCACAGGTATAATTATTAGGGGTTCAAGCAGGAATCCGTCCACATAAACCACAATCATTAAGCCGCTTTCGAAAGCAGCTTTACGCTTGCGTACATTTTCCGGTATTTTCTATTTCACGGAAAACAGCCTTTTCTTTTCTCCACTGCTCTCTTTACGGCCCTTCTTTGTATGTTGCTGAAGTTTTAATATTCTTTATGCATTTTATTTTATACTTTCGGATATTCATCCAGCTGCTTGGACCTCGCCCAGTGCCACTTACGGCTACAATTATTATTATTATTATTATTATGATTACACAGACTCAATGACAGTTGCTAATCTAAAATATGTTTGTAATTATGAAACAGACTCAACGACAGGTGCCAATTTACAACGTTTATCATGCACAAACCTTTATTCACCAACCAGCTAATGGATTTTTATGCATAATAACTGGAAAACAGGAACAATACAAGAGCTTTAAAATGACAGAATATTGATTCTGAGCAGAGCCTGATTGAATCAGTGAATCTGATTGAAAGAATGCAGCATGGGGGATTGACACATGAGGAACAGCTGCCGCCAGCGGACAGCCCTGCGGCCCCATGCCAAATCCTGTCGCTCATTACGGATGCGGAAATCCCATCGACAGCAAAAGAACCTGGACTTAATCCTAATTCAATATATTACACAGTGAGCATGACCCTGTACGACTCTTTTGATTTCAACGGATAGGTGCTCTGTGTGTGTATTCAACTGAGGGAGGTGTTTGGATATTTTTGATCAATTCATACAGAATATGTTTTTTATTGATGAGTCCAGGCTGGAAGTTCTTGTATTAGCCTGTTTGAGCCTTACAGCAAGACTGTGAGAGCCATGAACGTGTACTACGGTCAACCAATCAGAGAGACACACTGAGAGGGAAAGGGTGACAGCAAAGGCCTTGTTCTCAGAACCCACCGTCAGTCAAATACATTAGTTATGAATAATGATTTTTTTTTAATAAAACCCGCAAATTCAAGACCCAACTCTACGAGCGAAGGAGACCTACTTTTCCCACACCGACTTTTACCCATCTCCAGTTCCGTTGCCTGATGGGGGATGAAATTAAATCATTGCTGGGTAATTTAACCGTATCAGAGACACAAATTTTCCCAGAGAGGTCGAAGCCCTGCTTTGCCGAGCCCTTAGTTATTCATGACGAGACGAGAACCCGTGCGGATGAATACTGCATGAGCCGTGCGTCTCGTCTATCGACTGCCCCGCAGAAGAATGCGTGTTTACACGACGAACCGGAAGAGAAGACGATTTGACGGGCGGCTAGGCTCAATATGCGAGAGTCATCTATTTTTCAGCAGGCTCCCACTGCTATGCAATCATATATTTTTTCCCCCCCTTTTTCTGGGTGATGTCCGAGACAATTAAGCAAACAGTTTACCCAGGGCCCACCTGAGGTTGTTGTGATAAGTACAAGCAGACTCAGTTTACTGCTAAGTCGCTCGGACAGATTAAATCCTACACTGTCCGTTTTAATAGCTCTCAGTCACTCATTACACAAAGCCTGCTACAGGACCCACTGAGCCAGCCTGCAATAATAGCCTTTCCCTCCCCTGTCCCCCGCAGACTCACTGGCTCAGGACTCTATGGAAGATGCTTCATGCGCTATATGAGCACTCAGCACTGCTATTCTACCACAGCAAGGAGAATAAATATTATTATCTCATACATGAATAAAAATCTGCGTGATGCAACCCAAGAGATACAGGTTTGCTATCAGACATGTGTGGTACAGCTGACATTACATTCACTGATATTCTCCAACCAATTTCTCAATAGACAATGTTGCCAATCCTGCTGGTGGCCGTTAACCATCCCTAGCGTTAGCTTCCAGATAGCGGTTTATTCAGGTCAATGAGATGTATAATTAGCTTGCGCGCATGCCAATAAAGTAATAAGTAATAATTTACGTGCATTATTATTGTAGAAACTTGATTTTATTAATTTAATAGCGCAAAGTGTTAGCATGCTAGCAAGCAAATCATTCATCTCATTGACTTCACTAGACCGCAAACTAGAAGCTAAAACTTTTCTTGTATCATTTTCCAAATAATACAACGCTGACATTTATGGAATGCGAGGATGGCATCCCTTGGCGAAGACTCCGAATAAATGAAAAATTACTGCTCTCATTCCATAAATTTGATATCTCAGGCTCACTCATCAGAGATCCATACACACACACACACACAAACACAAACACACATATTGGGCTTCAAAATTATAAGCACTCCTGACTGTCAATACACAAACACCACAAAAAATATAAACAATATAATTATTGAGAAACAGAATATACCAAGATATGTGAAACACTGATATTTCAATTGAAACCATCAAAATTATACCAATTATTTAATATAAAATTCATTTTGACAAAAATCAAGGTTTTATAATAATTGGAACCCTTCATTTAGCACTTAATGCAACCACCTCTGGCAACGATAACAGCATGGATACGATAACAGTCTTTTCCAGTCATTTTGACAAGGTTAAAGCACACAATTTGGAGGATTTGGGACCATTCCTCTGGGCAGATCCTTTCAAAATCCTTCACATTCTTGGTTTGCATTTATCAACTGCCCTCTTCAACTCAGCCCAAAGGTTTTCAATTACACTGAGGTCTGGCGACTGAAATGGCCGTTGCAGAACACTGATTTTGTTGTCACAGAACCATTTCTGTGTGGATCTTGAGGTATGCTTTGGGTCATTATCTTGTTCGGAAGTCCACCAGCAGCCAAGACCCAGCCTTCCAGTGCAGCCAACCAGACTGTCAGTCAAAATGTCCTGATACCTGGTGGAGTTCATTATGCCATTAATCTTAGTGACCCCGGAGCTCTTGAATTAAAACACCCAAAACATAACTGACCCACCATGATATTTCATCCTGGATGAGATGAGGTAGGCCTGTGAAACCTCCATCCCGTAAGTAACAACATTTTTGAATTCCATTGTTCAATTACGCTCACTACCCGAAAGTATCAGCGTTGCGTACGGGACGCCTGCAACATGGATTTCAGGGGCTGCTGGGAAATGGAGGAATCCTGCTGAAGCTTTCAATCAGCCAGATAGTTAGTTACTCTACATTCTGGCCAAACAGCAGTTTCATCTGAACCCCCGCTAGGGAACGAGCTCATTTAGACTGCGTTACGTACGAGACGCACAAAAACACTGTACGGGACAGTTTTGTCACACTGCACTCTAGCTGGCAGAAAAGCATCTCTGCAGCGGTAATATAAGTGAGGTTCATGTAAAATGACTGAACAGATGTCACGCAATCATCAAACATAAATATTTATTCTAATGAGTGATAAATTCCCATTATTATTGATTAATATTGTGAATAGTCAATAAAAGCACCCACAGAACAGTCTTAGTTATCTTCTTAGAATGATGCAGGCGAACCCACGATGATGCCTAAATCTGACTTACACATAATATAATGTATCCCAATGATAAGTACACAATTACTGATTACAAATTGGTGATGATAGAATAAAATAAAAATATGATGGGAATGACCTTGTGCAGTGCCAGGAATGATAGAAAATTATGTTTAAACATGTAAAACTAAGACTTCAAACAGACAGACAATACAAAGAGCCACCAATGACCAACACCTCAATGAATAAATACAATATTATTGATTATTGATGACTAATTATCGGCTTTTGAAAAGGGCAAATTAATGCCAGCTTATGGTGCCAAAGTTTGTCATTGAGCAGAGAGATTCTAGGCCTGTGCAAACAGTGGGTTGTTTCTTGTTTGCATCTCTATGACGGCACCCAATATGCCGATACCGTATCTGACCAAAACGTGCAATGTGGTCTTATCTGACCAAAGCGCCTTGTACCAATCATAATTTAAATGACGTTTGGCAAAACTACAAGCGCTTGCCTCTGTGTCTTCTGGTCAGAAAAGGCTTCCTTCCGGCAACTCATCCAAAGAGTCCATGGTTGTGAAGGAGGCACCTGATGATGCCTTTTGAAACCTGGTGACCCCGAGATGCCCCCTCGGCCTGTACTTCCCTCACACTGAATCTCGGGGAATTTTTTGCTTCCTCATCCTCCGCAGTATCCTGGGGGGCGAAATGCGGAATGCGGTTGCGTCCTCTACCCTCGAGTTTGCAACAGTTCCATATCTTCGTAATTTTATTAGAACTGGCCTGACAGTGCTCAGTGGCCTACTGTTTGTGAATCTTCTTGTAGCCACTACCAGATTTATGAAGGTCTATGACCATCTACTTCTTTTGAGCCGACAGGTGTTTTGTTTTTTCATGGTCTTGGATGACAAAACGATATTCCATGCGTGTTACCTCATTTTTATACTCAAGTGAAACAGGAAGTGATGTAATGTCTCAATTTAGTTCCCAAACACTGAGATAAAACTTGAGTGGAATATTAAAGGCGGTACGGTGGCACAGTGGTTAGCACTACTGCAAGAAGGTTGTGGGTTCGAATCCGGCCTGGTGCCTTTCTGTGTGGAGTTTGCATGTTCTTCCTGTGTTCGCGTGGGTTTCCTCCGGGTACTCCGGTTTCCCCCACCCACAAAACATGCATCACAGGAACACTCCTGTATGGCTGCGTGCGAATGTTTGGTGGTGGTCGGAGGGGCCGTAGGTGCATACTGGCAGCTACACCTCCGTCAGTCTGCCCCAGGGCAGCTGTGGCTACAAAAACGTAGTTTACCACCATCAGGGCGTGAATGTGTGAGTGAATGAATAATGTATCCTTGTGAAGCATCTTTGACTGCCCAGAAAAGCGTTATATAAAACTGAGGCATTATTATCATTAATATAACGCCTGGTTTAATTTTGGTACATGCTATTTACAGGCATTTTTAAGGGTGCCATTAATTGTGAAACCTTGATTTGGAGGAAATGATTTTGGTGAGTTTCATTGGAACATTAATACCGTACAATATTTCTCATATGTTTTTATTTAGAGTTTTTCCCTAAGTATATTTTTTAGAATTTTTTATATACACACATTACACACATTATATGCACAAATTACTGCATTGAATCTCTGGGTGGAGATTTTTAAGTTTGGCCTCGATGCTTCTGAAAAAAACAAGTGACTCTGTCAACTATGACTGCAACAAACAACAGCAAGGGTCAAATTCAGGGTTATTGAGTGTTATAATCAATATATCTGACTGCAAAGCATTAAGCAAGACAGCTAATCATTTTCGCGCAGCTCTGTGAATGTTGTCAGCCAAGTTTGGCAATATTGCTAAATAATCAGGGGAAAGAACTGCTGTTTCTCTTTTCCTGAATGTGTGGTAGAGAGTATCTGCCAAATTAATGAAATGTAATGTTTTTAACACCTCAAATAAGGCCCGTTGGACACCAGTGTGCCAGGACTGAAGTTAAAAAGTTACAAATTCCAAACAGAGGTATATGTTAAAATGCTAAAGCATAATATTGTAGTTCTAGGATCATTACATGAAACCAGCTTGTTTCCATGGAACAATGAATCCTGGACTCCATCCTGGGCCTCGCCTCTGTACACTGGTTCTTGTTCCAACCTCCATTTCAATTGTAGCATTTTAAAATGCAGTTAATTTGTGTTAATTAGGCACATCTAAATTTAGAGCAGTTACTTATCATCTTTTGCCATACTTTGGCAGACATCTATACATGTCGTGAAGAATAAAACTTCCATATCCACATTGTGATAGAATAGAAACACCTGCAAGAAGAGCCCATCAAAGAGAGGAGCAAATAGGTTCAAGATTAGTGAAACCACGGACCAATGATAGAGTTAAACCGGTTTAGAAAGAACTCTAAACTGCTGTGTTCAGCAACCTAATTTGGAGCTTACTGATTATCTCAGTGTTTAATTCGATCTGTTTAAAATGTTGTTTCCTGAAATTAGTTGCAATATAAAGTAAATAAATGAATAAATGCAAACACAATGGGCCGTAAACTGATGACATAAACGCAGTCGGGATCAGAAGCTCAAGAGCTAAAAGTACTGCTAATCAAAACTGGGCGGGGCTAACTCCATTGTCACACAAGGTGATAAAAAATCCCTTGTGACAACAGTGCCATAGTTGCATATTAATTACTTGTGGGTGGGGCGGGGATTTATTTCCATTAAGGCCAATCAGATCAGCTGCTGTCATTCCCTTTAAAAAAAGTGTGTTAAAGGCAGAGTGAATTGCCATTTTCATCATGTCAGGCCAAGAGCAGGCACCTAAGTTTAATCGGGTCCACTAGGAAAGCTTCTCTAAATAGGAAACAGATCTACTTATTTGGGGGAATAGCGGTCAGTTCACCAGGTGATGAAATTCTATGAAATTTAAAAGGCCATTTAAACTATATACAAAACAGAACTCATGTTCTTCGAAGACAGGAGAGACTGAAGGTCATTACCTGTATTCACCCCTACATAAAGAAATTATTTGTGCGTAAAAAAAAAAAAAAAACCCTTCACCCTCTCCTTACCATTAGACCCTACAACAATTTGCAGACATTATTTACTCTACATGGTACACAACGAAAAAGAAAATTGAGAAGGGAAAAAAGCAGAATAAGATTTATTTGTGAATATCTGGACTGGTTGGGATTCGTTTCCATGAAACTATCATAGTGCAACAGTGTTTTGTTAAAAGGTTCTCTGGTTTAGTCAAAATTGTAACGCGTGATTTGCTACAAAGCTTGCGCACAACCCACTGGGAGGCAAAATCCTTTAGTGCAGACCGCAAAAGTACCAAACTGGGCTAAGATTCTACATATAGTGTTGATGACTGACAAAATTGTGAATAAAGTTACAGCCACATGCATTTCAGTTTGCAAAGGCACAAAATCAGAGCTTAATATATTCATAGGCCTTTTATTCTTCATAGAATACACAGATTTTTCCATTAAACTGGGGCTTAAGACAGTAAATGACTAGTTTAAACATGAAATACGGCTGATTGGGATAAATTTAAATCCTCTGGGTGCAGTTGTAGTTAGAACAAAAATCAGCGTGTACAGTGGCGGCCCAAGACCGAGTTTGGGAACCAGTGATCCAGGACAACAATTCTTAAACTCAATCTCGAGGGGCAACACAGGTTTGTGCTGGTCTTTGTTCTAACCTCAATCACAATCTCAAAATTTCAACAATTTTTTTTGATGGTCTCAATGATTATATACTTTTTTTTAAAATCCACAATATGCCAGAAATAGCTTTGCACTGGCTGTTCATGTTGTGCTTCCTGTGCCATATGGCCAACAATTGCAAAAAGAAGTGACAAAAAAGCCTTAGGGCCGGTTCATACTCTATGCAAGACACGCAAGCGAACGCTAGCGCAGGTCCATTCCATTCCGTTCACAGAGAAGCCTGACGTGTGTCCCTTGCTGCGCTGTGCCTCGTTAAAAAGCAGTACACTGCTCATGCAGTAGGGGGCAGCAAAGTTTTCTCCTTCTCCTCCTCCTCCTTTTTAGTGTGTTGAACACAGCGTATGGTGCATTATTTGCTCTCCCCTGTAGGAATCTCGCGGAAATACACGCGTCCATGCGTCGCGTTACAAAAATTTGGACACACTTTGCTACCCAAGGAGGCAGGATGGCTACCTTGCGTTGCTCGATGCATTGCTTTGCGTTCGCGCTCGCGTACCTTGCGTAGAGTAAGAACCGGCCCTTAGGCTTGTGGGCTCCAAACTTCGTTCTTAAATAGGTTCATTTTAATTTTTTTTTTAGTAGAGATTTGCCTCATTATGATTTGCTATGTCTTTGAACTCATCGTTATTACGCCGTCAGTGGGGCGACGTATTTTTATCATAATGGTTTGCTTATTTGTCTGTTCGTGTGTCCATATGTTTATAATAATCCAGCGTCCACAAGGTTGCACTGATTGGCATCAAACTATCACAGTAGATGGGAAATGGCGGTGATCGGGTCAAGGTCATCGAAAATGTGAAAATGGGTTTTGCGATAACTTCCTTCAAATCCATCACATTGACTTCAAACCAAAAACAGAATGTGCATCTTTTAATTTAGCTTCCAACCTTATGCTGTATGATGGGGCAGCTCGGATAGTCTCTGTGGCAGCTGGGCGTTCAAAGTCATGGGTAAAAATAATCTATTTTCCATTTTCACTCATAAAGACTTGCAAATAGACAAATGTTTTCAATAATGACCATAAAGGAACTCCTACATGGGCCTTAATTTCACACCATGACCTTTGACCTTGAGTGACCTTGAAAGGTCAAACTGAAGGTCACAGATTTTCAAAGGACTATGTTGAAAACGGTTGAGGTCACACTTGTAAAACTGAGTCCGTATGAAAAGCACCAAAATAAGTGCCGGCGGGCGAAGTTTGTTTTGTCTAGCAACAGTTGTCTTCCAGATGGCTTGGTTTGATGGCCAAGCGACTATATCCACCGATTACGAATCCACTGATTCACCCTCGTCTTGAGTTCGATCAGTTACAGATAATTTATCTCAGTTAAGCATTGTATCAATATTAAAATGTAAGCATTGTTTTTAAAATAGAGCAATAACAAATACACCCCCACAGACACTGTACACTTCCAAACATCTATATTTCCTTCAGAATGTCATTTTAGAGTTAAAGTAATCCCACGAAAAGCAAGTTAAGAAAAACTGACAGGTCGTCAAATTTCAGGGAATGCATTAAAGAGGTTATGGGAAGTCCTATATGAAATTGCTGGAATCCTGTTATTTATGTTGTGACTAGATAAAAAAAAGGTATCATGAAAAATAAATGCGAGAAACATGCGTTTTAAACAAATTTTTTGACATTTATTCGGACAATTCCGAAGATCATTCAAATTTCCCGGGAAATTGACTCATAAGGAAGTGGGACATCATTTCAAGAACACATTAATTTAATTAAATTACCATCGCAGAAACTTCGAAAACTCTCAACATCATCAGGTAATGCCAGTTTTCATGAATGACACATACCTGTCAACTCTCACGCATTCGGATTTCTCGTGCTTTTCTTTACTCATGGGTTGGAAAGTTCTGCGCTCAGCGGCTCGTGGGGCGCGTGTGGATTGGTCTGCGAGGCTCATGTAGCTGTAAGTCACGAGACTCCATTCTTTTCTACATTCTTAACCGCTGAATGTAGAAGGAAATGTCCGGCACGTGTCACAGCTTGTTGCGTAGTGAGCCTCGCGGGCTTTTCCTACGCCTTTCGCGAGCCACACCACCACAGAATTTCTGAAGACATGCTGATATTTACGTCGTAATTTATGTGCGAAAGAAACGCCTCAATTTTGTGAAGCAATGAATAACAACGCTATTAAAATACATGTCATTGTCGTTTCACCAATTAGTCTGAGAAACTTTTGCAGCAGCCGAGCACCGCCTGTGGTACCCAGTGCCCACTACTGTGAGTTACGCTCGAGTGGTGTTTGTTAATAGCAGTTGGCGAGGAGTGGGAACGCTCCCTCGGTTAGTGGTCGGTCGATCTCTTTCTCACACTCCAGTTACATTTCAATCGTACTGAGTATATGGTGAGTCAAGGGTGAGTGTGAGTGTCGTTTCTGATTACACACCATGCACGCTACATACACAATGCCGCACAGTAAGCAAAGAGGCAGTTCTTGAATTGATGTCACCACCGGAAATTCCTGAAGATGGCCAAAGCTCTTTGTCTTGGTTGCTAAGTGCATTGCTATGGCCATAACTCAGTAATTAGGAGATATTTTGGAAAAATTTAAACGTAGAATGTTTTATGACGGTGCATTAATCCAACTGAACTTGGTTTCAGAGATTTTAAAACTAATTCCCATAACCTCTTTAAGGTCGGAACAAAAGCCAGAACAGAAAGTGATTGCCAAGGACCAAGTTTGAGTACCACTGACCAAAAACTTTCCATTTCACAGACATTTGGTCAGTAAGGGAATAGGGTGGCCATATAAGCTATTATCAGCACTTGAACTGCTGCCAGAGTAGCAGAAATGGATTCGTAACAGTATTTTGCATTTATCAACCATTTGCATAACCACCAGCCATCGTGTGAGCAAAATGTGAATCCTGAGCTGGTGTGAGAGCCAAGTCAATCTAAAGAGAAGGCAAAGCACTAAACTACTGCCAGAGAGAGAGTGAGAGAGCCAACAATTCAATTTCCATATCTCAAATATTTGGCCGCCAAATCCTCATTAATGTTTCCGTATTGAGCAATAATATCAAAAATATTGCATACTTATATTACAGGTGATATTATAATTATGTTACTGGTGATCATTATGGGTAAGCTCACTGCCATTAGGAGCATAAACTCCATTCAAAATTATTTTTATGACACACAACAAATGATAAGAAAAGGGGTATTTGTCCTTATTTCCTCAAGTACTTTTATCTGTGCAAGGTATTCATGTAGCTCAATCGCACAGTGTTGGCTGCAGCACATTAGAGGCATGTTAGGCCATGAGGTGCTTGCAATTCCCATGGAGTTCTGGCGGCCCCAAAATTGAGCATCATTTAATCATTTTGGACAAATCAGGCGATTATGAGTGAGGTATCTCCATGTTAGGAACTGCAGCAGAATATGACAGATACATTTTTTGCCCACTATCAACATAACTAACTCATTTCTAACATTCGTGCATACACCTACACAACAAAATGAGAAACAGTACAATTCTAAAACTCCCTGAATGGAAGGGCTGAAAGTATTCGCATATGCTAACATAGCCAAGAAAATGTCTGCAGAGCCAAGTGGCTCAATACAATGTCATTACAGAGTACAGAAGTTTCCCAGTGAAGTGTGTACCTGCCTCTGTGAGAGGTACTCAGCTTATTAGGCTATGCCATTAGTATGCAGTGAGATACAAAGTGTAATGGTATAGCACTGTATGCTATAACGAGCTCTATGACAAATGTGCCGCAGGTGCTCTCCAGAGAGAGAGAGAGAGAGAGAGAGAGCGAGAGGGAGAGAGAGACAGACAGAGAGAGTGTGTGTGTCTTTGTACATAGATTCAAACACATACCCAGAGTGCTCCAACAGACAGCAAGCTCCACCAATCAACTGCCCGGCACCGTTACCACCGAGTGCGATCGCAAAGTCACGTTAAGTCCCAGCGAAAAATTTGCTCTCCCACACCTGACCACGTCTCCTACAACACTGTGCAACATCTGAGGGGGGAACCCTGACCTATTTCGGCCCCGGGTTAGCGTAGCGAACGTGATTTATGCGCTGCTAGCGTAGCGCTTACTCTATCCCCAGTGTTCACATTCCCCGCGGGGCTTCGGTCCCACAGTAATGATGCCCCCCATCGTAATCCCAGGCACTAACACATAATTCACCGCAGACATCCATGCACACAGGTTAAGGAGGGCAGCTAGGACGTCGGTGCGATATCACAGCGAATTTAGCCTCGACGGAAAGCCCCAGGTATGGGGCTCTCGCAGAGCATCGGCAGCAAAAAGGGCACCAGAGGCTTCAGCCTTATGAAAAGGATTTCTGTTCCTGACCTTTAAACAGCAGAACCCGGGAGTCACGGCCTCTGCTACATCAGCGCTAACAAAAGAAAGACTTGCTAATTATTCCAGGATAAATGGAACGCCGCTCGTCCAGCTAGCCGGCCCCTCCTCTCCCGCTTGTCTTGGACGGTGTAGAAATATGACAGCTTGACCTTTTTGCAAAATTGGTTTTAGCCACTCATTAGTCCAGGAGCCTCGCCGGCGGTGCGCCGTCCCCCCAAAACTGCGGGAGCTCGCTGGATGGATATAACATTTTTGATAGTTTCATGATTAGTTTTCCATGATAGCTTTAACGGATAGTCTAGTGTGCTACCTGGAGAAGAAAAAAGGCTTTAATGAAAATTGCGAGAAAAAAAAAAAACAAAAATACACAGTAATGACCTTGCCTGTGACATCACCTATTGCAGCATTCGAGAACGCATTCAGTATGAATTCATCTACGCTCCTGAACCGCAAAAAGAGACCGTCTTAAAAAGTCTTCCATCCTATTATGCAAGTTCTATTTTTCCTCTCAAGCAGTTCTTTGTTTTTTTCTCTCAAGCAGAAAATATCAGCTTATTTTGCATTGCTATGTTCTTGACAAGTGATTTTTTTTTAATCCCACTGACAAGTCTAGAAATGAGTCAAAACTCTGTCACTTCAGTGGCAGAATTTTTGTTCTACTGAAAAAAGAGGTAACAGAAATAAGTGTTTTAAGTCTAAAATGTTTGGTGAGACGGAGTTATTTTCAGTTTTTTGCAGTGTGTCTGCAGTAAGAGCAAGTCATCACCCGCTAATCCCCAGACACACTGCACCAGGTTGGCTAAAAGAACAGCACTTGCTGTTATGCCTGTATGATCCAACTCCCTTCTCAGAGCAGAGCCCTGACCAGCGCCCCCTGACCAGTAACTGTGAAACGGGATCAGTAACTCCACCTCCCATCCCCAGCACCGACGAGCCTTACTTTGTGAGGAAGGAAGACAGAGTTGACGCAGGCGATCAGACGGGCCGTGTCCTCGGCATCCGCTTCACCACAGATAACGATCTGATGGGACAGAGAGGGGGGGGGTCAATGAAGGGGTCTCCACCTGAATCTGGCAGGGGCGTCCAGGGGGGTCAGGGAGGATGCTGCAGTAATGAGGTAGGCAGGTGGCATTCCCTGATGGTCTGCCCCCATCTGAACCTCAGAAACCTAAAATCTTCCCGACCAGCCCACCTCCCACAAGAAATAGACAGATTTAATTCTCACTTTCTTTAGTGTAAGTGTATATGCTACAGTGGAGCCTAAAAATTTAACAAAAACAGGCCTAAAAAACAGGTAATATCCCACTTGTCAAGACCAACAAATTTTTTTCTGAAGGTACTCAGCCCAGCCAAAGCAGCTTGCGTGACTTCAGAATTATCTGAGCGAGGCAGTGAGGGAACTCCGTGTTTTAGCAGCGCTAGCATTAGCGGCGCAGGAGCAGTGTTTACCTGTTTGAGCGTAAAGTGCTGGGCCATGAGCCCGCGGACCATCTCGGGCAGGGCGATGGGCACTTTGACCAGCCGGTCGGAGAAGGCGGCCAGCAGTTTCTGGGAGCGCTGGGCCCACTCTTGCCTGCCCGTGTAGTGGGAGAGACGCAGGAGGTTCAGGGCCGACACTGAGTTAGCGCTGGGCTCCGCTCCATCCTGGTCTGTGAATGCACCATAGTTACTATCAATGCAGTTATGTCCTATCAATATAAACAGCGCTTTTTCTGATGTTTGGGTACCCTTAAATCAAATTAACTCCATTACTCAGACACTGCGAAATGGAGGCCAGAGTAGAGCAACCTTCCGCAATATGACGTACAGTACAGACGAAACGTTCTCAACAGATTTAAAGTACCGTAATTCTGTGAACTGATAGTGCTTCCAAAAATCACAAAATAAAAGGCTTCTAATTATTGAAAAATGCACAGTAAAGAGCAGGGAACAATTCAAAACCATATCAAATTAATATTTGGTGTGACTGCCCTTTGTCTAAAAATTAAGAACATCATTTGGCTGTTTGATGATACTACCAAATAGCATCCAACTCGCTGCAGGCTCAGTTCTGCTTGCATCTGTCTCCACGGGTATTCCCCGACAGCCACGATGATCATGAGATCAGGGCTCATTAAAGGCTGCATTATCCGAAGCAAAACATTTTTCTGAGATTTTTTATTTCAAATAATATCAGGTATCTCAAACGTGCTTTAAATCTAAAGCAACAAAAATAACATTAAAGACCAAATTTAAATGAAAAAAATAAATGACCTAGGGTGCCTAAAGCTTTTGAACAGCGCGTCCAAGTAAATTCTTTTGGCAGAATCGTGCACATGAGGCCAGCTGATTTGAATGATATCAAACGTGAACATGATGGGCCCCGTTTACATGGGTCCATAAATCCTATTTACAATCCGATTGAAAGGTCAATGAGATTCAAAATGTCTCATATAAACACCTTAGCCAATCTGATTCACCTGGATCCGATTGTATTTCGGATCGGATCGTAAGAGGTAGTCCACGCCAATTGATAATCCGCGGCATGCTCCATGTAAACGACTGAGTGGAGCGGATTGTGTTGATAAAGAGGATTGTTCGGTCCGCGCATGCGCTCCTTGTACGTAAGAGGCTCGTAAGTGAAGTGACGTACGCAGAGCCAAACGCGGCCAAACTAAATATCCAAACATCGCTTCAGGACGATTAACTGCTGCGACTTCAGAACCGCAAATAAATATAACCACGACACAATAAGCTTCCCCAACGAAACACGGCGTTGATCCATCTTTATAGAGGTAAACAGGAAGCAGCCAACATTTACAGGTAGTGGCAGAGTGACGTAATTCGCAGGTAAAAAAACACAATACAATCGGATTCAGCTGGGGCCATGTCAACGCGGATTGAACGTGGATCTCTTTACTTAAACTTCATGCATACAGGTCAAATCAGATTCACTTAATCCTATCGATTTCAATCAGATTGCGGAAAACTACCCATGTAAACGTGGCCATGGATTCAAACCCACCAACAAGGACGTTGATTGGACGGTGACTGCTGATTGACACTAAGTTTTATCTAAGCGCACGACCACTAGTACCTAATGATGTGATATTAAGAGTGAAATTGTTTTTTTTTTTGAGTAAGTGGAAGGAAAAAATTCCTCGGTGTGAAAAGTTTTACAGCTGCACTTTTTTTATGGAATATGTGATGAACAACACAGTTATTATGGGTATTCAGAATTGGCTACATCGAGAAACGAAAAGATTCCCGATTGTTCTTAATGACTATAAGGCATGTGAGACTGAGTAGTTCGAGAAGGTTCATCCAAGGAAAGATTAATCTCTCGTCTTCGCCTAGCAACAGCGAAGGGATCAGCTTCTCCTGCCCAGTGATGTCATCACACTCTTGAACCCATCAGCAGCGAGAGCCGTGTGGCAGCAGGGGCTTATGGGCTGTGAGAGGGGCCGAGGTGATGCCTGACTCTGACAAGCACTCCCCCATTACAGCTGTGTGGTGTCACTGTCCTTCAATAGCACTGACCCACGCACACACACACAAACGTGCGCACACACACACACACACACATAAATATAAAGTACAGGCCAAAAGTTTGGGCACACCTTCTCATTCAATGCGTTTCCTTTATTTTCATGACTATTTACATTGTAGATTCTCACTGAAGGCATCAAAACTATGAATGAACACGTGTGGAATTATGTATGTATGTATCTAACAGTTGTCCAATAGGGCTGTCGGCTGTGTATCAACCTGACTTCTGCACAACACAACTGATGGTCCCAACCCCACTGATAAGGCAAGAAATTCCACTAATTAACCCTGACAAGGCACACCTGTGAAGTGAAAACCATTTCAGGTGATGACCTCTTGAAGCTCATCAAGAGAAGCCAAGAGTGTGCAGAGCAGTAATCAGAGCAAAGGGTGGTACTTTGAAGAAACTGGAATATAAGACATGTTTTCAGTTACAGGTATTTCACACTTTGTTGATAAGTACATAATTCCACGTGTTCATTCATAGTTTTGATGCCTTCAGTGAGAAGCTACAATGTAAATAGTCATGAAAATAAAGGAAACGTATTAAATGAGAAGGTGTGTCCAAACTTTTGGCCTGTGCTGTACATATATATATATATCCATCCTTGTACCTCTATCTTTGTGAGGACATAACGTTGATTTTAATTTTCTGTGTATCTGTACAGCCTTTCTGTAATCTTAACAATAAGCAACCCATGGCTAACCCAAAAATGGGTCCACACTTCCCAAAAATGTCGCTGCTCTGTAGGAAAATAACTTCTTTGGTTCTTACTTCATAGCAAGTGCAAGAACACACACACGCTAACGCACAGATTCAAATACATTTGCATAGCTATACTCAAGTGGACATTGTATTGACTTGTATTCATTATGAACAGCCTTTCCTGAACCCTAACCATAACAAAAGTATGCCAAACTCTTGCCCTAACGTTGAACTAACCATAACTGTTACCATGATCCTAACTTTAACCAATTAGCTGCAATCCTCCGTAATCCCCTGTGAGGACCACCCAAACTGTCCTCAGAACTCCGAATGCACTCTCAACATCGGTGGTTTCTCAAGAGTTGGTTCCCACAAGTATCGTTACAAAAGCCCATGCCCCCACACACACACACACACACACACACACACACAGACACACATCCACAGAAACACAGTCGCGCATACAGGCGCAAACAAACATGTGCAGGCTCACAGTCACACAAACTGGCATGCAAATGCATACACACACACACACACACACACACACACACAACCACAAACCCTTAAGCAAGCAGGTATACAGACACGCACTCATGTAATACAAGTACAGTCCACAAGCTCCTACACAGGCACTCGGACATACGCACATGACGGAACGCAAAGATACGCAGACTGGTGTTCAGTCGCAGCTGAAGGGGCGATAATACATAATTATGTTTCTCCCCAGCCGCATTATGCGTGCGCAGAGGAACGAGGTTAAACGCCGCACGGTTTTCAGCGGGGTGCAAAATCGAGAGTGGCGCACGGTTTGGGAGGTAATCCGTCTTCCTCTGACAGGCACGGGCTAGCGCTTTCTGACTCTGTACAGTGAACTGCCACTCTCGATGGAGCAGTGCGTCAGAGCTGGGCTCACTGTAATGTACAGTCACTCTGGAAAGATGAAGCTTCTCTAACGTCCATTTTAATTTATCAGGAGCCGAGCAAATAAAATAACAATTTCTTTTTTTTTCTCTCCCCGTATCTCATTTCTGTCAAAGACATTTTCGCTGAGCCATCAATCAAAATGGGGTGCAGCGGTAACTCGGCGCGTCGTCCTACACGTTCTCAGTTCCTGCGCTAAATATTTGGAACCAAGCTCTTACAGTCGCCGTGACTGTGCTTAGCTCCCAAAAAAGCACTTTTTCTCCGTTGCTGGAGAAAAGAAGCTGTGCTCGCACTCAAACATGCCCTCACACTGACCCTTCCTCTTATGTTATTGATGCCGAATGTATTCAGACAGGCAGGCGAGATGGGAAATGCTAATCGCGCTACACAGGCTGAACAAAAGGAGCCCTGAATCTGCGCTCGCCCGAGCAGTGCCATTTTAATGGCTCTAAGTCCTCTTGACGAGTCAAATTCGTCACAAAGCAAGAGTATTCTTTACATTGTACTCTGATTAGACCAGCAACGTCCGATCCTGCATAATGAGCTCTCTACACTGCAAAAACTAAAAAGACAAATAGTAATTCAAGAATTCAAAGCATTTCATTCAGACAAGTATTATAATATGGCATTTGGACATAAAATCTCATTTATAAAACTGTTCAGTGAAAAAAGCTCTAAATACTGCCAAATTTCTGAGATATTTTGCCTCATTTTATTCAAAACAATGTATTACTTACTGCTTAAGGGAAAAGAAATAGAATTTTGGGCCACTTTCACAAATACAGATTGAGCCAAATCCTGAGGGGCTAAACAAGATCTATGCCTGTGATTCTGGCCGGTCGAATCCCATAACCGTAATAAAACATTAGTTAAGACAAACTCCTTTCTCTTTTTGCAGCGAAGCTGTTGACGTGAAAAGCTCTCTCAGAACTAAAGTGAAAGCTGTGGGGACAGTAGTGGCCCTCCAGAGACTGGGCTGGGCGCTCCTGTATTAGAGAGAGGGAGGCGGGCCCCGCGAGGCCCCGACCGACCTCCTGACATCGATACTCCGGCACTGCCGCGTACCCTCTTTAAGAGCCAGTAGCAGGGTGGGGTCCGAGGGGTCGGAGCTGAAGTAGCCACCGCCCTGGTCGTCCCAGAACAGCTCGTCCTGCCTCAGCTGCAGCGCCTCGGCCCACTGCAGCCAGCGAGGGGCCAGCGTCGCCTCGTACAGATCCAGCAGGCCGCACACCACATACGAGTAATCGTCCAGGAACCCTGCGATGGGAGACGGACTGGAGAGAGGGGGAGAGAGGGAAGGAAAGAGAGAGGGAGGAAGATGGACAGGGACAGAGAGAAGAGGGGGGGAATGAGAAAGAGAGATGGGGAGATAGGGAGAAAGAAAGATAGCGATAGAGGGGGGAGAGGAATGGAGAGGCAGCATTATCATCAAGGCAACATTTTCAAAATTTGAAATGTAAACACAAAATACACCGTTTGAATCGTCAGTATTTTTTTTTGCTTGTTTACTCTAATTTTCAGTGTGAATTGCTTTGGTAAAGTAGTTACAAGACAGCTATGCAAAAGTAGCATTATCAAACTGAACTGCACTAAAATTTTGAAAAAAAAACAGAGGGGGAGGGGGAGAGGGGGGGGGGTTATATTGGCTGTTAATACGCTATGATCTTTAAGATGTTATGCACAATATTCAATGCTAATGCTTTCTCAGGCCAACAAAATACAAAATTAGAATTTGACTGTGTGAAACTTTTCTTGAGTTTAATTTTTCTTGCTTGTACTACACATGTAACCAGATGCTGTAAAGAATAGTTGGTTTATACGGTCACGATTCTCAAGTGTCATTAACTGGTTCCTCCCTAGTTCCAACAGTCCATGTGTGTTTTGCGGTTTGTCTCCTTTAATTGATTGTTTCTCTCCTTCTTTGCTCGCAGGTGTTATCATTTCTATGCCTCATCCCTTTCGTGAATGTTCTGTCTACATGAGTTCATTGTGCGGTCAGTGTGGCCGCTGGATTGTTACAGTCCATACCAGGCTAAACCTTCCAGTCGGTTTGTGTTTTCCAGTATTGAGCTAAGCTCTTCATCTGTGTGTTTCAGTATATTAAAGCCACATACTCACGGATTCACTAATTAAGACTTAATTTTGAGAATTTTTTTAGAGAACTTTCCTATGTTCGTAGTGGCTAGATATAACGAATACGAACAATCGCACGATTTTAGAACCCCCAGGTCCAGCGATATAGATAAAACTATTGAGGAGGTTTCCCTTGTCGGCAAGTTGATAAAAATAGACCCAAAAGGAAAAATAAGCGCGTCGCGCAACGAACAAGGAAGCCAAGTCGTCGTCTTTTGGATTCGCACGAGGTAAATAGCCTAACATATATGACATAAAGAAATGATTGCGATGTTTGGATGACTCTACTGTAATAGGATGGTTGTTGACTTGATGTATGAGTGTCATATTTGCATAAAAATCGCGATTCGCTATAATCGCTATCATGTGTACTACGTCACGGAAATGTGTGTGTTTTCTTGGCGAGCGAAAAGAAGTAGGGTTACACACTTTGGCGGTCAAATACAAACATTTCCTGATGTAGTTAATTTTTTTCAAAGGCATCACTGCATTGCGAAGAGATTAATCTAAAAGGTAAAGTATTTTAAAGTTATTGTGTGATTTAGGCGATTGTTATCCTATCGAAGATGAGCATGTGGCTTTAATGATGAAGAAAAACAAAATTACTCTTCAGAGTCTCATTAATAGGAACACATTCCAGAGCCTATGATTTCCAGGATTGGGACCCTGTTCTCGTTAATCCATTGTTCCTGCCTGTTCCTGAGTCAGTTTATTAGGAAGACCTCGCATTCCATCATCGGCCGTCAGGATTGGGACTGCATTCCAGCAAAACCCTTCTGGTCTATTGTCAAGCAGTCCAGCTTCTGGAGAGGGGGACGGCCACTGGCCCAGGCACAGACACGGTCATCAACCTACCCTCTCCAGTCATCAGCAACCCTGCTGGACTGCCCCCTAACAGTCCTGGGCCACGAGCTTTCCCGCCTTAATTACCGTATTGCTATAAAAAATACTCCCCTGTGGATTGCACCCCGAATCTGTGTTTCGTTAGATCATATACAGAATTGTTTCTACAACACGGCTGAATGTCACATGACATATTTACAGTGATGAAGCAGGGAATATAATATTTAGCAGAGCCCGAGACACCTCTATGGCCCCCAAAGCTCATGATGAACTTGCTGTAACCTCCTGCGCCACTTAGCCCAACTGCTCTATTACAACAGAACTGGACTGACTCTGCCTCGAACACAAACTGAAAAATGATAGATTTTGAAAGCAAAAATCGAATTATTAACCTTATTGAATTTCCCCTTAAGTACGTTCAAAGTAGGCATTTTTTTCAGATTGCAGGACAATGACACAGGCACATTCTGTGTCTGCTGGTTGCACTGCCTCTCTGAAGCTACATAATAATAATAAATGATAATACTAAGTTTTATTTACATAGCACTTTTCTTAGACCCAAGCTCACTCTACATGCCACACAGAGTAGAAATATTAAAACAAGGCGATAGAACAAATGTGATTCGGTTTGTGAGATAAATATTCAAACCCAGAGCGCCATGTTTTAACAGCCGCAACATGTCATTAAACAGAAAATACCCTGATCTTGTGCATCATTTTATACACATTTGTCAGTAATTCAGCAGGACATATTTGGGATGTTTGGAAACCTTGGGATCTCCACTAGAATATAAATTATGCTTTAAGTTCCACAGGTTTGAATAAAGCAGCTGCATTTGACAAACCCAGACACAAAAAAAACAAAAAAATCCAATGATTCATAACGAATCAATTTGATAAGCTGGTGATTCACTGAGCTAAGGTTCGTGTTTCTAATGACATTGTTATGACCTGAATGGTAAACAACTGACGGAGGGATAAAGACGAGAAGAGAACTCCTTGAATGACTGTAAATGTAAGGGTTCCAGAATCTGCCTCGATCTCAGCCGGCAGTGTCGAGTGCAGGGAGACGTACAGTGACAGGGGCTCCGATACGAGGGTGGGTCGGGCGAACATGGTGACGGGTCGACAGTTTAGATGATGACAGGGCGGTGAAGCAGACGCGTATTTCAGAATCTAGTTATGCCCCGCGGGCGTGCGAGGGGGAGGGGTGCACACGAAGCGGACGAGGCTAAGGGCCTCTAAGAGCTATCTGGCCGCAGTGTCACCAAAGTGGGGCTGTCTGATGAATTAGCCTGCCTGAAAGTGTCCCACTCAACGACAGAGCTCCACATGGTCATTTTCTTTGGTGGCAGCTTTGGTGGTGACAGTATATCTCAACAGTACAAAGGGTGAGGTTTCTCTGTATTGGTGAAACCTCTATGATATATTTCAGAGCCTTAACGACTCTAAGGTACGACTCCAACAACTCCAACAAACGCACACACAAACACACGCACACAGGCACAGATACACATGAGCATACAGCCACAAAAGGATGGGCACAAAGGTACACACGCACGCACACGCACACACATCCTTGTACTTATATCTTTGTGAGGACATTACGTTGACCTCCATTCATTCTTCCTGTGCCTCAACAGCCTTTCCATAATCTTAACAATAAGCAATGTATGCCTAACCCAAACCCTTACTCTAACCTTAAACCTAACCTTAACTAATAAGTCACATTAGCCTTTGTAGTTGTGAGGACCAGCACTTCCCAAAAAAGACTTCACTTTGTTGGTTAAAAACTCATGCCGGTCCTCAGTACTTAGCAAGTACAAGAACACACGGACACACACACGCGCGCACGCACACTCAGATCCACATGTACATGCAGCCACAAAAGGACAGGCCCATGGGTACACAAACTTACACACAAATGTGCACATGTACACACACACACACACACACACAAGCATACACAAAACATACTTGCACAATACACACACACACACACACACTCTGTGGACGCCTGGGATGAAGGGACAGTAATCAGCAGTTTATATCCCTCATAGCACATCAGCATTATAACTAAAAGCCTGTATTGTCGAACCCTATAGATATTAATCCCACCAAAGAGCGAATAAAAGGAGCAAAAATGAAAAGCACTTTCTAATGAGCCGCTTAATCCCCATCCTTTCCCAGACTCATCTCATGAACTGCTAATCAGTCTAACGTGATTTTGTCTTCCGTAATCCGGAAAAAAGGGGCAGTCCTTTTGTCCCCCCAGTTCCTCGTGCTTCTAAAAATCATCGGGTCGAGCGAAGGTTAGGCTCGCGGTTCCGCTCTAACCGCCTGGCATCGTTAACAGTCCATGGCTATTGATCGTGCCGCAGTGTACCCTGCAGACGGGAGCGCATGACCCCGCTTGCACGCGGCTCCGCTTCCACTATTAATCATGCTCCAAAAAGAGAGGGAAACGCAATAGGAAGTGTGTACAATGCCCTTATGACCCCTCTTCTGTGAATCCATCTCAGGGCGGATAATTCAATTCAGTTTTACCAGTATAGCCCTTTTTACAAAAGCACCATTACTAATACACTTTACTCAGCAGCTAAAGGGCTAAAGCCTGCCCAGAGTCCCCAAATTATTCATAAAATCCAATGAGAAGGATAAAACTGGACCATTATACAGGGTCTAGTGAGCATAATTCATACTTTTACGTCACATGAGCAGCTATTACAACCACATATCCTCACACATCACATTATTCAGCCAGGGAGCTACATTTTTAGTCTTGAAATGATATAGGTTTTTTTTCCTGTCATGGAGACAATCGTAAGACACTTAAGTATCTTGTTCTCTGTACGTTTATGACATTTATGGTTTTTATGATTTGAGTGGTATGCTGTTTTCTAAAACCATCTATGGTCTGCACAGCACATGTGCACGTTCACGAAGTGAAATACGGCCGAGGAACCGTCCTCACCAGGAAAAAATCATCCCCAGCAGCTCAGCAATCAGCCCAGAACAGCAGCCTTTCCCATAAATTAATCATCTTCATCCTGGCAAGGTGCTCCCGCCGCTGAATAATTTGGTCCAGAAAGGGATATCCTCCAGTGGCAGATGGAAGCGAATTAACAGCAGCGTGACAGATTTCTGCATTGACAACGTGAAGGCGCTCAGTGAGACGGCTCCAAGAATACTGCCGGAATGTTATTTGGGAAGGAACTGCAATGGAGACCAACCACTGTGTTCCCAAAGTAAATGAAGTGTATGGTCCATAGTCCATGTTAAAATGGGTCTTCGCTGGTGTTATACAGGATGTGCCATGTATGCGCAAATACCAAATCACGTCCGCGTAGATGTTACGAACGTTCATCAAAATGTAAAACCACATAGGTGGCTGCATACTCTGTACAGAGGACAGCTGGTTCCCTGGTGATTTGACGCAAGATAACGGTCACTCATAAGGGCAAATTTTAAACTAGTATACTGTACATTTCATTAATTGGAGTCCAGCCAAACAGATTTGGTGACACTGGCATACCTCAGCAATAATTATAAATCAAAGTGACACTATCGTTAAATCCTGGATAAACCGTCGGTGTATTATGATTGATTGATTGTTTGATTGATTGATTGATTGATTGATTGATTGATTGATTAGTGAGCGGCGCTCCAGTCTCATCACAACACTCCTTCCTAAGCTTCGCTTATCCGGGAGTAAAAATGAATTAAATAAGAGAAATTGCAGCCCTCTGCAAACAATGTAACAAGCGAACAAGTATAAATGTTTGGCCCATTTGCAAATGTAGCACAAATTACAATAATCGCGCTGAAGTATAAAATAGCCCAGAAAAGGGAAAACATCCCGGTCCCTCCAGGCCTCTCAGGAGCCGTATGGAGGGTATACCTGAGGAACAGGAGCGAGAAAGGAGGACGCACCTGTTTCCTGTTCCGCACTCACGCACCACTGCCGAAGCAGATCTGAGCCAGACTGATTAATGAAGCTCCATTCACAACCGCGCACTCATGCTCCGATTCCAGCGCCGCGCAGCACACGACAGCCCACTCAGATGCTTATTTCACAAACTGGCTCTTTCAGCGGCTCCAGGAAAACCTGTGTTTGTTTGTGCGCGTGTTCCTGGCGCATTAGATTTCAGAGACCGTTGGTGTTTATTCATATGGACTGTACCCCTGATTTAGAGGGTGAATGCTGATATACTTCTTGCTGAATGGTTACATAACTCATACATGTAATGATATATGAATGTTTAGTTTGTGTAGATATACGGTCTGGAAACAGAATAAAAAAAGCATTGTGCACTGACATATGTTCAGCTCTCCAGATGGTGAGTAGGCATTGATGAGTCTATCTTTAGGAATGGTACGTGTGTGTGTGTGTGTGTGTGTGTGTGCAGTGATGCATGGTCTGGCTTCGACACAGATAGTATGTGAACTGACATATGATTTCAGAACAGAGTGTCTATTGATGCATGGCATCCATTCCACATCCTGAGCCTGTGTGTCAGTTTAATGTATGGCCACTTTCCAGCGCGGAGCGTGCACTCATGTATGGCCCAGTATCTGAATTGTGTTTGACTGGAGGTTTGATATATTTAGCAGTATGAGTGCACAGGGATATAACAAATCATCGAAAACACCAGACATACCAACTTTTGGTCGTGACTAGTTCAGATATGGATTTATTCAATTAAATTCCTTTGGAGCTTTAGTTCTGTGGTTTATAGCAACTATCCAGACAAACGTCCATCAATCCTTTTTAGAGATTTTTGAATCAAAGCCACAATACTTTTTCTGAGCAAATACAATTTTTTTTGGTATTTGGCATACGTTCCCTTAGCAAGCATAAATAATTTTGCTATGTTTGTGACTGATGCACCTGCAATTCAGGCACCTACTCGGGCACCAATTATTTGGAACTAAGTTGATGACCTCAACTCGCTTTGGAGTTGACTTAAAAGACACGTGGCTGCTTACCATTAATATTTGGTCAGCCTCATAGCGTAGCCGCTTGAGTCATATTTTTTCCTAATTGAACAGCCTGTTCTTTTGTGTTGGCAAAAAAATGTTTTTTTTTTCCTTTTTTCTTAAAACCTTAAAAAATAAAAAAATTAAATCCATTCACTTCAATAATAAAATGATTTAAATAAATTTTTTAAACCTTAAAACATGAGATGGGCAATTCTGCTATGAGGCTATCGATTTATAAGAGATTAGATTTTTGTACAAATGTATAATTGTGGTTTGGAGACGTCAATATGAAAGTCATCTTTCAGGGTCAATTCTGATATTCGCCATATGTTCAGCACAGTCTTCCTCAGGATTCCTCTTACGTAATCTCGAATTTCTCACTGTGTGCACCAGAAAGAACGTGACAGAGACCACATGTCCGCACTCACATCTGCTCCACCTGCATCTCATCGCCACGGTAACAGGAGTGCAGTAGTCTCCCTCCGCCCTCGTCCCAGAGCTGATCCCTCAGGAACTGGGCCGCCCGCTCCGCCCGGCCCACCAGAGCCCCGTCGCCCAGGACGGCCCCCGCCCGCGCGAAACCGGACAGCATCAGTCCTGCGGGGAGAAGAGAACTCATCGCGCGAGTGTTCAACGACTACAGGGTGCGATGTAATACCGATTTTAGTCGCTGATATAACGTTGAACTCAGTCAAGGCTTTTATCCAAAACAACGCACTGAAGAGTACAGTTCTCACAAATGGGTGACTATTTCTAATGTTATGGCCTCATGTCCCCAGTGGAAAGCGGACGATGGCCGTCCAGGGCAATGCTGGTTTGTTCGACTCCTCTCAAACCCCTCTGGTGAGCCTCTATCAAATACTACCAACCAATCAGCATTTTTCCAATGCATCGATAATGTAACAATAGAGCGCTCAAAAACAACTGGACCAAGCCAAAGCTTATATGATGTTGCTGTGTTATTGGCTATTGCTGGTCTGTATCGAACATAGCCGGCAAAAAAAAAAACAAAACAAACAACCAGACTACGATTTCGGGCTTCTGCGCAGAACCAAAGCTATATTCTTATGACCGTGAATATCTTGGAACTGATTTTTCTGCATGCGCTACTATGTCTGACACAGACCAACTGCCGCATCCATGCCTAATATCCTCCATCGGCAAGGACTTACTAGTAATGTAGTCAGAGCCACATAGTAATGCCAGAGATGAGTATCAAGGGCATAGTTATGTTTCAGGGGTCAGTTTCCATGTAAATTGGATGGCGCCTGTGAGAGCGTCATTTAAATGACATTACGCAAGGCAATATTTGGTACCTCACTGAAACATAAGGGTGTCTGTGAATGACTTGCCAGAACCACGTCTTTACTGAAATTTACTAATTTCACCAAAATATGAAAACAGACAAACAGAATTGTGTATGTCATGATTAAAGGTATTAAAATAAATAATGTATCGTGATTGTACCATGTTTCATTGTATAATCAGGTGACAATTTGGGTCAATGCTTGCGGGACGACGGGCCATTGATAATAATGTGACGTAAGGGGTATTCCATGTGAAATCACAAGAAGAAATAAGGCTTTGACAACCGTCAATTCAGATGTTACTGAAACTCTATCAGATGGTGTACTCTGATGAGATGAGTATTCTTTAAACATTTTTTGGAAAATTTTAATTGGTTTCATTAATAATAGTCAATTTATTTGATACTGTGACTGCAGATGTTTTTTTTTTTCTATTTAAACTCTCAGTGACTTTAAAATTGTGATTCAGATTTGGATCAGCTTCACCATCGGCAGTACCACTGATAAAGGGAAAATCAAAACACCACTCAAGCCTCTTAAGCCTCTAAACCCGAGATTTCAAACATTTAACTGGACTGTATACATTACAATAGCACAATGTGGGACAAGACATATGTAGCTGAACTTAATTTCTGAATACTTGATCGACTGTTCTCATTCAAAATTGCGATGGTAACTTTTTTCAGTCACAAAAATCAAATGTCCATATTTATCACATTAGTATGACCATTACCATTGCAGCACCTATTTAGGCCACTATGGACAGCCAGTGGACCGACTTAAACTGCTTTAAACCAATGAGACAGCGTTTAACCTTTCATGCAGCCCTGCTATTCATCCACACTACGGTTTTCTCACGCATTGCATATGGTACTGCACTGCATATTGTAATCAAACAAGCAAATCCACAATAAGCGATATTACATCTCTTTATAACCAAGCCCTAAAAACCTTGGATAAGAAACCACATCGGTGGCATCGATACCACATTCTCACAAAGCATAGCTTATTTAGCTTTGAAAATTACACGCATTTCTTATATTTAAAATTAGCTTTTAATTGCTTACATAACAAAGCCCCAGATATTTTATTCAGACTAATTACCAGACAAGAGAGCTGCAGAAGCACTTGAGACACAGCTAATGGTAACTGCAGGGTTGCTAACAGCAGGGCCACACACGGACAGATGACTTTTGCTGTACAGGGCTCTCAACTCTCCAATAATCTATCGGCTGAATTAAATGTAATTCAAATTGCAATTCCTTTCATAACCAAGGTGAAAGAAATTAAACCTGAACGACCTTGGCAAGGGCTAAGTCATTGCGACGAGATGAGTGGGTCAGAGCACTGACAGTGCTCCATGGAGGGTCAAATCAGGCCCCGGCGACAGGGCATTGGGCGCCCAAGGCTCATCAATGCACCAGGGCAACATAAGCCATCCCATCCCGTAAAAACTGATAGAAGAGCTGCTGTGGCGCAAGTCATGGATAATCTTACTGATGCTTGCATGAGGAAAGCGTCGTATCGCCCAGTGCATTGCACCCCGCTGCAAATAGGGCTTTGTAGCTGCAGGCCAGTCGGCGCGCCCATAATAAACCCGGCCCACCGCCAAAAGAGCCGACAACGGGCACGTGAGCGATGGAACCGGACCTGAGAGCGATTGAAGAAGGTCAGCTGATCCTGTAAGACCCATTGTGTTTTACATCATGTGCTTTGGCTCGGTACGTGTTCACCAATCGCTAGGGGATGAGATGGCATCAGGATTCAATACGGGAAGAAGACGAGGTGGAGGGGGGAGTGTGATGTTCTGGGTAATGTTCTGCAGGGAAACCCTGGGTCTGGGGAATCAAGTGGACACCCGCTTGATGCAGCTGAAGGCGATTAGGAGGGTGGTTTTAATATTGTGGCTGTTCGGGGCATATATGTGTGTGTGTATGTGTGTTTGCATGAACGAGTGTGCATGTGTGTCTGAATGCTTGCCTATGAATGTATGCGTGCACTGTGCTTGTGTGTGTGTGTGTGTGTGTGTGTATGCATGAAAGAGTGTGTATGTGTGTTTGAATGCCTGCATATGAGTGTATGCGTGCACTGTGCTTGTGTGTGTGCATGCATGTTGGTGTGTATATGCGAGTGTGCGTGCATGTGAACAGCATAACAAATGCCACATCACTCTGAGCGAGAGCACAGATACTCAATCACTCGCATTATGAATGCACAGATCTTTCATGTTCCAATATTCCACATTGCACAGTCAGTGGTAAAAGACCCGAGAGAATTTGCAGGACGCCTCATCAAAGTGAATATTCTGCAGCGCCTGCTTTCCCCGCTGCCAAAGAGAGGCCTCTGGGTTCTGATTAATGTAAAGGCCAAAGAACAGAAACCGCAGGTCGAAATCTCCAGTTGAAGTGAATTAGAAACGTAATCGAGCACAGCAGGTCCAGGAACGCCTCAGTTAAGGAAAGTCTCAGTCCTCTCTTAATTAAGAAATCACTTCATTAATCACTTTTCTAGGCCTGCACTAGTCACACAAAGGAAGTAAAAAGTCCAATACACTGATGCGAACGAGTCCGAGGACTGGAGACAGCCAACAAGCTCTCAGAAGAACATGAAAGCTTTTACAAACCTGGAGGCGAGCCAAGGCACGAAACACCCCAGGTGGAAAGGAAACATTATATTACAGCGAAGTGTCACTATCACAAGCCACATAGGAAGAATAACTCTCAATAAAGTTATCCTCTAAGAACACCTATCAAGTCTGCGGCGGTATCGAGCGCCGTGTGTCAAGGCTAACAGCAGTGAAAAGCGAGACAAGGGCTCAACACACAATACTTCCGGAAGGTCAGGGCCTTGGCACACGCTCCAGACACTATCCAGACTGCCAGCTCTAGATTCTCTTCCCTTACTTCCTTGTTTGTCAGTCCACCTCTGAAGCTAGAGGGCACTTCCTGTTCCACACGAATGATGCAGAATCCAGGAAATACTACAGCAACTAATTATCGGCCACTAAACAAACCTCATCAGGGGTGCGTTTCCTGAAATCTCACATACCAACTTACACAGTTGGAACCATTGACTGTGAATGGAAGAACCATGTAAGTTGCTAGCTTAGTTAGCAGCAACACTTTTGAGAAACGCAACCAGAAAATGTAAACAAACAGTAAATTACCTCTGGAAGCTGCTGCTACAAAACGAACACCCTATATTTTGCTTACACAGAGGACTGTAGGAACACCGGCCTCAACCAGCGGGTGAGTCTGTAGCCTAAGAGGCCCTGGAGTACTCGTCATCTGCGAGTCTCTCTTACCGTTCCAGGAGGTCAGCATCTTCGAGTCGAGGTGCGGGGGAGGGCGCCCCTTCCGCACCCGAGCCAGCTTCTCCCGCCCCGCGGCCAGAACCTCCTCGGTCTTCTCCACGCTCAGGCCGAACCGCGCGGAGGTGAGCTCCACCGAGTAGCGAACGATTAGCACGTTCTGGCCCAGAAGTTCCCCGTGGGGGTCCTGCTCGCCAGCGAAGTGAGACAGTTGGAGAGGAGACGGCGTGAGACGACCTCGAGGCCTGGCGTACCTACACAAGAACACCGCGCGTATTCTCGCGCCCCACGCACACACACCTGTCCATGCACTGACAATGGAGCTTTATCAAACAGATAGATTGAGCCTGCCTGAATCCAGTTACCTTGCCCAATATATGGTCTTTTGAATTAAACAGCAAATAATCACATAAATCCAAGTATTTACAATTCTGAACCATAACAGTTGTACTTGGTCCTAAATAAAAAAAAAAAAAATTCCTTTCAAGTCAAAAATAATTTTTTGCCACTACTTAGTACTTTTTAACCATCATACTACTAACATAGCGTTGACTATAATTGCATAAGAGAAATATTACATTCTATATCTAACAAATTCAATCTGGACATTCTGGAATTGTATGGGCAGTGACGACTGAAGACTCTCTCACACACCCACACCCACACACAAACACGCGCGCGCACACACACACACACACACACACACATAGCCACACACATGCACGAATACACACACACATACACACTAACAGCTGTACCTGCTCAGGGGCCACGTTGCCTGGCTCCTTAACTCCATAGTGGTGCATGAAAATATCAGCCTGAGTGGCCCCTCCAGAGGCCCCCTCCACTGCCTCCCCCAGAAGGCCCCTGATGTCCGCTGCAGTCCACACACAGAACGCCCCCTCCTTCTTCTCAGAGGACTCCGCCGTGGGGAGAGAATCCGCGTCCTCGGCGCTGTAGAAGCCTCCTGACTGCAGAGCAGCACAGAGGGAGGACACATCACAAACCTCACCAACATCCATCCATCCATCCATCCATCCATTCTCTACACGGCCTCTTCCTCACTGGGGTCGCAGTTGAGCAGGAACCTGTCCCAGCTGACTCTGGGCGAAAGGCGGGGACCCACCCTGGACAGCTCGCCAATCAATCGCAGGGCACATACACCATTCACACATCATTCACTCACACACTCATGTCTATGGGCAATTTGGCGTCTCCAATTACCCTGACATGTCTTTGGACTGTGGGGGGACACTGAAGTACCCAGAGGAAGCCCAGATGAACACGGAGAGAACATAGAAACTCCAAAAGGCCCCTCTTGTTTTGAGGTAGCAGTGCTAACCTACTTGTTGCGAGGTAGCAGTGCTAACCCTCTTGATGTCAGGTAGCAGTGCTAACCATCTTGTTGTGAGGTAGCAGTGCTTACCGTCTTGTTGTGAGGTGGCAGTGCTAACCGTCTTTCTGTGAGGTGGCAGTGCTAACCTTCTTTTTGTGAGGTGGCAGTGCTAACCATCTTGTGTGAGGTGGCAATGCTAACCATCTTGTTGTCAGGTGGCAGTGCTAACCACCTTTTTGTGAAGTAGCAGTGCTAACCTTCTTGATGAGAGGCAGCAGTGCTAAATGCCTTAATGTGACGTATTCGTGCTAACCGTCTTGTTGTGAGGTAGCTATTTACTGCACACCTCACAAACAGGGATCATCAAATCACCATCCTCACGGCCTGAGAACTCCACACATTCTACCCTCCCTTTACTTGGGAGTCAGATGTGAGGGTAGAATGACTAATCAAAAGCACTAATTGTTCAGTAAAAATCTGTAAGGAAAGAAAATCAAGTCTGGAATTGTTCCACCTGGCCAACTGAAGACCTCAGCCAGCTGTCAAATACTGGCCACAACCCCATTTCCAAAAAGAATGTGACAGTATGGAAAATGCAAGTAAAAAGACTACATTTTTTGAGAAAAATACAAAGAACTAACAGCATTACTGCGCAAAGAAGAATGCTGTTGTACACCATCTTCACCGGCTGTTTTGAACGAACAGTAGGAAGAACACAGGGAACCGGAGGGAATAACTAACACTGCCTCTGATATTTTTTTCCATCCTTCCCATTATAAATCGTCATATTTAGTCAGATTTTGCCTGTTGTACATCTTCTGCATATAAATTACATGGGTACATTAAGAACGTAGGCCTGTGTCACACTGTAATGGAACAGACCTGTGGGAAATTTAATAACATGTAATGATTTATTGAACCTTCATACTGAAGACTAGGTGGTCTGAGCACATGCTGTGAGTGCCGCTGTCCTGACCGACCCTTCAATAACTTCGGTAGACCCGAAAACAACAGGGTCAGTCACAGGCTAAGGTCCAATCAACAAGAATTCAAGCCCCCATACATTTCCCCTTATGAGAAATCCCTTGAGGACAGTAAGCTGTGATTGGCCATTTGGAAGGCGGTCCAATCCATAGGAAATTCAAGTGAAGAATGAAAGATCAGCCCCACAACCCTATATTTGGTATATATTTGGGAGCAAATGAACAGTTTGGTTCCAAAATGCAATATATCCATTTTAGTCATTTTGAGTAAATTAGCTTTTTCTATGTTGGTGCCTATTGTATTTTATAGAAAAACACAAACTTTGACCATTAAAAAATACATCATATCGTATGCATTTCTAATGACGGGTTTTTGCACCATGTGTAAGAAGCGCAGGACTAACGCTCCATGGTATTATCTCAATTTTTGTATTTTGGCACATTGCGTTTTGGAACCAAAACTCTTCAAATATACAATACAACAGTAAAACTGCTAAAAAAAAGATCCAGAACAACAACCCCAACATTTTTGTTAAAAACTTTAGGCCACTGTTTTCCTAGTCACAACCATAGACAGTGGAAAAATAAAGGGGTGAATGAGAAGGCGATTTATAAGAGCGCGACTAAGTCAAAATTATCTGCACATATGCTGGATAAGCTGAACAATATCGCTGACTTTGCCATTAAATAATTTAAACTTATTATTTAAATTAATAAACTTTAGAATTCGGCTCCAATTTGAAGTGACGCCATACTGGGGATGGAAGGTAATGCGTCCACGGTCACTTTAAGCGAGCTGAAAAAACACTTTAACCATAAAATTTCTGTAAATAGGCAGTAAATAAGCGAACAACCAGCTCAAATGCAATAGTTACAGTTAGCTCGCCTGTCTTACTAGAGAGTGATAAGATGGTTTCGAGCCTAACAAGCCTTTATTTTCCAAATGAATTTCCTAATGCAGTACAGAACGCAAACAACAACAGATGTTTCCATGGTTTCTCACTCAGACTTTTGAGTCCTTTCAACTCCAGTTCAAAAATATACTGCTCCTTCCCTTATTCCTTTTTTTCAAGTGACTACCCAAGTGTCTTTGGTCGTGCATCACATCCTCCTTGGTGGAAGTGGCTGATGCAAGCGGAGGAATTGCAATACACTTTTTGAATTGCGCCGCTACCACAGTGCTAGATATAATACCCGTTACAACGTCAACTATACACATGACAAAGCTTTCGAGCTCTCGTTCACATAACGGGCATTATCTAAATAGATTTATCATGAAAAATTTTTTTTTAAAAATATTTTCACCCAATACAAGTGGATTCAATGACACGCTCCTGAGCTGGAAGTTGCTATGCTATGTGGACAGTTTCATTTCAAAAGAGGAGATGACAGGTGTATACCAAAAACAGAATCAGCTTCGACAGCATCCGATCATTTCATTTTGAGCTGCAATATCTCGATCTGTCATTAACGCAGTGCTAAAGACCTGGTAGTGCAGGCCCAAGTCTGCAATTTTAATACAGGCAGCTCTATAGGCGACTAAATGTAAACTCAACGCTGTGGACCCGAACGATTTGTTCACACTGTATTACGCACGAAAAACAGGTCAATACTATTTCCTACTCATCTTTATTATGCATTTAATAGCTTAATCAATCTTGGCGCGAAATCAGGGCACAAATTATTTTGACTCTGCACACTGTTCAGTGCTGTTGCCGCATTAATCAATCTGAGAGGCCGTCCTGGACCACTCCGGCGTACAGAATGGGTTGACCTCCTGCAGGTTCGGGCGATTTTTCAACATCCCCCCAATCTCTTCCACCGCGTCTCTCGTAATGATTACGACAGACGGCGCCGCGTCAGCAGAGTGCGCTGCCAGGTGCTAATGAGAGAGAAGATTGCTCACCTTGTCGCTGAGGTCCCGCGAGACGTAGCGCAGCACGTCCCGCGCCACATCCGCAAAGAACTGCTCCCCCGACACCTGCTCCAAACAAAACACAGCACATCCCTCAGCCGGCGCATAAACTGCTGAGCCACGCACAACAGTCACATTTCCCAGCCCCGATGGGGTCTTTCTTACTAGGGAAAACCAGGTTACCCTCCATTTTACAGGGAGAAAACCCTAGAAGAGTCCAAACATAAACGACAGGCCAGAGAAATATACAACCACAATATAAAGGTTTAACAGGTGTATTTAACAGGTGTATTAAATATTAACCCTTTGACACCCAGCTTGTACAAAACCTAAAATGACTGCTCTGCCAAAGTTAATTTGAGACCGCTCACATCCAATTCAGATAAGCTCAAAGTAAGTTTTTATTGGGCTCTGAGTTAACCATAGCCTGCAAACAGGCGCTTGCAGTCACTGAAGGTAATTTTTTCCGAGTTTACAAGCCAGGGCGTCCAAGCTTGCAAAGCTAGAGCCTGCAAAGATCTTTGTACTGTTTGAGTTCTGCCCCCCTTCCCCCAGTCCCCTAACTTTTGACAGCGTGCCACAGGAACTCAAGATTCAAGAATACACACCGCTAAAAGACCAGCCGAGAGTCTGTTCACAGGCTAAGTTACCTCTAGCATTTCATGGTATGGAATAGTAAAATCAAATGCTCATACATTTCAGCACAAGAAGGATGCGTTTATTTACAGCAAAAAATGGCAGATTTTACATATTTCTTCTTGAGAGCAAATATTTGGAGATGCATTGATCAGTTTGAATTAGAATTTTTGTTGAAGACTCTCATTAGAGTAGATTCCATTGGAATGAAAGCCTGCACTCACACCGACCTTTTCGGGATAAACTTGAGGATCGAAGACAATCGAAAAATACGGAAAAATACATATTCGGGCAGAGGAGTCGATGAGCGCGATACAGAAATTTCCATATGCGAACGTGTAAGGGTTGAACATGCTCCAACACAACTAGCTATCCCCTGTGTCAGCAAGTGTGGGCTTCAATGAAAGCTCAGCTCCACGACATAGTGGTTTGTAGTCAAATAAACACTTATTTAACAGCAGTGTTCATGTAATGGTTATTGACAAATATATACACACAAACAAAGACTGTCACACAGAGAACACACAATTATACAAACCCAGACACGCTTCATAAATAAAATGTAAAAATCCACCAAACTGCACTGATGGCATTGGTGAGCACATCGCTCATTCGTTCAGTCAAATTTATGTACACAAAACCCTCCTTATAGTAAATACCAGAGGAACAGAGAGCAAATACCCAACAGAAGAGATTATAATATTATCGTGGACGCGCACATACAGCAGTATCCACAGACACCCACGGGGATAGACACACACACACACACAAACACACACACACACACACCTGATAGGCGGTGATGTAGGCCACAACCAGCTGGGCCTGGTCGTACAGCATCTTCTCAAAGTGAGGAACGTGCCAGGAGGAGTCAGTAGAGTAGCGGTGGAAGCCCTGAGGAACAGGACCAGAGAGAGATGGGTAACTGCGCTCGGGGAAGATACGCGCAGGAGCGACGAGAGATGGAGCCCGTGAGAGACGATAAATGAATAAAAGAAAGAACAGCGGGTGTAGAGGAGGAATGGAGAAAAAAGGATTGTGCCACCTTTCACAAAGTCAAACTCAAGCACTTTTCCAAGCATTTTCAGTATGCACTTTTTCATACAGCTGTTGTAGACTGCATTTATGTACAGTAGTGTGCAGTGATGATTATACACTTAACAAAATGAAGATAAATGAGACACCAAGTACTATTCAAGTATTTACTTCATGTAATATTGGATCACATAGATGAAAATAGGTAAACAGATAACAATATATAGCAAAAACAGAAATAATAATGGCGGGAAAAAGTCAATTTGTGGTGTGGCCACCTTTTGTTTTGATTACAGCATCAACCTCTTGAAGCTCATCAAGAGAAGCCAAGAGTGTGCAAAGCAGTAATCAGAGCAAAGGGTGGCTACTTTGAAGAAACTGGAATATAAGACATGTTTTCAGTTACAGGTATTTCACACTTTTTTGTTAAGTACATAATTCCATGTGCGTTCATTCATAGTTTTGATGCCTTCAGTGAGAATCTACAATGTAAATAGTCATGAAAATAAAGGAAACGGATTGAATGAGAAGGTGTGTCCAAACTTTTGGCCCATGCTCTATATATAAATATATGTGTGTGTGCTTTAAAGGATCAATATGTAAGAAATGTATGTTGATTATTCATGAGATGGCCCTGATATATCACCAGACATTAAGGAATGATGTTAATTTCAAATACTTACATCACTGACAACAGCAGTCCAGCCAGAATATTCTCATTACAAAAGCGAAGTTGCAGCCCACAACTAATGTTGATGTAGTCATTTTGTGATTTGGCCTGTTGTGCCGCCCTCCACCGATCTCCCAATCACGAAGTCAGGAGCATTTCAGCATCCAGGTTGTCAGTTACCACTGAGCTGCAGCTACCAGCGTTTCAGAGCACAATAGTCTGATGTTACTAAACCTAAAAGGCCTCGTTATGAATCCAAAATATGTAGTGACAAAGTCAGAAACAAACCAATGATCTGTATAAGACATGCCTTTGAAAGACGGAGACGGCTGAAAGTGGAGAAGAATTTTAAAACCGATGCCGAAGTTGCTAATTTTCTCCTGGGCAGGTAAGATTCAGCTAAGTTTGGCTAACTTATTTCTTTTTAATGTAGGCACGGACATTTCACATACGCATTTTCTACAGTCGAATAACGTTATGTATGTTCGTTCATAGTACATTAGTGCGTATGCAGGTGGATCATCGATTGACGAGGTAACAAATTGTTTGAGAAATAAAAACCGTAGCTCTTCATTGCTAACATTAGCAATGCATTATAAGTCCGTTTCTCTAGCATTATGCTGAGACGCTGTGGAAACCGTTCCAACGTTAGCACAGCCATTATGGCAATATGAAATGTAACTGAGACAGTACGTTGGTAAAATGAGTCCTCATTCATTCTTTATGTACACAGTATGGACTTTCGTGGGCTATCCACACAGAAGAGTGACGAGCAAGTTGATCATTGCCATTGCTGAAGTTAGTTAGTCATTATTCTCGATCTTTTCTGAACTGAACTGAACACAACCCTGTCAGAGCAAATCATTGGTGATATTTAAACGTAGCCACAGTAGCTCCGTGTAGTAGACGTTCTTGCTGGATCTGGCAACCTAGCTGGCAGCCTCTTGTCAGGGGGAGAGGAGGACGGGATTCTGCGCTCTGCACTATTTTGAATGTGACTGCACTACCAGTTTTGGCCACAAACTTACACATTGCTCCTTTAATTACAAAGAAATTCTTTCAATATTACAACAGCTTTGCTCAATCGGATTAAGGTCTGGACTTCCATGGTTTCTCACACAAACTTTTGAGTCCTTTCGAGTCCAATTCAAAAATATACTGCTCCTTCCCTTGTTGAGCAGGCCAAGTCATAACTTATATGTCACCAGATGTTTCTTTCCGACTGAGATAATTCTTGCACAACTTAGAAGTGTGTTTAGGGTCATTAATCTTTTTGAAAAAAAAAAAAAATTCCGACCTACCAGTCTCTTTCTAGATGGCAATGTATGCCTCACAAGGATGCTGTGATACTTCCTTTGATTCATGATTCCATCGATTTTTATGAGATCATCGGCATCTTTCGAGCAAACTGAACCCCAAATTATAATATGATTGCCGTATGTTTATGGAAGAGAATAAAGAGTCATTTTTTTTAAACATTCTCGAACTCTATGGCCCCCGTAAATTCTGAGTTTGGATGAAAAAACTTTTCATTCATCGGTCCAAACGACTTGTTCCCAGTCCATTGGCGTCCAATCCTTGAATTTCTTCGCAAACTCGTCTATTTTTGATGTTGCCAGCTCTAGGCAGCAACACAACCAATCAGACCATTTTCACATAGGTGTCTGGAAATAGTAGATCTTGATATTCTGCCGTCAATCACCGATTTTTTACTTGTCAAACACAGATAACGAACATCAGATGCACTTAGTTTCTGCCTTGCAGCTCTATTGCCACTAGTTTCAAAGCAAACAAGTCTCTTTCATATGCTTGATGGTGTTTCTTACAGTGTCATGGCAGCATGGCACACATGACACACATGAATTGTCAAGCCACAGGATGGGTAGTATGGAGTAAGATCAATCTAATAATGCATGAATGCACACAGAAGGATTCATAAATGCGTTTTGGGATTCACATATAAATTAATCTCCACAAAAATACTTTCCTATGAATACACAAATATTTTTCATTCTATATAAATTTTTTATGCGTGGAATTTTTTACATTTCCTTACAACGATAAATATTTGTGTGCGCATTGGAAAATATATTTGTCAGGAGAGTAATTTATAAACAAATCCCTAAATACATCAGTGAATCTTTCTGTGCGCATTCATTCATAATGAGACTGATCTCACTCCATCGGTAGTGGCACTTGCTCAGCGAGTTGACCTTTTTGAAGTAAATATTGAATCAAATTTTCCGCTCGAGACTACCAGAATGTTTCTGATTGTTATTCTCCAAATACGGACATTTCTTCCCTCATGCAATTTATTTCTAATATTCCTCTACTGTGTTTGATCTTTGGGGCAAAATATTAGGGAATGTTTCTTCCTATATAATTTTTGAGTACTGGGTACCTGTCAAAAAATTAGGTCCGGTGCCCAATTACATGAATCCCCAGGCCTCCCAGGCCTAGAATTAACATTACAATTTCAAGCACTTTCAATAAATTTATTCAAAATCCAAGACTTTTCCAACCTTGTGAACACCACATTAAAATTCAAGCGTTTTCAAGAATTTCCAGCACCTGTAGAACTGCAAGCCTTATCAGCTGAGAGACACAGAAAACACCTGAACAGCCTCTGCGGTCAGACATGGACTATGCAGAAAGTAAACATCCTTTTTCTGCTGCTAACACCAGGATTTGCTAATTAGGGCAGTTATTTAGCCACAAGGAAAAACTAATTAGCGAAATCAGCCGGCAGAGTTCATTGGCGGTAGATAAACATGGCGGAACTTTGATTTTCTAACCCCTGGGCTTTCCCCTTGTGTTTCTGATGCAAGTTTAGACCCATCATGGGACTGCTGTAGGGAAGACGGAGCACAGAGGGGGCTGCGGCGAGGCGCAATACCTGCCCGACGTGGTCGTGGATGCCCCCGAGCGCCATCATCCGCAGGGTGTGAAGACACATCCGAAGGGCCTCAGCCCCCTCTGTCGTGGATCGGTTAGCGGCCCAGAACGACATGAGGAACATCAGGTTCACTGTGCGAGGCAGACACGGAGCCAGTCCATTCAGGATGATGGGGAAAGAGAATAGAGACGTCCATGTCTGATAGACCTCAACACCTCCACATATTAACCTCTTAAACTCCGATTTTTGCTTTAATCTCCCCTTAAAGAGGTTCAAATTTAGACAAAGTATTTCATTCCACAATGCTGCACAATGGCTCATAGATAAATATCGGCTGGCTGCAGTGCACCATTAAAGCTAAATCACTCTTATATTGACTGCAAAATTAAGACACGTGACTCCATGTTTATGCGGCCGCAACACTGCATTAACCCTAGAACACCATTGCTAAAATTAGTAACACCATCACTAACACCGGGTGATTTTTCCAGATAAAGTAAAATACCCAATGAAAAGTACTTGTCATCAAAATATGACAATACATGACAAATTAGAGTAGTGTTCTTTTATTTTCAACTGTGCCATGTCTAACAAAATGAAAAAAAGTACCCTGAGGTAAACAAAACACCCATGCCTTCAAAGATGTCAAAGACAATGCTGAAGCTGCCCAGGGACCCATAACACTCAGACAAACGCAACATAATGAAAATCACGTAAACACGTTTGCTCGGGTGAAAATCACCCGGCGATAGTGTTCTAGGGTTAAGCAAAAGATATCTAGATCTTGTGCATTAATGTATACACATTTCACAGCAATTCAGCAGGACATATTTCGGATCGTTGTAAACCATGGAATCTTCGATAGAATTTAAAATAGGCCAGAAGTTCCATGGGTTTGAATAAAGCAGCTGCATTTGTGAAAATGATATGGATCTATATGTTTTATAAGGGAAAAAGGTGACTGAGGACAATCAATATGATACTGTTACAGCCCTCGTGTGAAGCCCTAGTGTGTCCCTTCGCAACTCAGCAGCAGGCATGTCTGTTCGGTGTGTGTGTGTTGCGATTGGTGAACGTCTTGCGCGTCTCCCCTCACAGCTGAATCTCATTACTCTCTCGTTTTCTAATGAGTGACATATTTAAGACTTCCAGTGCGTGCTTGTTGCCGGACCTTAAAGTCACATTCGTGCCGAGATCCAAGTCACATGTGTGTTAGTAAACATCTTTCTCTTCATCTTAGTGCAACTGACAGCTAAAGTTTTTTTGAAACCGTTATTGTGATTAGTTAATTTGAACAAGCTTCCAATCCTAATTTGGGTCCAAGATTGGAGGCCGAGTTCAAGCTTGCTCAATTCAATCTTAATCCAATTTTAAAGAACAAGCTTCCAATCCTAACCAGGGTCCAGAATTGGAACCACGTTCTTGTTAAGTCTACTCGCTCAATCAAGTTTGTCAGGGACAAGCTTCCAGCCGTAAGCCGGGGCCGAGTTCCTCTCAAGCATCAGCCTTCCTCTTTGTGGGCAGGCCAGCCCTGGCGAGCGCTTCAACATCTGGCAGCACACCGGAAGCCGCTGGCCGGCGACAGCATCCAAGCATCGCCGATTACGCCAGCGCTGACCTGTTCCTCATTCTCTCCGGGGTTCAGTCCCCGCCATCGCTGCACTGCTGCCAATAAATTCCAGTTGTATTGCGTGTCTGCGTCCGCACTTGATTCCTGGCCTGGACTGTAACCCGATACGATACACTAAGAGTGTAAAAAGAAATGGGACGCTGATACCAAAGATTGGATGGATGGTCAGACGGACAGACAGGCAGATAGATCGAAGCGATTTTCTGTGTCTGTTTGGGGTTCTACGGACAGCTGCACTGTTATAAGGCAGAAAACCAGCTGACCTGGAGTGGGAAATTTGGGTCTCTCACTGAAGCCCCCGTACTCTTCCTCGTAGGTGTTTGAAAGCTGCTGGAAGCACCTCCTGGCGACAGTGATGGCCGGAGGGGGCGCGTCCTCTGCACCAGCCGCGATGGCGCTGCTCTTTTTCAGCGCTTCGATGACGCGCTCACCGCTCGACTCCAGCGCTGCCTTGTTATTACGCCACTACAGGACACAGAGGAAACCACAGAGACGTCAACAGAGACGTCCCCTGGGGGGGGACGTGGAAATCGACTGAGGTCGGCGTATCGCAACAATACACATTAAAGGCAAAGATGAATTGGTCAAACCGTTCTTGGTAAATCGCGTTCACAACCAATGGGACGTAACGGACGGACGGACGGACGGAGCTGAATACTACGTCCCCCGCTCCGCCTGCCACCACGGCGGCGGGGGACAAAAAGTATGCACTGCGAGACACACTGAGAAGCTAACACAACAGTACAAGTGTATACTATCTGTGGAGATATCAACGCAAGAGCATGCAAGCAACATATGGAGAATGATGAACATATCGAAACAAGTTAATACTAAATATAAGGAGGGAATCAAAGAGATATCAACACAAGGCCATCTGAAGAACATACAAGAAATCATGGAGATATCAACACTGTAACATAATAAGTACACTCAGGAAATCATAAAGATATGAAAACAAGCATGCTAAATATACTGTATACCTGGAATCGCGCAGATGTCAACACGATGGTGATAAAAACGCAAGAGCGTACTAACAACACACAGGGAATTACAGCGATAAACACAAAAGACAACTGAGAACACTCAAAAAATCCTGACGATATTAACACAACGTCATACGAACTACACGCAAGGACGCCGAGATCTCAACACTAGAGAATACTAACATACTCCGTGAACACAAGCATGAATATCCATGTTGCCAATCCTATTACTATATACTTCGCTTTTCAAAATGCTTTTGGACAGTAAGAAAAGCATTTTTTTTTACTAGTAAACTGAACAGACACAAAAATTCTTGTCAATTAACTCTTCCAAAGCTGAAAAGCAAGCTGTTGCCTACCTGCTCGATAATGCGCATGAGTATGGTTTTGAACCCAGGCCTGAAGCCGGAGTCTCTCGGAGGGAAGTAAGTGCCCCCGATGAAAGGTCGAAGGTCAGGGGTAAGCCAGACACTCATTGGCCATCCTCCTCCCCCACTAGTCGCCTGGGAGGGGAGAGAGCAAATAATCCTTCTACACATTTCCTCCCTTATAAAACTTCCAGCTTTTGTCGCTTGTCATCATCATCGCCACTTTCAGATTAATGTCCAACTAATGGGCCTCAAATTATCTGATAAATGTTCACTCCCCAATCGATTCAGAAAAAGAGCCGAATGCAGCCGTATAATAGGACCAGCTGTGAGAACATAACAAACCCCTCTGTTGTTTGCGCTCGTCACCAATGCAAACGTCAATGCAAAATTGTGGCCAATAGCCATTGGCAAAACAACACTCAGCCAGCCAACCAATGGTGTAACTAGGTAACTAACTAATGCTGCGTTCCAAACAACTCGGAGATCGGATCTATCCGTGTTGAAAACTCCGACTTCCGACCAGAGCGTTCCAGACGTACCGTGTCGGACGTTAACAAAAAAAATAGCGGTCAATGACAAGCGAATGTTCTCGTTGCAAGTGGCAAGAAAATTAAACGCGGATAACTTCAGCCTTCTGGCATACTTAAATTAGGAAGATGCGGTGAGACGACGTGTAAGGTAAAACGCCTTTATATATTTAATTTTATGTTTTATTTGTTCATGTGTGGCTGTTCAGTGGATGCTGCCTTTTTTGTGTGACGTAACATGAACCAATCTCTGTGAAGTCGGGGTAGATTTTTTTCTCTGAGTTTCCAAGTCGGAGCTCCGACTTCAGAGGCCGTTCCAGTGCACTTTTTCAAGTCGGAAGTCGGAACGATCCGACCTCCGAGTTGTCTGGAACGCAGCAATACTCACAAACTAACTCTCTCACCAACTAAATAACTAACTAACTCTCTCACTCTCTCACTCACTCACTCACAGCTACAGATATAGGGCCGGACCATGCTGTTCCTGCTGAAAATAGCTTGATATGCAATGGCACGTACAGTATGTTAGGTACTACTTAAGTTATGTGAGTTATTTCAATCAAAATTTGGCACATGCCAAGAATTTCAAAAATAAATGCTACTTGAAAGCATGCAGTATAACACCTGGCCCAGAGCTCACCTGCACAAATGTCATGTACACCTTGTCCACGTCCGGTCGCTCCTCCCTGTCCACCTTGATGCAGACAAAGTTCTCACTGAGTATTCTGCCGATCTCCGCATCCTCAAACGATTCCCTCTCCATCACATGACACCAGTGACAGGTGGAGTAACCCACTGTGATGGAAGCCAAGGAGGGAATGTCATCACGCCAAAACTCATTATTTACAGCGAGAATGACTCACAGTGAGTGGTGTCATATCACTCTACATTCATTCCCAAAAACAGATATTTATAATAAAAAAATATATGGTATAAAATATGTATAAAATATGAGCTTATTTCAAATTTTGTAGCTGCAGCAGGTCTCAAAAAAGTTGGGACACACCCAGAAAAAGGGCTGAAAAAGCAAATGATTTATAAGAGAATCAGCTGAAAGAACATTTAGCGAGTAATTAAGTTGACTGGCATCAGGTGTGTAACATGATTGGCTGTAGAAGGGATGTCTTAGAGAGGCTGAGTCTCTCAGAAGTAAAGGTGGCAAGAGGCTCTCCAACCTGTGAAGGCTTGCGTAAAAAAAATTGTGGAATATTTTAAAGTCAATATTCCTTAACGTCAAATTGCAAAGGCTTTGAAGGTCTCATCATAGACAGTGCATGACATCATCAAAAGATTCAGAGAAACTGGAAAAATCTCTGTGCGTAAGGGACAAGGCCGAAGACCTTCACTGGATGCCCGTGATCTTCGGGCCCTCAGACGCCACTGCATCACTCACCAGCTTGATTCTGTCATTGACATTACTAAATGGGCCCAGGAATGCTTCTATAAACCACTGTCTGTAAACACAGCCCTCAGTGCCATCCACAGATGCCACCTAAAACTCTATCGTGCAAAAAGGAAGCCATTGCTGAGCATGATCCAGAAGCGCCGCTGTGTTCTGTGGGCCAAGGCTCATTTAAAATGGACTGTAACAATGTGGCAAAGTGTCCTGTGGACGGGTCCAAATTTGATATTCTTGTTGGAAATCATGGGTGTTATGTCCTCCAGCTAAAGACGAGAAACACCCCTCCTGTTATCAGCGTTCAGTTCAAAATCCAGCATCTCTGATGGTATGTGGATGCATTAGTGTATATGGTGTGGGTCACTTGCATGTTTTGAAAAGCACAATGAATGCTGGAAGGTATATAAAGGTTTTAGAGCAACATATGCTTCCCTCCAAACGACATCTATTCCAGGGAAGGCCTTGTGTATTTCAGCAGGACAATACAAAACCACATACTGCAGCTATTACAACAGCATGGCTTTGTAGTAGAAGAGTCAGTGAGCTGAACTGGCCTGCCTGCAGTCCTGATCTTTCACGGATTGAGAACATTTGGAGGAAAATTAAACGAAAAGTCCGTCAAAGGAGACCCAAAACTCTCCAGCAGCTGGAAGCCTGTACTAAACAAGAGTGGGATCAAATTCCACTGTCTAAACTCAAGAACCTCAATGCCCAGACACCTTTGCTCTGAGTTAAAAAGAAGACGGGATGGTACACCATGGTAAACAGGCCCCTGTCCCAACTTTTTTGAGACCTGCAGCGCCCATCAAATTTGAAATGAGCTCATTTTGTGGCTAAAATTTCTCAGACAGACAGACAACCTGAGAGGAAAATGGGCTTGTTTTCATTCTTAGCCTTGTCAAACGCTTCCTGTCCCCATGGATACCTGGTAAATGCAAGGAAAAAAAAACGTCAGGAGTGGGTTGACCCATGTGGGACAAGCAGAGGACTTTACTGACACACTGGGCGATACCGCATGGCCTCACCAGTCAACAGGGTTGTACGCATGCTGCAGAAGATAGGGGGACCTTTCTTGGGCTAAGCGGTTGCTCTGTTTGGCAGCAGGAGTTGGTGAGCTGCCCTTCCCTTCGCTTCCAGATGCCATGCTGGTGCTCCAGTGCCTCCTAATGATAATGTGCGAGCATACCATAAGATCATGTCACAAACCTAACTGCTCCTGCACACACTCCTGGGGAGATAATCGGGTAAAAAAAATCTATGATAACATTTAAAAAACAACAATTAGCAGAAGAAAAAAAAAATCCAAAGCAAACCTTCCATTCATTGTTTAGTCTTTTTTTTTTTTTTTTAATGGACTATATATTGCCAGCCCTTACAGATCCAGTGATCGTTGACATAATTATTGGCATATTCGACATAAAATCAAAAGCGTAGTTTCTTTCACTCACCGTATCTCAGCATTAATCCAGCAGGACCAATGACAGAAATAAAGCTGTCCGTAAACTAATGCAGCAGATGTCCAACTTTGGCATTTCCCCAACTTGAGAAGGTGTGACGGCGAAGTCACTCGGACTGCGATCAAACTAACCGTAACAGCTTCACTTTAATTGGTCATCAACATTTACTGACTTTTCCAACTACCAATCACGCTTCAATAGGCGGTGCATAAGAAGGAGAAAGGTATATAGTCACCGGAAGTACACAAAGTAAGAACACCGAGACCATGCACAAATGCCTTTGAGCAGCAATTTAATCAGTGCAGAAAACGCCACAAAATCTGCATTATTTGTGACAGCAGCCCAAATACTCAGGAAATCATGGAGGATCTTGCCAAATATGACTTTATTATTTAACAATAGCTTCATAAGCTATACTGAGCGAAATAACATTGGCTCTGAGCTTGCAAATGGAACAGTTACGGTTTCAGTTAACGACTCGTTGCATCGTTTAATTCTCATCTGAAGTTCTACCTATGCAATGTTTTACAAGTACTGCAAACGTAACGTCACATATGGCGTTCGTCATGTTGATTATTGACAAAACGTAAAATACCCAGCCAGCAGTCTAAACAATTCTGCTATTAACACACCAATTCTCGTTTCGTTTTACTCAATGGACAGCGAAGTGTTTACCTGAGACGATTGTGAGGTGTCCTGAGTCTAAAATCTGATGGGCGCTTGCGAAGGGCGACAGGCGTGTGTCCAGTGCTGTAGTGCTTTAATGTTCTGGTCCTTTCTGTTCCGAATAAATCGTAAGTGAAGGCAGACTTAACTGTACCTCTGTGAGTTGACTGCGACTGGACCCGTACCCAGGCCAGTCTTAACATCCTTATGTGTTTTCGGTATTTTGAGTGGAGGACTGCTGAGTCACTGCTACTTGCAAATTTCGGCGAAATGCGTCGTCTTGGATCGTATGTTGTCCAGTCAATTTCTTTAACTACATTTTGAACTTCATTTGACGTTAACCCTTGTCAGTGCATTTGCTCACCGACGTGTCCCTGCACCGACGCAGTGACGTCACTACTTAAAGCAATACACTTCGAATACACTTGCGTAAGAAGCCAGTATGCGCCGAACATGCATTAGATGTAACTCAGATTTGGCGGGGCGACAAGCATGGCTTTTACTCTGACGAGTATCATAGTCCTTTGTTTAAAGTGTGATGAAAATTAAAACTGCAGGATGCTCACAGGCGACTGGCAAGTGTGCAGTAACCCGAGCAACCCGAGGAAGTAGTAGCATACCATTCTTCAAACGCAGCTATGGCTTCTCAGCACCAGTAATACAACCCTGAAAGCACATTCTAGAACATTGAGGGTGGCATGGTCACTTTATGACTGCGCACAACAGCAGGGAATAAGCGTTTATGGCGATGCTTTTCACGTTTCAGCCTACCGCCATCCAATGGGTTGGTTTGGGGATTGATTTATTTGTACAGTTGCTAGTTCTCAGACTCGGTCCCGGGGGACCACTGTGTATTCTCATCTTCATTGCAACCGCAAATGCAACCCCAGAATTCTATTGAGCTGTTAGTTTGTCTTAATTATTCAGATTTTTTTTAGGCCTTTAACTTCGCATCATGAGAGAAATAAATGCCTGCCATGGGGAATAATATCCCCATGTCCATATTGTGTTTATGATGTTGCAATACAAGTAAATGCAGAAGGTCTTATGTATTTACTGATATAAGTAATTGAACTAGAAAAGCACTCGGAGAGCGCAGACCTCCGCCAAGCACATTTCCCTCCATATTGCGACTTCCACCATAGATATTAGTCTAACATTTATTTTATCTTCATTTATAGATTCCTTGTCCATGAAAACATGGCAAATTGATTCATAATGCTATATCAATATTAGTTCCACAGCGTCTTGGCTGTTTAAAGATGTCTGTTGCATGTTTCTAGCTTCATTTGTTTTATTTTTCTTATGATGCAACATTTCCCCTCATGTTGTGATTTACACATAAATATTAGTCCTACATTTATTTGATCTTTTTTTCAGATTCCCTGACCAAGAAAACATATTATTAGCAACTGGATTCATAGTGATATCAATATTAGTTCAGTAGTTATTCACGAAAATCAAATTTTCCGTAATGGTGGTTTTCTTCTGGATCTAGATCCCTGGCTTTTGAAGATACAGTAAATCCGGTGACACTTTCCTAATTCTGCAATATCTTGGCTATATAATGGTGTTTGTCGTATGTTTTTAGCTTCATTTGTTCTCTTCCTATAATGAAAATTCCGAAGGTCCCCTACTTTCATATTCTGGATCATAGTATCCAGAATTATTCAATTTTCAGGATCAGTCTTTGATATATCGTAGAACATGTTCAAAACTTGTCCTGTATTTTTTTTTCTAAGTGCCCTGACCATTTTTGGTGGAGTTATATGCATAAATGTCGAAAATGGCCCAATCTCCCAATGTTAAAGAATCCTTTAAAAAATTCCTGGATCCAGACGGAGATCCGGATCACTTCCAAAATCTAATCATTTCTTCCTTATACCAATCTGTACAATCCCAGAAAATTTCATTAAAATCTGTCCATTACTTTTTGAGTTATTTTGGAAACCAACAGACAAACAAACAAACCCAGGCAAAAACATAACCTCCTTGGCGGAGGTAAAAATTGCTGCACATAAGCTGGAAGGTCTTAATTTTTTTCTTACAATATAAACACAAAATAGGTGTGAGTTACCTGTCTATTTCGGTGCCCTCTGATTCTTCAATATTCAATAAATGACAGACAGACAGACAGATGTATTCAGTAAAAGGCCAAAGGCCCAAAATTCGTTCATGAAATAACAAGTTATTTAAATAACAAGTTTGGCTCAATTCAGACTATAAACTACAGTTAAAGAATACATGACACTCATCTTCAACCTCATTCACACCCTTATTACTAAAGTGTGTACAAAATCTGAGATCACGATCAATTTTTATGTATCTACCAGTTTCTGAGGCAATTTTGAAATTAGGGCATCTAAATCTAGCAAGGGTGACTCTTAAATGAATAGGCAGTGAGTAGCATAGATATCTTTCAACATTAAACAAAGATTTCAAATGCTTGTAAAGGTCACATTTAGAGGAAGAGCTTACAGAAGAAACCACGGTTGCCGTAAATTATCTCCAAGTCTAAGCTTTAAGTGATTAATAAATACTTTGGAATCACCAACATCCTTGCAAAGCCACACATAACCAAATCCATACTTAAATAATATTTTTTTTCACCTCCGTGGCCCAAGTAACTCGCCCCATGTCATCTAAAGACTTAAGCATGTTATAGCATCGAGAAGGTGATCTATGGGGCTCAAGTTGTAATAGTTTACACCAATACTTAACAACTCTAGTCAAATATACATGCTGCAAAGGCTATCTCCCACACTCCTCTAGATCCATACTTGAGCATCGAGATTTATTAACCTTTAGGTAGAACTTACACAAAGAAGTATGAACAGATTCAATAGTTTTGCCGTAAGAGGCACCCCAAATTTCAGAACCATAGCATAAAATGGGAGTTACCATTCTATCAAAAATTTTGAAGAGATCTGAACATGGTATATTACCAACTTTCCTTTGAAAGGAATTAATAGCTAGAATTGCTCTATTGGCTTGATTGTGGGGATTGTGCCTTACTCCACACAAGCTTGGGTGCAAAAGTTAAACCCAAATAGCTGTACAAAAAAACTGTTTCAATGGGCTCACCATTATACATCCACTTTTAATAAGACCGCAAGTAACCACCCTGTTGAAAAACTATAACTTTGGTCTTATTCAAATTTACTTTCATACCAGTGTTTTCACAAAACAACTCTAAAGCATTAATTTCCTTTTGCAATTGCACACTGCTGTCTGATAGTGCTGAAACATCATCAGCAAACAAAAGTGCAAATAGATTGTTCGCATTGTGGTGAAATAAAGACACCCTTACCACCTGCCTCTTCTATAAATGTATTCAAATTGTTGATAAAAATAATAAATATTTGAGGGCTCAATACACAGCCTTGGCAGGTGCCAACATTACAGTTAAATGCTTGCGATAAACCATCTGCTGTTCTAACACAAGCTGATAATTTTCTATACATTGATGCTAATACATTATAGAAAGGACCTGTAATACCAGCTTTTTTAACTGATTCTAAAAGTACATCATGCTTTAAGGTGTCAAACGTTTTGGAAAAGTCAATACACAGACAATAAAATCTTCCTTTCTTTTTACATGAGTACTTAGTAGCGATAGCTTGTAGAGTAAATATATGGTCAACAGTTGAGTATCCAGCTCTAAAGCCAGCTTGAGCCTCACTAAGGAAACTATTAATTTCACACCACTCTTGTAGCCTTTCATTTAGAATAGAAGAGAAAACTTTACAAAGTGCGTCAATGAGGGAAATTTCTCAATAATTATTTGTGTCCGATTTGTCCCCAGATTTGTGAAATGGGCAAATTATACTATTTCCCCACGAATGTGGGAATTTACCTCTGAAAAATGTTCTGTTAAAAAGTTTGGTAAGAGTAGGAGCAAGAATATTACTAGAAGCTTTCAGGAACTCATGAGAAATTCCATCAGGCCCTGGGGCTTTGTTCTTTGGTAAACTTTTAATGTGTGATAGTACTTCTTGTTCAGTGATAGGTTTATTGAGAGTGTCAGTGGCGTGTTTGGCTGAGTGATCAGTGTCGGATTCCTGCGTATCTTGAGGATTAGGATTAGTGTCAGTACATAAGAGAGATTTAAAGTGTTCAAACTACTTTTGACATGAAATTTGATCTGTAAATCTACCCGTATTACCAAATCTACCTCCCTTAATTATTTTCCAAAACATCCCGGGATCTGATCTAGCAGAAATCAAACTTTCATTCAATTCTGGAGGCACATGCGCGGCAAGTGAGCAGGACGTGTTCAGATCGGGACTGTCATGGGAATTGATTTAACCCAATATGGGATCAAGATCGGGACTTTCAGTCAACCAAATAACGCCAAGAAGGGTCTGCATGGGCTAAAAATGGAGAAAAGTGCGGTTTCAAGATATGTGAGGCTTCTCACACTTCTGAGTGTTTTGCTGCTGACGTGTGGATCGGTGGAGGCGAACCCAGGACCACGAGGTATTCAATAAATAGTTCAACTTAGTGACCATCCATCGATAATTATACTAATTAAGAGCCTCCTGATATTTTGAAAGTAACTGGCACATTTGTTTGAATTTCCCTCATTATTTTGCTGTTTCCGGTGTAGCATGATGCGAATATGAAACTTTTGTTTGTCGACAATGTTGCTAAAAAGGGTAATGTCTTGTGTTCCGGGGTTCTGGCCTTTGGCCAGAACAGTATTGCTTATGGTTTTAACAGTTTCATGTTCAAGATTTCATAGTTCATAGTTCAAGTTCATGTTCATAGTGACAGTTTTATCAGTTTCTTGTATTAGGATGACTCATTTCATAATTCATGTTTATAGTCCATGTTTTTACTTTTCCATGTTTTTGTTCATGCCAGGTCTGCCAAGCCACTCCACCGCTTGTCTGCGTTCCGCCCCGTGCCTTCATTGTTGCACAATTCAGAGCTCTGGTTGGCTTTGGTATTTTCCCTTCCTTCTGTGCTGTGCTGATTCGGGGCTCTCTAAGCTTAATTGGCAATTAACTGTTTTTAAGTTACTAACATTTACTAACACTCACTGGGTGGTGTAATTCTTAGATAGGCACATTACTAATATTACTAATTTAGACCGGGAGTTTATTGTCATGATTCCTGCTTTACTATTTCAAGTCTTGCTGTGCTTTTCTGTTCTTAACATTCATGCTGCTTTCAAACTGCATACTTAATTGGTACTTAAGCTGAGCCGCTCATTCTCTTAATGAGCAAGTCTTGTCATCCAATCTCTGTCCATGTCATGATCTTGCCCTGCCTCTTGTTTCTCCTTCTCCAGGTGTTGCCCCTCATGTCTTGATTTCTAACCCTTTATCTGGATGCGGTGGAAGTTGGCTGGCAGACAGTGTCTCGCTCATGTTTTCAAGTCCTTGTTCTTGTTTGCAAGTTCATGTTCCCAAGCCTCGTTGTCATAGTCATTTTGTATATAGCCTTAGACTTGTTTTTCATTTCTGTTCTTGTTTATCTCCCTGGAGTTTCCAGTGGCTTTTGTTTTTTTTGTTGTTTTCTGATCCTTAGTTCTCAGCTCTGTGAAGCTTACCTCAGTTTGTCTTTTGCAACCCTTTGGGCCAAGTTTTTTGTTGGCCCTCGGGCCTGTTTTATTTTGTTTTAAATAAATCCTCATTCCCCTTCACCTCGCTTCTGGTGTCTACCTGATTTCGTATCATAATGAAGAAAAATTAATGACTCATTAAAATTCTAGGGTTGCATTCGTGGTTGGAATGAAAAACTGCATAAATGGTGGTCCCCCAGGACTGAGCGCGAGAACCACTGATTTTAGCAACGCCCGCCCGTACGTGAGTCCATTCAGATCCATTACTCTGAAACTATGTGCAGAGTCTTATCACATTACCGCTGACTTTATGACCTTCACCAATGCTTCATATATGTTACCTCCTTTGTGACTTTTGACCTTTGAGCAATAACTTCCCTCACTTCTTTTTTTTTTTTTGCTGTTGTTGTTCCCAGAGCAAATCTCTGACACTGTTGACAGTGCTTTGAAATTGCTTGTGTAATTTGGCCTGATCCTCTTGTTGTTCCATATGAATGTTTTCTTGCTTTGTGTCCTTTGACCTTTTCCCTATAACCTTGACATGTTCTTGCCATTTTCAGCTTTCTGAGAAATCATTCAATCTTTTAATACGGCACATCAAAAACCACTATGTTTAGGTCAAAGAACCTAACGCAAATATGGAAATTAAGCGAAGACCTTTCCACACCATTTACTGTGGCCATTGACTTGTGACCTTGACCTCAGTTTTGTTTCCCCGAGAATATCTCCGAAATGCTTGCTGTGGCCTTTCAAAATAGCTTTTATAGTCCTCTGCCTTCTGATGTGCTGTCAGGAACTATTGATTAAGGCCCTGCCAGTCCATCCATTCGAGCCTCAGTCTGTGTGTGTGCATTTTTTATGCTCTTTGAACCATTCAGCCAAACAATTTCAAGCTTAATACTGCACTTTCTTGGCTACTTAGCAATACACCCACCAAGTTTGAAGTCGATTTGATGGTCGGCGCTCGAAATACCCAAAGGACACGCATTCACACTCAGACAGAGATTCCTTGCTTTCACTGTAATTATTTTAATATGAACTCAGGCCTTTTTAATTTTTACTGAAATTGTTCACATTTCCTTTAAAGTCCACACCCTATTGGCAATGTTTTTTCTTTTTTTTAATTGAGTAAAAAGTGTTCACCAACTTAATCTCTCACTGAACGAATCATACAAATTCCACCTTTCAATCACCGTAAATTTGTTCTGAGAAATAATAAAACAATGAATACTTATTTTTAACAAAACTATGTGAGCCTCAATTATTGGGGCAACAATGTTTAATACTTTGTTGAAGCTTCCTTTTCCAATAAAACAGCGCTCAGTCTTCTATGATTTAAAGCTGGAGAATAATGGGCTTGTAACTTGAGACCCACCCGTCTTCTCAGAACCTCTTCAGATCCTCCAGGGTCCACGGCCGCCTCCTGCTCTCCTCTGTGGTTCACCGCACTGGCTCTCAATGGGGTTTAACCAGGTTTTGGATCATCGAGCTACTGGAAGACCCAATGATGACCCAGTTATAATGTTTCAGCAGAAGCTGCCAAATTCATATTTAAATACTAATGCTGGTTATTTCTTGGAATCCCTGAAAGGTTAACATCAAGGCTAACAAGGTGTCCAGGGCTTTTGGAGAAAAACAGCCCCAGAACATCAAAAAACCTTGGTCATTCTTAACTGTGGGGATTAGATTCTTTACAATTTCTCACATTTTAATTGACATTGGAATGGACTGGTTTGTGTTTGTGGCAGAATTGTAACATAATCCAAGTTTTGTGGCTTCCGCTAGCCCTTAGACTGCTACCGCCTTCTGGGGTTATCAGCACTTTTGGTTCTTGTAAAATGCACTTTGTGGATAAGAGCGTCTGCTAAATGCCTGTAATGTAACGTAATGTAAGTCTGGCTCGGAAGGAACGACTTACAGCTCACATTTGAGGATATTTTCCTGCAATTCTGCCGCATGATTTAGAAATCTTTGCCTTGTCTGTATGGGACCCGCCCTGCTAAAGAAAAAAAAAAACACAAAATCCTGATAGTAAAACAGATTTGAAATATCAGATTTAGAATTGAAGAATATCTTGTGATCCAGACCAGGTGCGGAGGCAGACTACAGTCTAATCCTGGGTTTATTGATAGTCATACGGTAAGTGGGATAGAGCCCAGAAGAAAACACAGCTCAGTTCAGACGTTCTGGGTGAAGCAGGACATTGCCAGTCTCCGGCCAGTGGCTTTCCAGGATGACTGCCAGATGGAGTGCAGACCTCACCAGAGCCAAACACTGGAGCCAAATTTTGACTACTTTGCCAATGGGGTATAGTAAATTTTACTTAACAAGTGAAATTTACTTACCCCATCGGCAAGGTAGTCAAAATTACCTAAAATCAAGGACAAATTTCTCCTCTTACTAAGAAAATGGGGATAGAAATAAGTGTTTTAAGTCTTAAAATAAGTAAATTTCCCTTTCTTGAAAATTACTTTTTGCAGTGCATTCTTATTTCTGTTCAAAAGTGAGATTTTAAGAGTCCTGAGATGATAGCGGACTGTATTCCAGATGTCATGGGTGAAATGCGTAATATTACAATAATGTCTCCTCCAAAATGGTGTTCAGACCTGCCCCTGTTCTTCACCCGCCACAGCAGTACCATTATACCAAAGAGAAGATCCTGCTGATGGATCCATGTTTGGTCAGCATGGAGTGACCCAAGTTCTTGAGGGACTGGGCTGCCTTTAAATGTCCTGCGGTCATTTGAAATGAAAGCAACAGTCAAAGAAACACATTGGTGGTGGGCTTAAAGATTGCAACATAATATTTTCCGCCAAAATGTACAGTGTTCCCTATCTTTTAAGGGGAAAAAAAACCTCTGTTTGAAACGCATAAAAGATTAATCTCGATGGTGAGTTGGGATATCTTGCAATGTTGTGAGCGTACTGTGCCTATCACTGCTACAGGGGGCAGATGGCCCCTACGGGATAGAGGAGTCAGATAACCTTGAACGACTGTGGAGGAGTGCCAATGGAGAGCATCGCATCGGTAGCATTGCAAGCCGCTGCACTTGCAAAGACTGCAGGGCAAGTTTTCTTGGCTTCTGAGGTAAAGAAAAACATATATGGCCTTGTTATTTTCGATATTTTTTTCTTACGCATCATTTTGAGGTTAGTTTGGAGCGTTTCAAAGGTGGTAACCTTCAGCAACTTTATTCCGTGTCTGACTGACCCACATACACTGCATACTGCAAAATACATAAATAAGGCAACATGAGATCTTGAAGAGCAAATCATTCATCATCCAAGTTGAGAATCTTTGATGATGTGCTTTTGATAATTTGTTAAGAATAAAATGATGTGACAATAATGTATGGAAACCAAAATCATCAACCGGGACTCGAAATCACCCGAAAATGAAAGTAAAAAATTGAAATCACAGGCCTTGCGTAAATTTTATCACAGCAACTCATAATGTGCCTCAGTTGAGCGTATGGCTCCTGCGTGCCTGTATGCATTACGATAACGTGGGCATGCTCCTGATGAGTCGGCAGGTGACGTCCTTGGGGATCTCGTCCCAGGCGTGGATCAGGGCATCAGCGAGCTCCTGCACAGTTTGTGGCGGTACTTGGTGGCGTCGGATGCACCGATTCGTAACGTCTTTTTGGTGCTCAATTGGATTTAGTCTGGGGAACAAGGGGCTCAGTCAGTGGCATCAATGCCTTTGTCATCCAAGAACTTCCTACAAACTCTGGCCACATGAGACCAGGTACTGTCCTGCACCGGGGGTAACTCAGGACCCGCTGCGCCTGCGTAAGGTCCGACAGTCGCCCTCAAGGTTTCATCCCCAGACCTAACAGCAGTCAGGCTACCGTTGGCTATAACATGGACGTCTACGCAACCCTCCAAGGGTACGGCTCCCTAGACCATCACTGACCCACTGCCAAATCAGCCATGCTGAATAATATCACAGGCAGCATAACCTTCTCCTTTCACTCCTGTCACACGTGCTCAGTGTGAATCTGCTCTCATCTGTGAGGAGAATGGGGTGGACCTGCCAAGTCTGGTGTTCTCTGTTGAATGCCAGTCGAGCCGCACGGTGCTGGGCTGTGAGCACAGGGCCCACCCGAGAACATAGGGGCCTCAAGCAACCCTTTTGGAGTTGGTTTCTGACAGTTTGGTCAGAAACATGCACACCAGTAGCCTGCTGGAGGTCATTTTGTAGGTCTCACACTGCAAAAAGTGATTTTCAAGAAAGGGAAATTTACTTATTTTAAGACTTAAAGCACTTATTTCTATTGCCATTTTCTTAGTAAGACAAGGAATTTTTCCTTGATTTGAGTTATTTTGATTATCTTTTCAATGGGATAAGTAAATTTTACTTGACAAGTGAAATTTACTTACCCCATTGGCAAGGTAGTCAAAATTACCTAAAATCAAGGACAAATTCCTTGTCTTACTAAGAAAATGGCAATAGAAATAAGTGCTTTAAGTCTTAAAATAAGTAAATTTCCCTTTCTTGAAAATCACTTTTTGCAGTGCAGTTAATGCTCTTCTATTCGTTCTCACACGCTGCAGATATGGGTCCAGCTGCTGGGTTGATGCCCTTCTATGGCCCTGTCCGGCTCTCCTCGTGTAACGGCTCGTCTCCGGGTATCTCCTCCATGCTCTTGAGACTGTGCTGGGAGACACAGTAAACCTCCTTGCAACTGCACATATGGATGTGCCACCTTGAAGGTGCTGGACTTCCTGTACAACCTGATTGGGCTGCAGGTACCGCCTCATGGTACCAGTTGTGACAAAAACACTAGCAGAACACAAAACTGTAGACTAATCTGTCCGGAAGGATAAGGACAGAGCAGCAGCCTGTGGTCACCACATGCACAACCGTTCCCTTTTCGGGGGTCGTCCTGCCTTCGTCTCTCCATTGCACCCGCTGATGATTTCATTTCCACCAAAGCAGGTGAAATGATTCACTATCACTTGTGCTTCCTAAATGGACAAATTGATGTCCCTGAAGTTTAACTGACTTGGTGTTATACAATGATGATTAGGTGTACCATTAATTTTTTTTGAGCTGTTCATATAAAACAAAACAAAAACACGGTATGTGGACCTTGCTCCGTGCATACAGGGGAACTGCTATGCTGACATGGGGAAGGGCCTTTCTCATGCTACTGAAAGAACAAGTCAACCCTTATATCACTGTATGCTAAAGTATTAGGATTTTCCTTCAGTGAAACTTGGATGTTTCATCAAAACCATAAAAACTGCCTCAGAGCAAGGTGTACCGGCATACTGTTGGCAAGGTTGCAAGTTTGACTTGCTTTACCCAACAGTGTGCAAAGATTCTGCAATGGTCAGAGTCTTTGCTTCAAAAATATGGTCACAAATTCAAACACTCTATAGAATTCCTTTGTGGACCCATTCATCTGTGACCAATAACAATTTGGAATGAGCCCAAAGGTAGATTGATTGCATCTGGCCAGCGAGCAAATTATGCAGGACAACCGTCCACTTCATCTTGTGTTCTCTACTTGTACTCTGAGTAACCTCTGATTATGAAACTGTACCTGCATAACTTACTGTTGCGTGAAAGGGACCTTTTCTGCATATTCATATTTATATCTATCTATCTCTCTTTATTATCTTTATTTATTAAAGGGAACCTTATATTTTCAAATTATGCCCTGATTATAGTATTTTATTTCAATACACTTAGATTGGACAATATGGTATGGTTTTTTTAATAGAAATTCAATTCTATTTTGACAATGAATGCTAATAAATGCTATTTACTTGTTCAAATATGGTTGATATTATTCAGTGCATGTTCAACATACCTTTGTGCAAAGAAACCAAACCACAACGCACAGGAAGTTTGGCCCATTTGACCACGTCTTCATTTTACTGAGTACACATCTGCAAAAAAGTATGATGGTTTGTAAAACATACGTGTTACTGCCATACATTATTACTGTACACCTGCATAGCTCACACACATTGTGCTCGTCAAGTAATACTATGGTTTTGTCGAGCATTTTCACTAATGTCTAAAATGGGATGATGACATGATTAGCAATGATTGCTATCGCATGATACTTAGCTTTTGTTTGACCTAAACATTGCAATAATTTGGGTGTTGTTTTCACTCCTCCCTGGGATTATGCATTTTAATTCCACTTTGGAACACAGTCCAAATTACCAGTAATTGCGCTGTGGGGAAATCAATCAGAAATAATGAGCAAAAGCCACATTCTGAGGATGAGCTGCTTCTAGAGGCGGACCATTCTGAGGGTTTTCACAACATCCCAAACAAATCCAACATCTTGTGCGAACTCAGTCTCAGGGAATAGGGTGTGCCTTGGTTATACATAGAACTAACATTTATGCTGATCATTTAACTACATTTAAAAAATCACTCTTGAAGCTTTACTGTCATACAGTCGTCATTTGTAGCACTGAGCACTGAAGTACTTGTTATCTCTGCTCTTTAAATGGCTGAGGTTGGTCACTCTCAAAGTGTTGAACCTCCTGTTGAAACACTAAAGCGTTATTTTGGAACCCACCTAAGTTCGGGCAAAGATGCACCCCTCTGGAGCATTCAAGCGCAAGGATTAGCCAGTTATCCAAGCACCAGGATTAGCCAGCCATTCAGTTCCAGGATTGGAATCAAACTCCTTGAACAGCTAGCCAATCCTAGCGCTTGAATGCTCCGGAGGGGTTTCGAGAACATAGGTGGGTTCCATAATAACACACTACCAAAGTGTTACATGTTTACAATTCAACCGCCAGGGCTGAGAGGTATCGCTGGCAGAGATGCAAGATGTCCTCGAAGAAGTAATAGCTGTGACACGGCAGTACAGCCAGGGCATCAACCCAAAATGTCAGGCCCCTCGGGATGCCACGCTCTCCTCTTCAATGGTGCCCGATCGCAGGCCATACTCCTGCCCCCTTCCTCGCTCCAAGGCCGGGCCCGGACAGCAGGACACACCGCCAGAGGCGACCTCTGGGCGGCATCGGCTGAGTGGGAGGAGCCCGAATGCCACAGCCGGCGTCCTGAGATTCGCCGAATCATAACATCCACTCCTGAGGTCCTGCGAACTGGCAGACTTGTGTCTACAGTGGCAGGATGGGTGGGCTTGCGTGGATGCGGGCTGCACCAGGGCAACCTGGACTCTGAGAAGATGCTACGAGTGCAAGGGATGGTCGGGTTACAGGAAAGGAAGGATGGAAGCGAGGGGAGGTGTGGAGGGGAAGGGGGTGGAGGAGGAAGCGGAGAAGAGTAAGGTGAGGCGCAGAGAGGGGATGATGAGGCAGATATCCTCCAAGCTTTTCTGGTTTTTGGTTGCTTCCATTTCTGGGCGATCCTGGTCTGGGCCTCCTGAAGTTTCAGCTCGATGCAGTGAAGGTCCTCAGTCAGCTGGTTGACGCGGTCGAACTGGGACAGCATGCTGTTGAGTGTGGGAAGCAGGCGGTCCAGGAAGAGCTGGACATCAAGGGAGTCCGAGAGGCAGGAGTCGACGGAGCCGAGAGACTGAGCAGAGGATAGTCGTGGCCCGTCTGCGCTGCGGTCAGAAAGGTTGGACAGCCGAGACTCGAGGGAGGATCTGGAGGGCGGCGAGACCATCCCCTCAAACTTCACTTTGTGCCTGAACTAGGACAGAGGACAAAAGTGAGTGAGTGCAATTATATTCCCTATTTCTTTCCAACATTTGCCTCCATGATCCTTGAGTGAAATGTCGAAAAAGAACAGACCCCTTTACAAGACACCAAAATGAAATGAACAATAAAAGTTCATTTAATGGGAATATGTCTCATACTGAGTATTTGGACAGTAATGCAATTTTAAACAGCAACAATTCCTTTAATACCTACGCGCTGGTGTTCCACTCCTTATGCATGGAAACAACTTCAATGATAACAAAACCATGTAAAACTTGCAGGAAGTATGGCCATTTATGCACATGCTGCTCTCCGAATTCTTATGGGGCTGCATGTTACCAGCTCTTCTCAACACTAACTCTGTTTTGGTACCTGGCACTTGTTTTCAACATAGCAAGGTACCAGCGCAAAAGTAGGCGGGATCAACTATGGAAAGTGCCGTGATGTCGTCTTCGACATGGCACGAAACACGACATGACCTCACGTGACGCAAACACTTGAACAACGGAAGACGTTGGAGTGCTGTTGTCGCGATTTGTATCAAAAAGTAGACAGTCGCCGAGAGGCTGAGGTTATGGGTTTAACTAGTTGTCCGACACGCCATACAAAACAAAAAATTCGCTGAGCTTCGAAAATGCGTTTCACCGGTTTATTGGAAAAAAATAGACAACTCAATCATAAAGTGCTGAATGAATTGATAGAAAAGAAACAACACAGCGATTAACCAAGGAAAACAGCGGTCAACAAAAAATACGGCCTCCCAGTAACTCACCCCCTCTCTCTCTCTTCTCCCTACTTCCTACTTCCGCCAAATCCCCAGTGATCATATCAACTAAATGTTACCGCCCCCAATTAACGTGTCACCAAACAAAGAAACTAAATAGTAACAAAATATAAACCTGAATAACTCAAATATAACCCATTAAATTCGCTATTTAGACATGGTATTGATAAACATAGTCATGGCTCCTACAGGTGTTCTTACTTCGCGGTAATAACGTTTGGTGGCTATTTATCTGGCCACTTATCCATTTTGGTCGAATCTTTTCAGCGCTGCATGCGGTCATATTCTGCATTTCCTGCTGGTGTCTACCAGTGCTTCATTAAGCAGCTAATTGTTGGCGAATTGCCATGCGTTTCACAACTAAGAGTTTACTACTTGCTGTATTCCTTAAGGTATGATAATGTAATTGTCTTGTCTAAAAGTTGCTATCTTGTTATACGTTAAATAAGTGTGCAAGACGGCCAGCTAGTTTGTTGATTTGGATTCGTATTTACATACTTGAGTCCCATCTTAATGTTTACAATTTAGATTTAGTTGCTGTAAAAATCATCCCATTCCAACGTAATGTCGATTATGTAATGTATTGTGTCGGCTTGTCTTGTGTCGCTGAATAATGATTGCCTCTGATCGATCGGTCGTCAGCAGCACTTTGACCTCACGTTTTAGTGTTGGCTCGGCTCACTTGGAACCTCGGGCCAAGGGTACACTTTAAAAAGTACCAAGTACCAGGCACTATCTTCGCTAGAAATGTATATTAAACCAAGGAAAGTAGAGTTGAGTCGAGTCGAGTAGAGGCGTACTAAGCAATGCAAAAGCCAAATTAGGCATCTAACAGTATCTGCTCGGTACCTCCTTGGTTCTGCTGAGGCCAATCCATAGTTTGAGCCTCTTGATAAAGAACTCCACCATCTCGTAGTCCTGCGGCTCCATGGCTGGGCAGTACATCACCGCCTGCGCAGCCTGGTATGAGCGCATTAGAATGGCTCCACACAGCCGACCCAGGACCCACAGCCCCGCAGCCACCACAGACAGGCTGAACAAAGGTCCCAGCATCGGGTGCCTCTCGCACAGCCTGTGGGTGACTGAGCGCCCTCGTAGTGCAGACACGAGGGTGAGACTCGCCTGCCCCACCGTCCGAAATCCCTCCACAGAGCTGGAGAAAAGCTGATCAACACACACGCACAGATGTTGTATTTTCATTTTTGTAGGGACATCCCATGAACCGTAAATATTACATTACAAACCATAACCAGAACCCTAACCTGAACATGAACATTACCGTGACCTCAACCTAACCCTAACTTTATCCCCACCCTAAAATAGCTCAGTTACCGAGGAGGGACCAAAAATGTCCCCGTAAGGATGAATAAATCTAGCGATCCATCAATACTAGGGATATTTGGTCTCACTAAGAGGAAGGAATTCCCACCCACACACACACACACACATTCTCACACGCACGCAGACACACACACACCACAAATATAAAATGCCACGATTCAAAAAGCTCTTATTTTGAGACCTTGTTAAATAATCAAGAATATATGAGAATATAATGTATGACAGTTGAAATCAATACACCTACCCACAAGCGATGGTGAAAATCAGAAATTGCTATCAGAAAAAATACACACAGAAATTAGCACAGAATGTTCTGGTTTGAAATCCAAGACACCTTGAGCTGAGTCTGGAGTGTAACCCCTTCCTTACCATGCTGCCAGTATGAGAGAAGACTAAGAGCATTAGCACCAGAACGAAAAAAACTGCAAACAGGTCCCTCCAGGCTTGCTGTAGAACCCGGCCAAACACGGCCCAGCGCCGCACGAACCGTAGCACACCCACCATCTGTAACCAAAACGCAACTTTTCACCCTTCCACAGTTCATTAATGCAAAACTAACAGGCTGATAAGTCAGAACTGTGCCTGAGTGCGTATTACTGCATACAACAGGCTTCTCTGCCATACCTTAAGGGCCAGTAAGGTGAGTAAGAGAGCCGAGAGCTGAGAGGACAGCCGAGCCAGCAGGGCGGCGCTGTGAAAGTCGGTGAAGGTCTGTGGCTGGGAGCCATAATGAGAGAGGCAGGAAGCAGCCTTATTGAAGAAGGAAATCCGCAGCACTGCAGTCGCCAGAGAGAGCAAAGACACAAGGAGCTGGAGGTACTGGCAGCCGTGACGCTGGCCCTGACCGCGCTCTCTCACCATCGCCCACAGCTCACTGCCCAGGAAGGACAGGGCGAAGACCACCAGCAGCACCTGGGGATGACAAAACGCTCTGAAGCTGCTTCGCTGGCGATGTTAAGCATCTGATTTCCATCAAACACAAGTCATTTCTGACCATTGATAGGAAAATGAGTCTTAATGACTAAAATGAAAAATTTCTCTACACCATCGTATAGATGACACCTATTTGCGTCATCGGCGTCAACTTGGACCAATCACCTGCCAGCATATGGGGGTCGCAGCTTGTGATGTGTAATATTATAGTTAACACGATGCATAAAAGAGGGGATTCTGCACATTATTTTGGTATATAAATGATGGGGATTCCCTGGCAAAAACATGGACAAATTTATTTATGAAGTAGGTTAATTTATCACTTTATTTCAGGAAATAGTTCCACCATGAACTCAACTACTGTTTACAAACAGCCTATTTTCTACCCTTTATCAATGTTTTCTCACTCGGAAAGTGTACCAGGTGGAATTCTAACATTATAAAGTGGCTGAAAATAGAAAAAACTAACATTACAAATGTATGCCCCTGGGCCCATATCGGCGTTCGCTGGAAATGCACAGGCGCGACTTAAGACTCATTTTACTATCATGGGTCACACTTGACAACTTTTGGATAGGGATGATACAAAATGCTTTTTAAATAGGTTAATATTGTTGGGCAGAGTTACCAGGGCACTTACCATCATGGCAACTTGTAAGTCAGGTCCAGACTGAGATGGCGACACGTGGAAAGGCTCTATGGAGATAGCAGTGAGCACTTCCCCAGCGCGTGACCATTCCAAACTGACAGTCACGGCGACAAAGAGAGTCGTTTCCCTGTGATGCTGAGTGAAGTCCACATACACTGCCTTCGTCCTGGGACAACAGAAAACATACCTTGGTGTCTATCTCCGCATCTGGCTTGTTGACAGCTTTGACCATGTGTCGGCTTAGTCATTGGTATTTGTTTATTTATAAAGCTATTTTAGGTAAACTTCTTAAACTTATTCCTTGATTGCACTAAAATCTGACAGTAGTTATAGTTTGAGATCTAAAGATGTGATTTTATTGTCTGCCCCAAGTACACGGACCGATTCGGGAATGAAAGCTTCTAAGTGCCCTGCTCGTCTCACCTGGAATAACCTTCAAAAAGTTTTGAAACTAAGGGAATTAGTTTCTTTGTCTGATTATTAGTTCAATGGTGAATAAATTGGTTGTTGCTTGTTTATGCCCATAGTTATTTAATGTAAGTCCACAATTAAATGAATATCTTTCACGACCATTGGTGTATTAGGTGTCTACATCTCAGTGTGTGCACTGTATGGTTTCTTGTTATTGTCATGTTGTCTGTGACACCCTATGCTGCCATTTTGGCCTGGTCTCCCTTGAAAAAGAGATCATTGATCTCAATGGGACAACCTGGTAATAGATGGGTTAAATAAAAATACCTGCAGTGAGGCGCATATCTGGACATCGACCAAAGAAGAGCAAAACTGCCATATGGAGAACGACCAGCAGGACTCACGCTGCATGGATCCAGAGTTTGTCCTGCAGGTGCAACAGTAGCTGGCGCGTGATCTCGCTGCTGTTCCCCAGATTCACCGTGACCGAACTCCCACTCGCCTCCTTCAGTCGGGGTTGCTGGCACAGCCTGGAGAGACGATCATTCAGCGATGAGCCTGACGCCGACACACAGACGCACCATCAGGGCGCGGAAACATGCCTGAACTGCCACTTTGCTCGGTTGGCTGACGTCTTCTGACAATTTGTCTTGTCAAAATCTTCACAAAACTTAAAACAGTCATATCTAGCAGTGCCTAACCCAATTCCTGGAGGTCTACCATCTTTTTGGTTTTCAGTCAATGCTGATCACTAGCTGTTGAACGAGATGTGCTTTGTTAGGGTTAGAGTGAAAACTATATTTTAGTAGATTGTTTAACACTGATCTAATCTTGAACTACTTTCATATGTACTTACAGTACCAGCGTGGATAAAGGTTCCACTTTCGTGAGCGCGCCGTTGGCCGTGTGTCAGCCGAAAGTCAGGTGGACGTGCCCTGCTCACTGAACCAAGAAGTAGAGTGAGTGAGAAGGCATGTTGGCCGGCCGTTTCACACAAATCTTAGTGTAAATCCCCGTCGCAAAGAAGTCCAAATAAGTTCCACGTTGAAATTTTTTTGTCGGACAACATGACATCCATTATAATTGTAGTATAGTGTAAATGGCTGAAGTAATTTTTGCAATAGATTTTCTTTCACACAGTTGGCGATATATTTATTTTCAGGAAAGTTAATATCTGCAAATTCATGTATTTTTGCCATAATATTTTTGCTGTAATATTTGCAGATAAGAATTAAGAGATGAAACCTTTAGTTCTAAAGCGCAATTATCGGAGAAAACAAAACAACAACAACAATAACAACATGTTTTGCCACCACTTTAATATAATTAAAATTATAAACAAAACCCGAAATTCTGAAAATAGAAATAAACTAGGCTTATGCCGTGGAGGCGACGGCTGGGGGTATATCCCCGAACGCCCCCAATCCTCCAATTCCCCAATCCTTAAATAGACCTTGAATAGACTTTCATTTGAACTTAAATTCAGGTGAATCGGTCAAATGGTTCTGAAGATATGGCCAAAATGGTAATTTTCCATCACAAAGGGCCACCTGGTGGCAAAATATTGAACCATAAAGGTATGATGTCATCATGCTACACGTTGTGAGGTCATGACCTTGCAGTTGCACATAGTTTAATGTCAATTGGAGAAATAGTTCCAAAGATATAGCAAAGATGGTGAATTCTATGTGACAAAGCTCCACCTTGTGTCAAAATTTTGAACCAAACAGGTAAAATGTCATTGTGGGACACATCCTCAGATCATGACCTTTCATTTGCACTTAATTTGAGGTCAATCGGACAAACATTTCCAGAGATATGATAAAAACAGTGATTTTTTTCAGTTTTTGGCCCCTGGTGGCCATCTAGAAATTGTAAATTGTCCAAAATCGAATCAGTTTTTCCTCTTAATGATACATACTTATGTGCAAAACTTGGAATTTCTAATTGAAATATTACTGCAGTTATCGCGTTAACATGTAAATCAGTTTTTGGCCCCTGGTGGCCAATCTAGAGATCATAAATTGTCCAAAATCAAATCAGCTCTTCCTCTTTATGATACTTACTTATGTGCAAAACTTGAAATTTGTAATTGAAATATTACTGAAGTTATCGCGGGACAGTGATTTTTCAGTTTTTGGCCCCTGGTGGCCAATCTAGAAATTGTAAATTGTCCAAAATCGAATCAGTTCTTCATCTTTATGATACTTACTTATATGCAAAACTTGGAATTTCTGATTGAAATATTACTGCAGTTATCGTGTTAACATGTAAATCAATTTTTGGCCCCTGGTGGCCAATCTAGACATCATAAATTGTCCAAGATCGAAATAGTTCTTCCTCTTTAGGATACTTACTTCTATACAAAACTTGGAATTTCTAATTGAAATATTACTGTAGTTATCGCGTTAACACTGAAATCAGTTTTTGGCCCCTAGTGGCCAATCTAGACATTGTAAATTGTCCAAAATCGAATCAGTTCTTCTCTTTATGATACTTACTTATGAGCAAAATTTGGAATTTGTAATTGAAATATTACTGAAGTTATCGCCTTAAAACGTAGGGCAGCGGCGGCGGCGGCGGTTGGACCAAAAACATAATATCTCCTGGAACGCCATTCGGCGTTCGAGGAAATAAATACACAAATATCTATGTACTTGTAACTTAAAATAACGGTGTCACTTTTTCCTAAGTCCGCAAGAAATGTTTCGGCCTTTGGAAATCTGGAGGTTTTGTCCTCGTTGTGTATAAGCCGAGCAACTCTCAGTCAAGAAAGCGGTAACTCGTTCAGTGGGATAAAACGGTTGAATGTAAAGTTTGCTAATTTTTGTTGCCTTTTACTCATAATTTGAGAGCTAATCTCAAGAATAAATTTTGGCTGTTCCCGACAAAGTGCCCAGAAAAGAGCTATATAAAATTGTCGTGTCATTATTATTATTATTATTATAGAATTAGATATTTTAAAACTGTAGTAACAAAAACATCAACTGACTTGAAAATCAGTCATATCCGAAACAGTTGCGGTAGTTTATTCTTGCTAAAATTCAAGGCCTGCAATAACATCTGGTACAAGTCAGTCATACCCAAAAACATCTCCCCCCTATCAACAGTCCCCCTAAGTTCTGCCTGCCGGGACGACACCGACTCCCGTTGTAATCCTACACCACCCACCAGGCCGATCAGAGAAAGGTAGACGAAAACGCAAAGCCAGCTTCTAGTTAATTTTAGTGGTACCTTTATCAACGCTGGTACTGTAACCCAATATTTGCTGCTTGGTAGAGAAAAGTCTTGAGATAAAAACATGTAAGACAGGCAGTTTTTGGAGTGTTCATCTGTGTGTTAAAGCCAGATTCAGGAACTAGCCAGGCCGCTGCTTATCGATGTCTGACCTGGAAAGCAGTTGTCCAGTGCAGCTGCTGTGTGCCGAGTCTCTCCTTTCACCAGATGTTTCTTGTGGCGAAGAGGCGAAAACCGGTGCAAACACTGCACTCCTGAATCCCGGGCTTTCTGTCATGTTGCCATTACCGCCTTGAAAAAAACCCCCAGAAAACGAGCACTGCAATAAACTGTCATAGACTATACATGGTAATGCTAAGTTCATATCGGAGATGAATTCTGATGTGATTCAAGATGGCTGCTAACAATTCCTAGCAAGTGGCTTGGAGGACATCATGCGGTGCTTGCAAACTCGGTCAGACCTGAGATGCACATAAGCACCATTGTTTGGGTTATAATGCATCTGAATGTCATTACGAACCAGCAGGGCCTCACCGTCTTGTGACTGTACTCTCCGTATCCGTGGCAACCCCAACAAGAGGAGGGAGGGGTTCTGATAGAGGTAAGGCACAAGGGTTCTGTCCATCCACTGCCAGGCCTCAGCTCTCCTACACACACACACACACACACACACACACACACACACACGCAGGCACGCACGTACGCACACACACACAAGGAGGTCCTGTCCACAGCTGAATTCACACAAATGTATTTTACAGTATTACACAGAGGATTGAGCGAAGACAAATTGTAAAAACTTGAGTGAAAAAACTATGAGGAGAAAGGACTGTTCCCCCTTTTCCTGTATACATATTATGTTTAGTTCTCCTTATTTTATCAACTTTATCTGTTTTCAATTTGGGGGACTTTACCTGGTGAGAGGTTAGTGCTTAGGAGAACTGTTCCATTTAATTTTTGGTCGGGCCACTTGGGGTAACTAGCAAACTTGCGAACAGGTGACCACGCCCACGATGAGTGGTTTTCTTCAGTATAAACATGGCTAAAAAAGTAGAACGCAACATTTTGAAATCATTGAATTGCCTTAGAGCGAAGGGAAAACGAAAGTCTTACTGTCTCAGAGAGCTGAGGTTTAGCTTCCCAGGCGGTGCTGTAAGCAGGGAGCTCTTGACAGCAGAGTACAGCAGCCTGCCATGTTTAGCCTGGCTGCTGTCCTGGTAATTTACCAGCAGGACCACCAGGAAGAACAGCATGTGCACCAAACAGCTCTGTCAGCGACACATACGGGGAAAAGCATGAATTAACGCGGTGCTGTACGGTACCCGGGATCGATACAGTATGCAGCAGGAAACCATCCAAAGTCCTTCAGAAAGAGAGTGGAGACACATTTGTTACTCTAGCTGAGTAAGCTTACGGCTGCACTTGCCTTCATGAGTGCCCTGAGGGTCCGGATTTTCCTGGCCTCCTCCTTGGCGTGCAGTAGGCCGTATCCACACGGGGGGCGCACTTTCTCGCCCAGGTCCCCGCCATCCCTTCGAACCACAACTTCCCGCCCCAGCCTCTCCTCCACCTCCGGGTCCACAGGTCTCCCCAATGTGGCCAGGAGTAAGGCCTGGATACACACCTGAGAGGACGGCAAAGCTCGATGAACAGTGAAAATGTATCACCAGCCACAGCATTAAAACCACCTGACCATATTGTGTAGGGTCCCCCAATGCTGCCCAAGAAGCTCCATAGAACTGAAGTCCACTTGAATTCCCTGACCCAGTGTTTCCCAGCAGAACATTTCCCAGACCGTCACACTCCCTCCACCAGCCTTTTCTCGTCCCGCAGAGCATCCTGGTGCCATCTCTTCCCAGACGCAGTATCAGTCAAAAGTTTGGACTCACTTTGCTAACGTCAAGCACTCTGTTTTTGGAGAAATTTAAGCAGCTTAACTTCTCTATTATAATCTATAATGAAATCTGGTAAGAGGTAAACAGTCAAAAAAAAAAAAAAAGAACAATTCACAAATTTTGAATTCTCAAAGACTGCATATTTTACAAAGTAAACAGACAAAGGAGCTCCTTCCATTTTCCAATGGTTAGATTAAAGTCCAGCTGTTTTAGGACTTATTGGGCAAAAATATCAATGAGAGCCAAACCACGAGTGCAGCTCATCTTTGGCAATTTAGCTGGCCGCTTATCTGCTAACTCATTATAGCCATGTAACTGCCCGAGTAAGGAAATAAAAAATGTGAGAGTGCAAAACAATGATAAATTCTGGTTAGTTTGATTGATTTAAGAATAAGATCTTGTTTTTGGCAAAATAAACAACGCTTATTTCTTTATTTAGAAAAATGTGGGCATTTCCAAACTTTTGACTGGTACTGTAAATAGTGCACACGTACCCTGCTGACGCACGTGCTGTGAAAGAGAATAGGGCCTCACAGGACTTGGTGACCCTCTTTAATTGGACTAAGGTCCAGTTCCAATGCTCACATGCCCATTGTAGGTGGTTCTGGCAGCGGACCGTGGTTGGAACGGGCAATCTGACTGATCAGCAGCTATAAAGCGCTATACACCGCAAAGTGGGATGCGCTGACTGTTTTGACATATTCTTCAATTATCATAACAATTAATTATCTGTGACTTGTGCCACAGTAGCCCTTCTGTCGGTTTGGACCAGACGAGATACCCATCATTTTTCTCGTACATCCATGACCATTGGGTGCCCAGTATTCTGTTGGCGGTTCAGAGCTTGTCCCGCCCTGAACAGTTATCATAGGTCCTCGCCACTGCTAAAACGGGGGCACCTCAGTAGTTTGGCCACTTCATAGACCTACCCCACTCTGACGCACTTATCTGGCCATATCAACACGCCCTCTTAAAGTCGCTCAGTTCCCATTTTTCCTGCATCCCATTCGTCAACTCTGAGAGCCGACCATGTAGAATCTCTCTGCCCATTTTGACATTTACTTTATCTTGGAGTGACTTTCATGATTTGGCAAACAGTTCAGGTTAGTAGGAGGCTCTATAGCCAATGTGATCCAGCAGAGCAAGGATATCGAAGCAGAATTACTTCTTTTCTTAACACTTTCTTCTTACACTGTGCTCGTTGCTTCGGAGGATCTCTAATGTCATGCTATTATGAATGAATCAAGAATCGCGAGTAACGTCTTTCATGAACAAAAATAGCCACTCGCTCCTTCATAGTAATGTTCCTCCTTAGATAGGCCTGTGCAATCCTTTCCGATCTATCAATCCACCAATCTGTCTGTCCGTCTGTCGGTCCGTCATACCTCTATCTACTGTATTAACTTACTCAGTCATTGATTCATTCATGTTCTCCGCCGTAGCTAACTTGACGTTGACAATTTGGAGACAATGAGCTTTTTATCTGATATTTTGTAGACTACGAGCACTGTTTTCAAACCCTAAAATTGCTTCAATATCCTCTGACTAAGTGTCACCCCAGTTTCTCATTATAATTATTTATCTTACAGGCTAAATTACTATGTTTTAATAACGTCCCCGGGCAGATGAGATTGGAGTTTATTGGCAGTAATCCTAAAGCCATTCACCTTCAGAGGCTCCAGCAGCAGAACGGAGGTCAGGAAGGCTGAGCCAGTGGATATGAGCCACATGAGGAGGACGGAGCTGGAGAAGCTGCTGGCGTACAGACCCACCAGGGCCAAGCAGGCTCCCAGCAGCAGGGTGATCAGCAGGTACGTCACACCCAGGACCCAGGAAGGGAGGAGCCAGCCCGGGCCACTGCGAGCTACTCCTGCAATGCAGGGCGTTACTTCCAGACTGATTCAGGCGAGAGATCGGATTAGCTTCATGACCAGACAAAGCCAGAGTACTAAAATTAAATTTTTGCGAGGAGTCACAGTGACTTCAGAGGTTGTCACTGCTAACAACAAGAACCAGTGCGACAAGAACCAGTGCGATCACCGACTGTTCAAGTTTTTAAATATTTTTACTAATTTCTTCAGATTTAAGTGACTCAAACTCTGAATTGAAGAACAGCAAAGATCATTGTTCTCTGAAAATTATTCCACATGAAAACGATCCACAAACCAAGCTTAACAAATTTTCATGATGAATTTTTGAAGAAGCTGCACTATGCTTTGACACTTATCTGACGTATTGCTTTGTTATTTTTTCTTTAGATTTTAAAGTACGTTCGATTTATCGTGCCAATGACTCGTTCAGCTAATACATGCACTCAAAGAGGTTAGCTCTCCATGGATTTAAAAATGGCTTCAGCGTGGTGCACAGATAAGCAGGAATGCTTTGACTAAGGTCCCGCGAGGAATGTTACTCTCTGGAGTACAGTGCTTGTTACATATAAATGACCTTTAAGAATCACATTAGTTGCTAAAACCAAAACAGGAGGGGGAGCATAGTATTTGTGGCACAAAATAATGCAGGAACATTTTGAGAAAGATCCAAATTTTGAGACAAAGCCTGAACTTGCAACATACAGAAATGTGATGTAATTTGTTCCAAAAAAGAGTGAAGGTAGGAAAATAGTTTGTGGCAGGATATGAGGATAGAAGATACGTGGGGGAGACTGGGGTCCGATGAGCCATGGGGACCAGTGACGCGCCGTCGGAGGTCAGTTAGGGGAGGCAGAATCCTCATTTTTTAATCCTGTTAAACAAAGGATTACTCTTACTCTGCTTGATTAGCAATCTGAGGATTGATTAACTAATTTACAAGACGAAATGGCAGAATGCCGTGCCAGTTCCATCCGCGACATTATTGCTCAGTCCATCGAACTTAAAATGCTTACGAAACGGCAAGTTTGTTCATATTTTCATAGAGGAAGCTAACGCAATGCCATTAACAAATATTAAAACCTTTCTTATGCGGCGTTCAATGTGCGGTCAATATGTATATTTCCCCCTTAAACATGTACTTTTTCATGCCATCTTTAAAAAATAGGGAGTTTATTTTCAGTCTTCTTTCATAATCCGATAAACAAAAGATCAAAACAATATACGGAATTACCGAGAGATTTGAGATTTTTTCCTGATTAATTATTAATATTTACTTTCTTGCAGTCTCCATTCAAAGCATAAAGGTAAATTAATCTTTGTGTCACTATCACCTCTTAATCGTTACAGGCTTAATTGGCCAGAAAAAAGGTCAAATTGATTGATTGACAATCAGGCATAGTACGTGGAAACAGGTTGACAAATCTAGCGATAAAAAAGGAAAGTCACTGCCTACCCTGAATCGCATTGCCTACCCTGAATTGCTGCCTCACAGCAAGAAGGTCATGGGTTCGAACCCGGCCTGGGGCCTTTCTGTGCTGAGTTTGCTTGTTCTCCCCGTGTTCGCGTGGGTTTTCTCCGGGTTCTCCGGTTTCCTCCCACAGTCCAAAGACATGCATATCAGGTTAATTAGAGACACTAAATTGCCCATAGGTATGAGTGTGAGAGTGAATGGTGTGTGCCCTCTGCGATGGATTGGCAACCTGTCCAGGGTGGGTCCCTGCCTTTGCCTGTAATCAGCTGGGATAGGCTCCAGCTCGCCCCACGACCCTAGTGAGGAATAAGCAGGTATAGAAGATGAATGAATATAAATAAATATAGGCAAAATATTTGACCATTGACTGATCAATCATGGGGATAAATGAGCCATATTATTATTTTCTTCCTATTTTAAACACATTTGGCCTCGATTGATCACAAAATAGTGATATGGCTCATTGATCCCTATGGCTCATTGGACCCCAGTCTCCCCTACAATGCAAAATGACCCTTTGCTGAAGCAGATTTTGGTATATTGACGATATAATATTAGAGAGCGGCTGAAATATACACACTGCAGGCATAAATTCAGTGAGGGCCTACATCAGTTATACACCGCATCGCACCCTTCACCTCTGGCCAAGTTTTTTTTTAAACCTTTGAAAAGATAAATTGCCGGGTTGTACGCACATTCACCGGTTCTGCTACATGCAGTTTATGGAGCAAGACTGACGAGACCGTTTGTCTCAATAAAAGATGACTCAAGGGTGCTTTCATAGAACCATTTCTGAACATTTGAAGTCCAGTGACAGCAGGTGATTCGAATGAAAAGAACTACTTCATGGAGTTATTCATATGCAAAGAGCCTATTGAGGCTTGCAGAGCACTCTGAGGACGCGGGGCCCTTTTAACCCGAAGGCGATTCAATGACTCACTCCGTATCGCCGAAGAATTGAGCGCTCAGACGGCCGATTCTATTCATAACTGCATAACGGCAGTAAATATTTCTCACTGCTTGTCACCGACAACCACCCATTCAAGCTATCGCTCTGTATAAGGCAGTGAGAAAAAAAACGGCTAATCGTTTGTGAGAATTATTAAGCGGGTAAGTGGATGAGTTTATCGCTCGAGTATACGGTGCGAGTTCAGAAAAGAACGATAAGTGAGGAGCTCGTGTGCCATTTTACCTATTCGTGTGGCGGAGGAGGACTCCATTATGTCTGGGGAGGGGCTGGGGAGGGAGGTGCTGGTTGTGGTGAACATGGAGAGGGTGGAGGGGCGCTTGTGGAGCTCGGTCCTGTACGGAGGCCCCTCCTGACTCAACTCCGACCATCCACTGCAGGAGCTCTCCTGGCTGGAACAGACAAGGCACTTACACAAAGCTTACCATTACCCAGCGGCAGGTGCAGACGAGGTGGACAGTAATGACTGGTTGTCAGCCGTCCGAAGTGAGGGTTAGCGCAGTTTTGATTGCTTAGCAGAGGCTATATCAGCATGAGGGCCGTGATGATTGCCTGGAACAATAGAAATTGAGGGCCGCATCCGGGTTTGATTATTTTCTTAAGCGCTGTGAGCGTAGAACGCAATTTCAACAAAGCCAGAGGCTTAGTCTTTGCTGCTTGTTCAGTGTAATTGCAGAGGCGGTGGGTTTAAATTGGGGTCGGTACAAAAGTCCTGCATTAACATCCTCGATTGTCACTAATTAAAAGATCTAATGGTAGTTGCTAAGTCATTCTTCTTTTTAAGACGATATTCTAATGTATTAATGACCACAACAGGTTTTAAATTCAAACAGCAGCAGTGATTATTTTAGCCAGAAGCCAAACAGGGCAACGCCAGTGGGATCACCCAGCAAATGGAAAATTTAAATTTGCCAGATTGAAAACTTCACTGACAACCCTAGTAGGCTGACAAGGTGCCTGTTCTATAAAACCCTGTTTACACCGGACTTGCGAGCAGGTTGCTACCGAGAAATGGACAAAAATCGCTATCACTCTCACTGACTCTTGATGAGGTTGCAAGTAACTCTCAATAAACTCTCAATGGTCTCAAATTCAATCTCTCTGATCTCTTTCACTCTCTATCGATCTTGAAGGGGTTTACGATTGTTTTGAGCTGTTCAAAAAAATCGCATAACTTTTGCGAGTGTGTGCGAGTGGTCAGAAATAAATGCATCTCAAAAACAATCGTAATGAGCTCTCATAACTCTCAAGTCACTCTTGACTCGGTCTCACAGGTCTTGACGGACTCTCAAACAGGTTGCATAGATAATCTCCAAATATCGGAATATTTTTCATTATGCGACTATGGCGATCGTTTTTGCGAGCTGAACAACAGCCCATTGCAATGCCTTCAAGAGCAAAAAAGTCATGGCGAGTGAAATTGCGAGAGCATCAGTGATGGATGGGATCGAAATTTGACCAATGGCGATCAGTGAGAGTGAAATTGCGACCAATGGCGAGCTTCCATGCGACTCTTTCTGAGAGTGGGTTTCCTATATAAAACCATTGTTTTACTCGGTTCATCACTTGCTGCAACGATCGCTTCAACAACACAAGACCAAGAGAGACCAAACAAGAGAAAGGAGAGTCATCGTAAATTATGTTGCATAGATCGCCTAATTTTTATTTATATATCTCAAATGTGGTCTCACTGGAAGCTCGGTGTGAAAAATTAGCGATTAGATTGGAGAGTATACAAGACTTGTGCGATTTCATCAAATCCTTGTGATCTCACAAGTCGCAGCTGTCGCCATTTCAGTCGTATTTTGGTGTAAACGGGGCATAAGCCGCAAGTGAAAAGCCCTCCTCTGACTCATATAGTCGAGAATTATTTCTGTTGAATGAGCGCTTACATACGGTACATGGTTGGAATTTCCGAAGTGGAAATCCAAAGTTGGGCAAAAAAATCACATCAAAAAGCTCCATTAAGGGTTTGGGATCCTGTCAATTTGAAGGCGCGCTGCTCGTATGTATGAGAAATGTCCATTTCTTGCCGTATACCAGAAGGTGGCAATATAAAACAGTCATTTCTTTGTCTTCTAGGATTGTATAATTCTGGTACGTGTGAACTGATAATACTCATGATGCTAGAATTGTATAGTTCTGGTATGCATGAATTGATGATACTCATGGAGAATGAGCTGTTAGATTTTTTTTTTCTTTTTCCTACAGCTGTTGAGGTCATGGGATAGACTAAACTGTTCCTACTGTTTTTGCTGAGGGTTAAGGTTGAGGCTAAGGTAAGGATGTCATACAAAACATCGCTGGACGGTGGGAATTGGTCTTTCCTAGTACACAAGAAATAGAAATTTCTCGTGTCAAGTTTCAATTTGTTGTATGCTAGAATTGTTTGTATGAAACATTTCTCATAGGAATTAATCACGCTTTTCTGGTGTACAAGACGTAGACATTTCTCCTACATACGAGCAGCACGCCTTCGAAGTGACTTTGTAGGTCAGACAGGCTATGTCCCGAAGTCTAGCTGTAAAGCCCCTACTGAATGTGTCTGTGGCATTTCTCGGTTAGGTCCTTCATGTTTGGGCAGCTCACCTGTCGGACATGGCGGTCTCCCAGGGCGAATACCGCCCGCTGTCGGAGGTTACTCTGCCCGATGAGCAGCTGCTGCCCGCTGCTGCTCCGGTGGCGATGGACTGAATCAGGTCCTCCTCTGGGATCACAAACAATACAACCATATCAGTCAGCCAACTTCAGCCACGTGTAAATAGTTAATCATCGCATTCATGCAAAAGTACAATAATCGTATGGAATCTTGGCTGCAAACCGGACACGCCCTACGGCCTTGACGAAAAGAGATGTGAGATACAACCCCTGAAAAATATCCAGAGCTCACAGGTGGATGCTGGGCTAGAGGTGTGATGTTCACCAGCAACAGTGGAAAGTGATGCAAGCAGTCAAGACTAAAACAGCAGCGGGCAGCGTAACAGGAAGCAGTAGAAAGGGAGACTTCAGCAGGCGGCGTAACAAGCAACAGAAAGTGATGGAGCCGCAAGCAGTGTAACAAGCGGCAGCCAAAATTACTGCAGCAGCAGGCAGTGTAAGATGCAGCAGCGGACAGCGATGTAGCAGCAGCTGACGCCGCAGTTTGCAGCAGAGGCCAAGCAGGATGGCAGCTGAAATAGTCCACCTTATTACAGAGGTGTGGAGCAGTGAGCAGATACGCGTGAACACGGTGAGAGTTAACAGGAATGAGGGCATGTCCCAGGCTGTCTGCCAGAACTAGCTCTGCAAGCCATCATCATTTGTGTGAAACCTTAAATGGTGGGGAAATTGCTGTACATCAAAATGAAGTTATTTCGCGTGATTCCTACTAGTAAATGCATAATTGAAATTTTCAGAGAAAATAATTTTGGCCCAACAGTGGAGCGCTGTTAAAATCATACAGGCAAGCCCAAAATCAGTCTGGATGGTTTATGGATTTGGATATTCATGGGTTGAATTACATTTTCTTTGCTGGTCCAAGACCATAATTTGCTGGGTCATACAGGCCAACGTGGTGCTCGAATACATTCTCATTCTCCAAAGTCATATTTTACGCTGGAAGTGTTCGATAAATAAGTCTATTCAGGTCTGCTGATTCTCGTTACCGGAAAACAAGTATCTAAAGGACTGACTGCTGGAAAAATACAAATGTCACAAATGTGTAAGTCAAGGAGAATAATGGTTACTACGCTCCTGGGACACATAGAATTGGGTCAAGCCCAAAATGGCTAAATATTTAGCTTTTAATGGCCTTGACAACAAATCATTGGACAGAAAATTAGCGAGGATTAAACAAATGCACCCCGGAGACCTTCGGTCGCACCATTTGCTCATTACTCGCAGCAGTGAACTGATTAGGAAAAACCTGGAAACCACAAAGCTGATCTGCTGCACCGTGACAAGTCAGTTAATGCTTTGGAGAACTGGAGAATACTGCAGAAAGGCCTGCTTACCGTCACTGAACAACTGTCTTCTAACGAGGAACAGTCAGATTTTATTTTCTTAAGCTTTGCTAAAAGCTGTCCCCAGTACTCGTGACGAGGCTTAAACATTAAAAGTCATCAAAGGGGAAAATCTATCTCATTTGTTAACCATTATTTATTGAGGGAAAGTTCCATCAAAAATGAGCTCTTCTTTTTCAAGGAAGCCAGACAGAGCAGCGCCAAGTAAGGAGGAGAAGAGCAATGTCAGGACTGAGGACTTTACGAGGAGCCGCATGGCTGAGTTCTTCCAGGCTTCATCCATCCAGTTCGAGTCGGGATCCCAAGCCCCACCGAAGGTTTGAACCAGCAACTGTTCCGTTACGAGTCAGGCAGTCTACCCCAACGCTACCCTGCTGCGCATACAAACTTACCTTCCTGTTCATCTATTTGCCTATTTTGCCATTTTTGACAAAGAAGATTTTTTGCTCTAGAGTGTACTTTAATCCATATTACATATTTAGGAGCATTAAGATGTAACATAACATAACATAACATAACATGAATTCCGAGAACAGGCCTCCAGCCCAACTAAGCTTGCCAGTTTCTTTATACTGATGTGAATATATTTCTTCAGATACTCAATGACTCAATGGTATCTAGCTTTAAGTCAAGCCTGCTCTTGAAAACTCCCAAGGTCTCTGCCTCAACAATATGGTCAGGCAAGCTGTTCCACATCGAAATTACTCTTTGGGTGAAGAAACATTTCGGCATAATCAGTGCTAAATTTACCCTTGGTCAACTTCCATTTGTGACCCGGAGTTCTACTCAATGAACTTGGCCGAAGCAATCCAACAAGATTCACTTTGTTAATCCCTTTAACATATGTAAAGACCTCAATCAGATCAGCCCTTAGTCTCCTTTTCCTAAGACTAAAGAGATTAATGATCTTATTTATGATAGGCTCAAATTTCTCATATTTGTGGCACTTGAACAGGAAATAATTTTTGTCACTGTCTGCTTGTCTGACTGACAGATAAGAGGTAAACAAGAGGAGTTAATTTGTGGACCAGGTCTAGAGAATGGGCCGAGTCTCACCGGAGAGTGTTAGGGGGTTGCGTTGGAGCCCGGGGGTGGGTTCTTGGTCCTGGGTGGTGAGGGTCGGGGGCTCGTCTGGGAAACAGGCTGGGGAAGCCAGACTGAGCTGAAGAAGAGCTTTCTTCCTCTTCAGCAGCCGGGCAGGGCCCAGAGGTGGCGCCCCCTGCAGCTCTGGGAGGTCAAAGATGCTGTCACAGGATGGCCATTGGTCCAGTCTGCTGAAAAAGAACACAGAGTGGCAATTAGAGCTTGTTAATTTGACAGCAATAATCTCTGCACAAGCGCAGTTTATTCAGAAATCACACAGATATACAGCAGTGTAAACAGTGGTGAAACACTTCTCTGATATTGATGCTAAAAACCAAATGATTTCTCAATCTCTTAAATAATCTAATCAAATCAATCATTTACTACACATAGTTTAGTTCTTGAACCAAAGCGGATATCTGTAGTACTATAAGGCAGTAATTTGTAATTAATAACCATTACACAGGCAAATTACTTCAAATATAACTCCTGACATTGCATTTATTGTATACTTAAACCAAATTAGTCGTTGCCTGATAACAACACAATGGACTACAGGTGTAAACAGACCTGTCAATCCCTTGTTTAGATGCAGTCCAAGGCGCCAAATCAATTTGCTTGCTTCCCAAAGATTCCTGAAACGGAAATCAAAAAAATAAATAAATAAATTTTCACACTGTCATTTTTTTTTTTGTGTTGGAAGATAATTTCCGTCAAAAATATTTAGGCCATTTAATGCCTGGCTTTTGCAGCGGATAAAGCGTTGCTTAGCACCACAACTTTTCAGCATTATCTTTTGGTTTCTCACTTGATGTGAGTAAGTGAGCTAGCGCAGAAATTTCACATGGTCAGACTAGCACTGTTCACTGGCAAGGTAAACACTACAACTGCAGTGCCAATGCTTCAGGTGTGGAACCAAATCTCTTAGCCCATGGCTTCATCTTAGCCCTTAGCCGTTTTAAATCCAAGGTTATCTCTCCCAGAAAAGGCTATTTGAGCAGAAGGCTCATATTGTAGTCCACGATGAGAAAAACTCACCATTCATGTCCTGAAGTGGCACTTATATAAACATTGACAATGTGAAGAGATACAGCCCTGAGCTCGCCTCAATCTTCTGCAGACTAACGCAATGACAAAACCGATTTTATGGTTTGGATGAGTTCCAAAGAGATCATTACTGAAGACTGAGATACACCATCCAGGATGGAGTCCAATTCCCCAGGCAAGGACAGGATGTTGGAGCTGGCTTGCTCGGAATGACTCAGGTAAACGTCCATCTCCACAGTCTGGGGTGCAGTGGATGGGGGCTCTGACTCATCGACTGTCACCTATGAAACAGCCAAAGAGGTCACTCTACAGTTTGCTCTACTTTCTAGAGATCCAAATTTTTTAAATAGCAAGCGCTAATGCTTTTTTGACACTGTAATATTTTTGTCTGAGTCATACAGCGAGTTCCATTAAACACTGACACAAGTCGACCGCAATTTCTACCATGTTCACTCAGTGTGGATGTTAATACTCGCAAATCAAAGCTGACAGTATGCACTTTGAGTTCTCTCGCCGTCAAAATAATTACAGACTTCTTTGTAAATACTGCCTAGTGGGGCGGTCTAAATGCAGTGGGAGAGCGGCAGGGGAGGCGAGGTGGATGTGGGGTTTTACCTTACTGCTCGCTGTCATTCGGAACAGGAAACAGAACAGGAGACTGAGAGGAAACACCAGGACTGCAATGGTCATCCCCACGGCAACCGTCCCAGCATTCATCAGGAGTGAATCAGAGATAGGTCCACTAAAGAGTACAAATTACAGCACTGAAGAGCTGATTAAAGCTCCAGTTTGTCACAACTCGAGTTCCCAGATAAAGTGAGTTTCCACATGAGGGTTCAAGAAAACTTGGTAATGGAGCCATTTTGTTTCCATCATGTTATCCGGCAATGTCCGTGTTCGAAACTGCACTCTACAGTCTCATACACTATTCTCACTACACACTAGCCACACGACATGCTACTCAAGACGAACTAACTCTTCCTATCGCTTCTTCTTCTTCTTGTTCCTCAGAGAGTTTTTCTGTAGGTTTACGTCGCGTTGCATCTTGGGTAATTTGTGTATGAATAGTGAGCTTACGATGCACCTACAAAATATCTTCCCAATCTAGAATACATCCGGGAATTTCTCGCGGACACAAACTCACTCCCTGTGAATAAGTGAACACCCTTCCCCCTAACTCTGACGTCGTCGGTAGTGCGAGTAGTACATTAGTGCGCGGTTTCGAACACGGCCAATGTCTCAAAGTGAATGTTTTTTCCATTCCCTCTCATCTCATGTCCGAACATTTTCGCCCCCCCGTGTTTATCGAAACCATTGTTAGCTGGTTCATTGTTATCCCCCATAATAAAGACATTCCTCTGCCAAGAAAAAAGATTTCCAAAGATTTCCATTGTGTGAAACAGCTCAGTTTTGCCTGATGAAAACAAAATGGCTCGTATTCTGGAGTTTTCAGGACAGACCCCATCTATGGACTCGAGACGTAACACTTTGCAATTGCAAATATGTGACTAGAGTTTGCAACTGAACATCTGACACTGATGCAGCAGTCACTGCTAGTAACTGACGTCTTTGGAGTTCAGACCAGAAAATACCGTACAGTCCAAAGACTTTGAAAAGGAATTTCAAAACGCCTACTCATCGAAGGAGGTGTGAGACGAACGCCAGTCCGGGCATTTCATGACATCGCAAGTATTTAACAAACTCTCTTATTCTGAGTAACATGCACTCAAAGTACAACCCCAGTTCTGAAATAGTTGGGACAAAGTGTAAATAGTGAATAAAATCAGAATACAATGTTGAAACTGAGAAATTTTACAATCTTATCCACAAAATGAGCTCATTTCAAGTTGATGGCTGCTACATGTCTCAAAAAAATTGGGACAGGGGCCTGTTTACCATGGTCTAGCATCCCCTCTTTTTCTAAACACAGAGTGGAGACATCTGTGAGGAGACAAGTGTCTTGAGTTTAGCCTCTGGAATTTGATCCCCCTCTTGTTTAATACAGGCTTCCAGCTGCTGGAGAGTTTTTGATCTCCTTCGATGGACTTCTCGTTTAATAATGCGCCAAATATTCTCAATCAGTGAAAGATCAGGACTGCAGGCAGGCCAGTTCAGCACACATACTCTTCTACTATGAAGCCATGCTGTTGTAATAGCTGCAGTATTCAGTAAGCTGATTCTCTTACATATTAATTGCTTTTTCAGTCCTTTATTGCCTGTCTCCCAACTTTTCTGAGACCTGTTGTAGCCAGAAAATTAGGAAAAAGCTCATTTTGTGGATAAAAATGTAAAATGCCCGAGTTTCAACATTTGAAATGTTATCTATGTTCTGTTGTAAATAACATATTGGCTTGTGATCTGAAAGTCATTGCATTTTGATTTTATTCACAATTTACACTTTGTCCCAACTATTTCGGAATTAGGGTTGTACATAAATAGATATAAAAGTGCTGAGAATTTGAGAAGAAAGTGCAGTGAGTGGTCAAAATATTGGAAGCACTCAAGTGTCATCAGCTTTCATTTACCAACAGCACAATTACAAAAACATCTACACAGGTGATTCCAACTTATTTGAAAGTTAACAGAAGCTTAAAGAGGTCAAACCAGTGTTCTACAGTGGCCAAATAGTTGGAGCTCGATTGGCGGACATGCTAGTCAGGAAAATGACAAAATGACTAAAGAAACAGTGTGAAATTATGACAATGCATGATGAACCCCCAAAAAGACAGCTTTAGGACAAAAGAACTGTGGCCGTGAGTGTAAAGTTTCTCAAGGGCGCAGAGGGACTTGAGGATAGTTGTGAATAGCTTCAGAACTACAGCTCTGAAAATTACAGCAGCATTGAATAATCAATCCAAACCTGAGCCACTATAAACAAACAGTGCGACGCAAGCTTCACGGAGCTGGTAATTATGGCAGCGTTTCCAATGACACGAGGAGCAGGTGCTCACCTGGTTCCCTCGGTTCCCACGGCACCGTACCACACCGCCCCCGCAGCCAGGTACAGGTGTAGGAGCAGGGCACAGCAGGTGACCCTCTGAACCCGGGTGAAGTTGCTTCCAGAGGAGCGCTCCCACACAGACGCCCAAAGGTGGCGCTCAAACATGCCGAACGCCAGCTGGGACCTGAAGACCCGGCTGAACTGCCGCAGATCTTGGGGGCCTAAAGTGGACGATCTTTCGTGGGTCTCACTGAATGAACTTCAACTGCAAGTCTTGCCGCATACTGACTTACTCAGTGGACACATACTAGAAAAACCATTGCACTAAACTGGCATGGGAGAGCAGTGCATGCAATATTAACACTGATAATAGAAATTATCTATTTATGTTTAAGGTTAGGGATGTGCCACTGGAGGGAAGTTATGTTTGGCACAATACCTGCCTGATAATGCATGATTACTCTCAACCCGTTCCTGTTTAATAATGTTCTGATCTATTCAGTGACAAAGACTTAATGGTAGAATGACTGGCTAATTCATATTTAGACAGAATTATTGTCCATTGCATCACAAATTAAGATACTGCATTCAGTGCGGGTCTGATATACTGAACACGACGGCTTTCATTTAAAATTTATGGGGTTTTTTTTTGTTTGTTTTTGCTCTTGAACCTAAATCATGAGCCTTCATAAAATAAATGTGACAAATTTTTAGATTCATCATTCAAAATCCGAAAAAAAAAAGTTTTGAGCAAAACAACCTTTTGGCGTGTAATGCAATGGATGATAATGCTTTTTAAATTTATATTGAAACGTCATTCAGTCTTTGTTTTTGAGGTAATCAGTTGCAACGTATTTGATAGCCATTCAAATAAAGTAAATGGGAAAAGGTTGACAATAATTCTGTACTTCAAGAAAATGTTACAGTCCTTCCTGACTGCATGTCCATGTCTAAGGGAGGATATGCGTTGACTTATGTTGATTAGCCAATGAGATTTCAGACACTAATGAGCACTTACATGATGCCAACACCTCCTTCTCCACCACACCACCATTCTCCACCGAAAGCCACTCCTCCACCAAGAAGAAATACATGTAGTCTGTCTGTCGGTCCCACACCACCACATGCTGGAGGAACCAGGCTGGGCTTAGGCCTATTACACACACACACACACACACACACGCATGCACGCATTCACATACAACCACATGAATACGCAAATCGGCAATATTCAAGGCCATTTGACAACATCAGACACATTCACTTGCACATGAAGCAACAAATGCAAACATGTACCGTACATATGCGCACGCCCACATGCATGTTCAAAAGCACGCAACGCGCACACAGCTTCATTCAAAAATACAGGCGCATGAAGAGACCACACACACACACACACACAGAGGAAAACATCGGATCCTGCTCGCAAAATAAAATAAAATAAGAAACCAGGGCAGAAAATGAGCTGATCGCACCTGTGTTGTCGTGCCAGATGCGGATTTTCCAGATTTCCCCGAGGCTGGCATCGGTCTCCACCTGGAAGTGGTCCAGCGCGTTCCTCTGGAAGGCTGCCTCTCGCTGCAGGTGCCGTGACCCGCTCTTGTTCAGGCCGTACAGGCTGATCCCCACGTGAGCGCTGGTGCCTGGAGTGGGACACACCGGGAGTCCTGCAGCTGTGAGGCTCACACACCCCTCCCTCTGACTCATGGGTACTGCATACTGCACTGGACCCTCTTATTAACAAGATGACGCATCTCCAGGAGCTAAATAAGTAAATTTGTACAAGTTTACACCCAGCTCTAGCCATCCTACAGCTATGCAGGTACTCCTCTATGGCCCTGACTGCATGGTGTTACAGCGCAGTGCTCCCCCTGTGAGGACATTCCGGTGTTTTCTTCAAACCCAAAACTGTCACTTATATACAAGCGAGGAACACTACACTTCTGACTGTAGGATACAAGGGGCCTGAATGTCAGTGGACAGGGTTTGACGTATGAAAACCGATTCAACATTTTTGAGTCCGTTCACTGGACTCGATGGCAGGATGAGAAGGAGGAGGCCTTCACGTCAAGCTCTGAACAGCTTTCACGGCGGCGCCTCACAGAGTTACAGCGAGCGCCATAATTCATCTGACATGACATTTCTCACGGTGGTTCTGTACTCTAGCGCTTTGAGTACAAAAGGATAAAATGAGAGTTGTTGTGAAGGACAGTCTGTCAATGTTAATTTGCGGGTGTTTTTGTCGATAGCGGATGAACTGTTTCGAAACAATAGCATCTTTTGTACATAGTACTCACATTTTCAGCTGGGCATAAGATGCTGGACAACTCAACAAAATGCAGAATAAAGTTGTCAGTTTTAACATTTGGTCACATATGCTGCGTATCCAATGACTGTTAGTAGTCAGTAACACACAGACATCACTAGACACAGGGTATCTCCCCTGGTGATGCTCTGCCAGGCCTCTAATTCTGTCTATTTCACTTCCTGCTTCAGGGATTTTTTTACCTTCAGTCTCCTCTTCAGGATGTGAAATGCATGTTCAGCTGGATTCAGATCCAGTCATTGACTCGATCAACACCACAAAATTTAAAAAACGAGTCACTGTTGAAATGAACCATGGTGCTCACTGCATGAGCTGTCTTATCGATCTTCCTGGTGATTGGTGGCAGGTTGCCCTTACCGGATCCCCTGGCCCAGCCCGTCTTGACCAGAACCCGGTACTGGTAGCGCCCTGGCCGGCCACAGAGAGGCACGAGGCTGGAGTGGGTGCTGTCCAGGTGGTCGAGTTTGTGCGAGATGAGGACGAGGAGCAGGTGTAGCAGCAGCAGCGCCGCGCACACGATTCCCGCCACCACGTTCCTCGCCGGTCCCTCAGGCTGGCAGAAAATAAAAATATAAATAAATAACAACTCAATTCATCACTTCAGATCAGCGCGGTTTTAAATAACATATCACCATACTGAAATGGAATGCAATTTCCTCTTTTCCCTAAGCAGTTATACAGTGAATCTGATAGCGATGTGCTGCAGAGGATGTGTTTAATGAAAGGCTGCTGCTGTCTCCTTGTGGCTCGCCAAGGAACCACAGGCCAAAACACTCCGTCAGTGAAGCCGGCTTTAGCATTATGGTTGAGGTGTGATTAGCCCTGACCACTGCTAATAAGCAGCCATGACACCTCCATTCCAGGAGGTGAAGCTGGGGGTAGGACTGTACCAAGTGATGTGGATGGGGGCGGACCGCAGTCAGAGAGGGTCCACAAATATTCCAGATGTATTAAAAAGTAAGTGAAGCAAAGAAGTAAAGTTTATTTATATACCACCTTATACAAATACCAGTCAGAAAGTGCTTTACAGTTGAGTAAATAACAATCAAAAAGGGAGGTCAAATGGAACATTCTTTTAGGCGGGGTCTGATGGGAACTGTCGAGGATACCGGAGGGAGCAGTATGAGGGCATCGGGGTGCACGAACAGGCTGGCCCCAAACAGAGTGAGGTGCTGGGTCAGGCAGTGGGCCGTGCGAGGGCTGCTGCCCCCTAGTGGCCGGAGGCCCTCGCTGCTCCAGCGTCGCTGCTTCAGGTTGAAGTACTGGCAGACAGAGCTGAACACACACAGTGCTGCCTGCACCCTCCCGCCGTGCAGGACGCTGGTTATATTCACAAACAGCTCCTGCGCCGAGCTGTTCAGCCTGCACGAACACAGTGGTGCGTATTCAGCCCGCACGTGTCACCATACGCATGTGTACAACGCAAAGACCAAACATACACAGCTGCAGACATATGTTCATACATGAATCATGCAGAAACTCGTCCATACACGGTCACACTAACACATACACGCACACGTACACACACATGCCTGCATGCGTGTAAAACCCATGCGTGCAGACTATTGCATGCATGCACACATATACACACACATGCAAATACTTACACAATCACAAACACACACATATGTAAAACTGGTACAACACTTGACCCCGTTGCACACATTTATAGAGTAAAAACTAGCGTTGATGTAGTTTTCACATCCGTGCGCAGCATAACGGGCCATGCAAACACAGGGCTTATAGAGTATGTGAGGGAAGTGGTTCCCATGTGTTGAGAGCAAATACCTGTACCTGTATGGAGCGTAGTGAGACACTAGTACTTGCAGACACATTCACATAACGGCAAATCCAATATCACTAAATTTTGGACCAGATTACTCAATATTGATATAGAAGAGAAAACTATTAGTGTTTTCTCAGCAGTATTTACACAATGCCATTTTTGATAATCATTCATTAGTAATGTGGATATGATGACCAAGTAAGTAGAGGCAGCAACTAGAACAGTCTCATAGTCACAGAAACCTGCATCGCTTTGCTGTAATGGAGCCTTCAAAACCAAAAAAGACAAGACTTATGTCGTATCACAATATTTCAATATTCAAATTCCCAAACAACATCAATATTATGTCATACTATTGTTGATGTAATATTGACATATTGCCAAGGCCTATGTACAAGGCCAAGGTTTTGATTCATTTAGCCCCGAAAGGACTCACAGAGGAGAGAGGAAAATTGTGTCCTCCGCTGTAGGAGACTCAGTGGAGAGGGAGAGGCTCAGCTCCCGTATGAGGGCATGCTGGGAGATGGAGTTCCCCAACTGGTTTTCCACCCTGATTATCACCGGGCCTCGGCTCTCTGGGCCAGTTCCTTCACACAAATATAAACAAACAGACAATCAGAGTAGTTTGCAAGCAATTGGACAATGACCATTTTTTGTATTGCGAACATTACACTCCCTAAAACTGAAATAGAACGATGAATATATCATCAGTCATCTGAGTATCACAGGTATTTTCTAACAGGGTGACAGTCCAGATAATTATGGTCAGCAGGAAATATAGAATTGAGCAGAGGATGTTAACCCCTTCAGACCTGAATTATGTTCCAAGGTTGTGAAAAATATAGCAATCCCTTTTTTCCCCTACTATATGCAACCAGAAATGAGAATCAATCATTATTTTGCTTTTATCAACAATCTTTAATGGTAGACATAGTTTCAGACCCACTGTCCATTCAAATGGACAGCAGCATTTGAAAAAATCCTTAAACATTTGATATTATGCTTTCATTCAAACATTTCATTTGTCAATATTGTTTTAAAAGTATGATATCTTTGCCCAAATATCTATAAATGTGATTAAAACTGTTGAAAATAGCCCTTGTCGTGTGGAGTGACGTCCTGCCATGTCTCTCTTCAGTGTGTTGTATTTTTTAAAAATGGCCACAAGGATACCTATACTGCTGTTTGATTGGTTGCTAAACGTCCGCTCAAATGGTCTTGAGGACTTAGGTGGTGTTAAATGTTGCAAAAAAAAAAAAAAAAACACTTGTCATGTGACGTCCATTGTAATGGACACAGGGTCTGAAGGGGTTAATGTTGGCTTCATAATGTTTTTGACATATTTCAATGACTAATTTTAGTTTTGAGATCTAATTTTTTCTCAATTACAGTCAAATCCATTATTGTACAGTAAGGAAAAAAGTGTCCACTTTGTTTGAAAAAAAATTACGCTAATGTGGAAGCTAGTAGTTAGATATAGTGAGTACACATAGCTGGCCTGCGGAAGGTTACCTGGAAGCAGGCTGAAGTTGAAGCTGAGGAATAGCCCTGCCTGGAGGTCAGTTTTCACGGCTGCTACGGTGAAGTTGACGGAACCGCGAGCTGGAAGGGTGAGGTTGCTGATGGCGGCTGTCTCGGAGGGAAAGCGAGCGGGCAGCCGAACCTGGATGGCCCGGTCTGGTGGCAGGTCGGTGACGGTGATTGGTTGGCCCTGCGGGGTGGTGAACTCCATGGCGGCCAGAGAGGTGGAGATGGGAGGGTGCGCCGGGGGCAGGTGGAGGCCGTCGCCGTCGATGCCAAGCAGGATCTGAACCACCTCATCCCCGCCCCGCTGCAGCTGGGCGCCCAGCCCACAGGGGATGTAGAACTGACAGGGGCCCGAGCGATCGGTGCACAGGAGGTCCGTCGGCTCGCTGCGACGCCCCGTCGCCCTGATGAGCGGCGCCGTCAGAGTCACGGCCTCTTCGCCGCGCAGGCGGGAGCGCATCAGGGACCGCATCAGCTCCCCCGCCTGGCCGTACGTCGACACTGCAGCTGCTGAGCCGCCCAGGAAACCAGGGTGAGCTTTAGCGCCAGATGTCGTCACAGGCTTTGCAGCCATAGTCATTGAGCTGCCTGCAGAGAAAGAGGTAAGTTAGTCTAATAGGTATGTTTATTTTACATGGTCAAAGCACATTAATAGCACTTCAGAAATTGTGCAGTAGTTTGCCAAGGAGGTGAACTGGGGATTTGCAAAATCAATGCAAGGAGAATGCAAACTAGCCTGGATTTATACCTGAAACCTCTTTTCCCGTGGCAGCAGGGCTAATCAATCAACCACTGCACCAAGTTACAAAATGATTAATACAAAGCGCTAAGGGGAAAAGATTTCCTCCCTCAAATTTACACACGGAAATTGTCTCTGAGTCTGGCTGTAAAAATGAAATGCTGCACTGATTCCTGTAAGTGCTAAAAGTGAATGCAGCAGTCTGGCTCGCACCCAGTATCTGCAGAATATTCCGGCCTGTTTCTAAGGCAGTGACTCCGTCACCAGGCTCCGTCTGCTGCCCAATCACTGAGATCATCCTCTCCAGGGCCGACAGAACCGCGTCCTGACATCCCTCACACGCCAGCTCCCCAGGGACGGCCTGCAGGAGTCACAGGTTCATGCTGCCCGGTTAACGGGTGCCAAGGTTTTTAAATCACCATTTAATAAATGTTGGAAAATACTGATACATTGCAATTAACTTCTGTCCCTGAAATTGTCACCATTGTAATTTGCATAACTTTTCCAGCCAGGGGATCTGACAAGCTCATTCTAATGGCTTTGCTCGGTTCCTCACAAATAAATTGGATAATTTTGCGCTGTAGTCCAACTTGTCTCTAATAGATTCACAATGTGTCCTTGGACTATCGTGGCACACAAACAGCAATGCGATAGCTATCACAGATTACAAGCAACACTGTCCACACGTTGCTGGTGGCTTTCTGCCTTATTGTACAATAAAACCATGATTCTCGTAGGGCGAGTCGATAATTTGTTCCTCGTCGTCTGGCTTTTAGTTCTATGGGAAAGGACAAAGTCATCCAAACACAATTAAGGAGAGAGTGATGAATGACTGTGCCTCCATCAGTGAGGGCTTTCCAGCAGGTTGCCAGCTGGAGTTTGTTATACTTCGATGACTAAATATGAATGTGCATCTGAGACGGAGTTGCAGAGGACGCGGCTCTGAGCTGAACAGTTGCTGGGCGCTGTGTGGACTCACTGTGCACAGCGCTAGCGCAGCGCTGATCTGAGCTGCGTCCTGGAGCGAGGAGACTGGAAGACGGGTCAGAGTTTGCGTCAAATTCTCCCTGATCACCATCCTGCCCTGCAGAGCCTCCTCGTCCTCGCTGTCCACCTGCAGAGGGACAAGTGTGGAGCGTATAGTGAGTCACAGAGTGACATAACTCTGTATGCGGCTTCAATGGCGTTTTTATGGTTCCGTTGGTCAGGTGAGTTTTTGAAAATCAGCATAAATATGATTAAATTAACATGGACTGCATTACTGTTTTGTTTATTGTGATAATGCGGTTGAAAACACCAAACCTGTTCAATAATGGATGGACTAAATGGCCTTGAGACCCCAAGTGAGGGGTCCCCAATCTCTCCCAGAAAGGGCCGGTGTGGGCGCAGCTTTCATTGCAACCAAGCAGCTACACACCTGATGCAACTTAACAAGCTTATTAGCAAAGAGTCCAGGGGTTGATCAGTAGTATCAGGTGTGTAGCTGCTTGGTTGCAATGAAAGCCTGCACCCACACCGGCCCTTTCTGGGAGAGATTGGGGACCCCCCAGCATAAATGGTGAATTCTGAGGTAGATATTCGATATTCTGAGGTAGTAGTAATATGGAACTACATCCAGTATTGGTCCCAGATCATCAGCTCATTCAAACGTTAAGTACGATGTCCGAGGTTGGTGTGTGCTTGCAGTTTGATTACTCTTCATGGTTACACATGATTTGCAACGTTTTCATTTTATGGACATGGAGCGGTTTATTTTCACATAGTTGTTAGGAAATGCAAATATTATCCCACTAAACAAAATATACTTTCTTAGGTGACAGCCTTATTTATGCCGACTTTCGAGAACCCCATTCATTTTTCACAGAGACACTGGTGTGATTCCCTGAAAAAGAGGTAACATTTCCCCATACAAAATTAAGACAAGGCTGTGACTCTTTTAACCCTTTGACTGCCTGCTCAACCTTTTGGCAGAGCACATTTTGAGTCACTATTTCTCATTGAAAGATGTGTTGAACTTAACGGATCAGATTTTTTTTCAGCATTACATACTTCAAATGATTATTGGAGAAGACTTCATCAGGCCAAGTTAAACACATCTTTCAATTTAAAACAGCGACTCAAACTGTGCTTGACCAATAGGGAGCAGGCAGTTAAAGGGATAACCCAGTCGAACAGAACCAGCTGTCAGAGCCATATTAGGAATGTCATCCATTGGTAAGGATGCGCTTACCTGGTTGAGGTAGCTGGCCATAGCGATGGAATAGGGCACCACTTCCTGGGGGTTTCCCCGTTGGACCAGCGGCCACAGCTCTGATTGGCTCTTGTTCTTCAGCCAGCCATTGAGTTCCTGAACCACCGGCAGCAGCACCGTCAAAGTTCTGCAACGGCATGAGTGAGGTCAGAACATAAGCAAAAATTCCAGGCTCTTAGCTCAGCCTATAAGAGTTTGTGTCTATTACAACAGCTCTATTCAACCATAAAACTCTGTGCTTACTGGTTCAATGCAGTCACAGTTGTCCCAAGGTCATCCTCCACCAGAACCAACACGGTGATGACTGATGGGTCGCCTTCCAGGCCAGGAGACCCAAGAGGCACCAGGGTACCGAAGGAGGGCTGGATTCCCTTGTACAGGGTGAGGAGGTGACAAGGCTGCCCAGTGTCTGGACAAACCTCCACCTGTAAGGAGTACCTGAGCTGAGAAGGGTCTCCACCTCCACCTACCCAACCTGCCAACGCAAAAGAAAATAACTTCAGACAAATGCAATAGAGCCTAAAAACAACCTTTAGGTAACTATGATACTTCTTCGCACCTGAGCAGTTGTAGGTCACTACAGTCTCCAGAAGATGGATGCCTGTATCAGGGGTCAGTGTGCATACTCCTCCATGTGGTGGTTGGTCGGGCAGCAAGGTTATACTGGCCGTCCCCCACAGCCCCAGGACAGGCTGAGATACGTTCAGGGTGAAGGTGTAGTTAAGTCCATTCACCAGCACTTCTGGTCTGACTACCAGATCTGGAGAGCTGGCTCCTGAAGAGGTCGTAATTTCATTCAACTCAAGGACCTCATCCATTGAGCCCTCTGCAGACCACCTGTACTGCAGGTACAACATAAAAGTACCATGAGATATGATGCTAATGACATGTATGTGCTGTTTTATTAGTCTCCGTTCTCTGAAAAAGATAACAAGCATTTTAATCCTGTTTTGAGACTTATTTAATATTTTTAAACACTTATTTCTATTACCATCCTTCTCAGTAAAAGAAAAATTCTGCTGCTGATGTGAGATCATTTTGACTCATGTCTAGATATGTCCAAAAGCCAGGTGTAATTTTCTTACCTCATCTTTTAAATCTAAATAGACAATCTAAATGCTCAGTAAGTTTTTTAAGCAGTTGTTGGAATTGGATTAAAATTTTAGATACTTTATTGCCTTACCCTAAGACTTAAAATAGACCAAAAAATAAAAAGGCAATTATTAAGAAAGTGAAACTAGCTATGACTATTATCATAACTATGAATTAAGTGCACACAGACAAACCAATATCGACTGAAGCAGAGACGGTACCTGTGAGTTTCCGCTGCAGGACAGACAGCGGCCAGAGAGAGCGAGAGAGCGACTGCGGCTATAGTGAACAGGAAGTGAAGAGCTGCAGGTCACACAGTCCACACTGACTGCCAGCACCTGCTCCCGGCGTACGGTTACCTAGAGATGTCAGAAGGACAGGAACTGACAAAATCTTTATCGCTATCAACTTTGCTGGTATGATTTATGATTTACTACAAAAGATAGACTGGGAGACAATAGACAACCCCTTTAAAGACCCAAACAATGGGAAGAGGAAAGGTTGATACAGGAAAATTACATAAATCTGACCAAGAGTCCTGTAGTCCAATGGCCAAAGACAGAGAATATATAAGAACTTTGAAAATTCTCCAGAAATTGCCACTTTCAATGTCAAAGGACATGGTACCAACAATATTGTCAATAATTTCATCAATAATGGACGACAATATCAACATGTGTAATCCACGTGAAAAATTACAGAGACTTCATAAGGCCATGCCACCATTTTGCTATTGAAAGACATTTGTAAGAATTTGTTATTATGAACCTAATGTCAACAACAGAATTATTGAAAAATTCATAAAAAATGCTAAAAAGCAGAACTTTCAAATTCTTTGAACAAACTTGATAGATCTTGTCTCTTGGCTGCTCCATTACAAATATCAAGTCATTATGGCTTACGGTTTCAGAGAATAAGATCATTTCCTCTAAGTGACCTCAGGTTTGACCTTCAAAATCACGCAAGCTCAAAGGTCATTATACCAAATCAAAGCCCTTATATGACCTCCTATCTGTTGTCAATAGTATTTATATCAATATGTCTAATTGTTTCCATGATATAACCCATTGTAATATGCCCAATATCTAGTATATGGGAGAACTCAAAATCTCAAAAATTCATAAAAAATTTAAAAAATCAATATTTTCAAATTCATTGAGCAAACTTGGAAGACCTTGTGAAAAGATTGCTCTAAAACAAATATCAAGCCATTCTGGCTGATGATTTCAGAGAAGATTCTGGAAAAATTGCTAACAACGATGATTACAGATGGACGCCCGACACCGAATGTTGGCACTAGTCCATCAGCCCTTCAGGCACCATTTAGATGGAGACTGTAAAATGAGTGCCAGCTTCCAGGACTCACAGACTGAGTTGTAGAGACAGGTGTTCTGCCCGCTTTTTGAACGGTGAGAGTGAAGAGGTAAACCGCGCCAGGCTGTAGTATCGTACGAGACAGAATGAATGCGCTTCCATTTCTGGTCGTTGGAGGACGGGGGGGGTGAGTCAGGTCTGTGCTCTGCTGAAAAGAAGATGAAACATGGTTCTGTCATCAAAGACCTTTAAAGCACATTAAGAATTAACAAGAGGGATATTAAACCTTCAACCAGCCCATCTTTGAAATATGTGCAGGATATTTATTGCAACATCCTTGTTTCCTTGTTAGATTACTTACATGAGAAAAGACGATTGAATGGCTTACCAGAATAACATAATTCCACTGATACTGCATGGGCTCGCCGTCCTGGGCCATATCATCAGGGTCATGTGATTCCGTCCCATCCATTAGTAAGTCCTTGTGACTTGACCAAAGCCTATGCGACCCTCCCTTTATTACAGGAACTAGCCGGCTATGGACCACTCTGATATTCACACTTTGGTGCTGAGATAGTGGTGTACCCTGAAGACCAACAGTTAGGTTTATACAATAGAAACCCACAGGTAGCATTAGCCTGGGAAGCATGAGCAATGGCGTAGTCTCACTTGCAACATTAGCCGCAGGTAGCCTGTCATCTTCACCACAGCCTGGAGCTCGGAATACCTCCCACCGGTAGCTCGTCTTATACGCGGTACAACCTTGAAGATTCACTCTGGCCTCAAAGTAACTTGGTCTTGACCTCAGGATAATTGCTTGGCTCTGGACCAGGGAAATTCTGGGGGCCGCGCATTCTAGCTGTCTGACTTCAATTGGTAATCGTGCGAAAGCCTTACTGACGCTGTTGAAAGCAGTTACCTGCACAACGTATTTGCCAGGGCTAAGATAGAGGTGACTGACAGACTGTGACTCTGTGTTTAACGTTCTTGTCCCTAAGTCCCCAAATTCCCACTTAAATTTTAGGTTGCTTCCACTGTCTGTTAGAACTGAAAAGGCAACTGAGTAGTTCACAAAAAATTCTGTTGAATCGGAGACAAGCTTGACATGCTTAACCGGCCACTGTACAGCCATCGTTTTGGTCAAAGACTGAGAGCAGACACCATTGCTAGCCTCCACGCTAACAGTCAGAGAGCCATTTCTGGGAGGTGTGTAGGACACATTATGCCCTGTAGCCTTCGATGGTTGTAATCCCATTAAATGGAAAATCCAGGAGAATGTAACAGCAGATCCTCTCAAGACCTCTGCTTGGAAATAAATGTTTTTTACAGATTCCAGATAAAAAGAACAGCAATTGATTAACTGTAGCCCTTGTACCCTCTCCACTACTAGCACATTGAGGGCCACAGAGGAGGAGCTAACTTGATTCCAGGCTCTTGCCGTGACAGTGTGGTTTCCCTCTGAGAGGTCAGTTTTTGTATATGTGTTTTGGGTCAGGTTTACCGGAAATTTAGCATGACTGAACTGCAGAGAGAAACTGACGTTACTTCCTTTTAAGATTTTTGGTGTGAAAACAATGGGTTCGTTGGCACAAACAGTGAGGCTGCTCGCATTCAATTTAAGACCTTGTATAGCATCCTGGACAATAACTCGGCGAGAGACTGTTTGCCAGCTAATGTCATTTGAGGCATTGAGAGACACTAGATAAACTCCTGCATCCATAAAGGAATACATCAATGATTGTTGTTTTCCTAAAATGTCTGACGTACCATTCTTCAGGGTAAATTTCCATTCCCAGCTCATATCACTTCCTTTTTCAGCTGACCCCGATAAAAGCGAGGCAGACCCAGACGAGACAAAGAATGGATTTATCTTGCTGTTAATCCGGAAGTTTACTTCATGTACTTCCTCCTGGACTGTGATTTCTTTTGTAGCTTCAGAGGAACTGAGCGCATTTCTGACTGACACACGAATACCAAAATGGCCCAAGCGTGTAAACACGTGAAGAAGTGAAGGCACATCTGATGACGTTGGAGATAGACTGGGACCCACGAACCAGATATACTGCAGATTGGTTCCAGTTTCCACGCTGACTGAAATCTTTACAGGCTTTCCTATTGGTACGGCATCCCTCGGGGTCGAAACTGTCACTCCTGATACATGTTCAACCGCTCTGAGCAAAAGACTGCTGTTCATGTTCCCAAGAGCATTTGACGCTATCACCTCCACCATAATATCACCAGGTGCATCTGTAAACAGTCGACAGTGTTCTTCCTTGCATTCAATACTTTTGGTTCCATTTTGATTGATCAGCCATTGGTAGGTCAAATTGGATCCACTCATCACCACGGCAGTCAAACTAACATTTTCCCGTGTTGGTATAAACCTCTTGAACAAAATGCTTTGACTCGCAATCTGTAACCCTCGTATTCGTTCCAAGACCTCAAGGACAATATTCGCCTCCTGTTTGCTTACAGCATTCTGTGCAGTTGCACAAATCCTGTATGTGCCTGCTTTGAGGAACACATATGTGAAGGTGGATGTTCCAAACTGGGGTGGGATGGAAGGGTCCACTGACCAGTAAAAGCTTACATTCCTCATGTCGTTTACGTGTGCGGTGACCACCGTTTCTTTCCCAGCCTCAGACAGTGGTTGCTGGACTTTCAGAGTAAGGCCTGACACAGGAGCCAGTACCGTCACCTCTAGCATCACTGAGACTTGGCTAACAGCATTCAGAGCTGTGGAAGAAACATTATACCTCCCAACTGATGTGAAGATATGAGATAGATTCTGGCCTTCAACTCTGGGGGACCCGTCGCCAAAATCCCACAGCACAGTAAAATTGGTTCCCAAGCTGAACTCCACCCAAAAAAGACAAGCGTCATTGATGATACACGCACCTTTGTCACTTTTATATTTTATAGTCAAATCTGCCACAGGCTCCTGGACAAAAATGGGCGTACAAGCGGTCTTGTTGCTGACATTGTTACTTGCCTGCACTGAAATTTGGTGGGTCCCGACCTTTTCAAACACAAAGCAGAAATGAGCCGGTCCTGTGACGGGGGAGGTATTGTGGGAGCTGTCGTACCACAGAAACTGGACACTGTGGGACTGGATTGTTTTTGGGTGAACTGACGCATTGAAGCAGATTTCCTGACCCGCCTCAACAACTTCCTCTGTGGAGTCCAAAGTTAAGGAAGTGATGGTGGCCTCAATGCAAATGGAGGACAAATAAAAACTCGATCCCACAGAACTGAAAACTGTCAGGTTTATTTTATACTGCCCTGGGCTGGAGTAAATGTGTCCTACTTCAGATATTCCCTTGCGAACAGCCACAGGAGTCCCATCTCCGAAGTTCCAATGGAATGTCAGCTGGGACACAACACCATTCACGAGTGATTTGAGAGAAGCATCTTCTCCACTCTTTAAGCAACCAGATGGCAGAATCCCAAGAACTTTCAGCTTATAGACTTCCACTCTCAAATGCTGAACGGCTCGACTCACTGGGTTTTCCACAGTTACTCTGACAGAGTAGTTACCAGGGGACTTGTACAAATACGAGATAAAATTATCAGAGAGGTTTGTAAACAGAGAACCATCACCCATGTCAAATGTCCAGTGGAGACTGGTTCCAGCAGACATGACGCCTTCGACTGTAGTGGTGGAACCAAATTCAGTTGGTCCATTGTAGCTCAGCTGAACCCCAGAGATCTTTTCGACTATTTCCACCAGCACCCATGCAGTCAAAGCTGACAGCGTGTTGTTGGCACTGACTGTCATGTTGTAAACGCCAGCTGATTTGGGAACGTGGCTGACTTTGCGATCGAATCCCATAATTTCCTCGGAATCGTCCCCGAGATTCCACTTGTACAATATTCCGTAATGTGATGGCCGTGGAAGGGCTTCCAAATCAAACGTTTGATTGACGATTGGGACGGGAGGAGACGTGGAGATATGCAGCCCGGCCAACGGACTCCGCACTCTCAGTGACACAGCTTTCTCAACTCTCTCGTGTTTGGAGAAGACTTGAACTGTCATTCGGTAGTCACCTACAGGACAAAAATGGCAAAAGTGAAAAGATAATTACTAATTATATAGATTCAGAAAATGGTGACATAATTCTTAACACAGTTCATAAAGATGTGCCAACTGATATTCAGGCTAAAGTAAGCTAATTCTCTGTCAGCGTGACTACGACTCAAGGTCAACTCAATGTACGGTGGGTGAGGTCAAGTTTCAGAGTTAAGGATTTCGTTAGGATTAGTGTTAGTGTTAGTGTTAACCCGAACTCTAAACACTTGGATAATCCTTGATGGGATTAACATATGAATAACACTGAGATGACACGAGCGTTACTTGGATGTAATCGACCGTAACGCACGTGAAACTGATAAACCTCCATCCACAAGGACTTCAATTCCGCCTGAGAATCTCTTATAAACGTGCTGATTGAACAACTGTTGACTATGGCAAGGAAACAGGAATATGACACTAAATCTCACGGCGATTGCGTGAGAGTTGGCAGCCCTGCACTAACCCTCAAACTTGACCTCTAGAGGTTAACTCAACACCCTGTACATTTTAAATGAGTATGCATGTTGTTTATGCAGCTTTCTGGGATTGAGATAACACTTTAGCACAGAAGTTGGGTTAATCCTGTGTAAGCTCGGTGTAAACCCACAGTAAACACCAGGTTGACTAAATCTTCCTGTTGAGGTCAGGTTTAGGTGTTATCTGGTGGTTAGTGTTACACGGGTGTGAACTTTGACTTAAGCTGTTTAGTTAATCCTAAAACTTGACCTCACCCAATGCATCCTGCTGCAAAGTATTTGGCAAAATAAGCATTCAGTATAATATTTGGTGCTGTTTAAGGTTTACAAGCAGACAAAAGTCTTAACCTGGCTGTTTGTAGGTGTGGCTGATGGAATCCTGAATGAAGATTTGTCTCACTGATTGGGGTATTTGGGCATCTTGAGAGTCAGATGGGGGTGGGAAAGAATGGTTCACCCCTGGGCTGTTATCGCCAAAATCCCACCTGTGGCACAAGATTTTAAACAAAAACAATCAAGAAAAATAACAACTACTGTACATTTTAACATAAATTTTGCAACATTTTTCAGATAAATTGAAAATATGGAAATTGTTGTCACTAGATCTGTTTCATAATTTCTTAGTATATTTTTGGTTGGACAACGACGTAGGGGGAAGAAAAATGAGCAAAACTGCTAATTGTGCTGTATATGTTGAACTTCCAATAAAAAGGACGATTCTTTGTCCACTGACCATTGCAGCCATGCCAGCTCAAAGGCAGGCATTTGAGCCTGTACAAAAAAACATTAAATAGATGGCTAAACCTTTCAAAAACACATTTCGCAATTAAATGACTGTAACTGTCTCGACCAAACAATTTCAATATAAATTCAATGGCCTACCATATCTTTAAGATGTAAATAAAATGAATAATATTTTAATACTCAGCATATTAGATTCATGCTAATCAAGATACAGTTTTATTATGTTTCATCACTCATTATTGAACTAAAAAGCGTGAGAATAATGACAACGTATGAAATATACTGCAGAAATACCGAACATGTATCCGACTACAAGACTAAAACCACACGGAGCAGAAATTATTAGGTCCTGGACTCAATATCGTCTGCTTTGATTTAGCTACAAAAAGGAAATTGGGAGCATTCATCAAATTAATTGCAGTTATAATCTACACCTCAGAGATGATTTATAATGCTGATCCAATGAAGAGGACAGTAACCAATGTTTTTTTTAATTAAGTCATATAAATTAATTCATAATATGAGTCTAAGTTAGGCAAGTATCAGCAATGCTAGCGGCTCTCTAACATGCTACTAGCGTCCCACTGTGCACTTGAGTGACCAGCTGCTGGCCTAACTCAATAAACTTCATAAAGTAAAATAAAGTTATTTATAAAGCTCAAGTCTGAGGCAAAACATAGGCCCACCATTGACCTTGCAAGAGTGAGGACCACCTTCAGCCTTGATCAGAAAAATAGACTAATGGATAATTTTGGGTCTGGAAATAACTTATTATCATCCCGAATTGATTTCAGAAATATAATTAATGATAGTCAGAAATAAACCTATAACAACACACTTCGATTTGGTTTGATATACTGTATTATCATTAATGCTTTAATTAATCATGAGAAACTTATATTAAAATTTTCGGACTAAAGTTCAGGAACTAAACAAATGCTGCAGATCCTCGCAGTTTTCAATCAGTATCCCATCCTAACTGAACACAGAGCAGATGAAGGAACGAGTACCGGAAGGTGGTGCCGATGGAGACGTCCACCTTGACTCTGAATGTGAAAAGCTGGTCAGTGTTAACAGCTATGACCTCCTTTACTGATTGGAAGGAGGGATCGGCGAGGGGACGCATCATTTCTGCAGTCAGCTTCACCACCAGGGACTGTGAGCTCACAGGGTTCTGTGCTGTCATCTGAAGCATGATAGATATGGTAGGGAAATATTATTACCGTAATTAATTTGGAGATACACAGCCAGCAGTCAGTCTTGCTAAAAAATAATTAGTAAAACACAAGCTTTGCTCACGTTCAGTTTGTATTCTCCAGGCTTCTTAAAGACCACAGTGTATGTTTGCCCCTCGTAAGCAAACTGGACCAGGTTGTCAATGACCCAAGTGTATTTAACTGAAGAGCCACTGTCCACCATAGCCTGGAACATCTGTAGCCATGTAAAAAACAAGGAATGATGCACTAACAACAAGGAACACAGACCTTACTTAAAAATGAACACAAACATCTTCAGCGTTCATGCTAAATGTAAACATTTCCCTAAACATAGTCCAATCGATATTCCAATAATGGTAAGTTTAGCAGAGTCAGTGTGTATCACCTGAGATACATCCACCAGCATCCTTCGGTCTCCTCCCGGCTGTATACTAAGCCCCGTCACCGGCTCGTAAGCGTTCAGCTTTAGCGATATGCTCTGAGAGCTGACCGGGGTCAGTGCACTGATGTTGAGCACGCAGGACCCTGGGGCGGAGAGCAGCACTGACGCGTAAGAGAACCATGTGTTCGCCGTGTCCTTTTCACAGCTGCCGTGGGATGCCAGCAGCGCGGGGGGGCAGTGGGGTTCAAAGGGCAGTCCGCTTTGGGAAACAGGGGCCGACCATGTGCTGGTAGCGTTGGACCATGAGAGTATTTTGATGACGATGAGAGTGGGTATGTTGACGACAAGGTTTATCTCTCCGTCCTCATTTAGGGCAGGGTGTACAATGGTAAGGCCTAAATCCTCACTTTCCTCCCGCATAGCATTGCTAGCTTGGGTGCTCCGCAGCGGCGTACTGCTTGTCCCTGCATGGGTGTAGTCGCTTGGGTCGCTCTGGTCTGTGCTCAGCATTGGGGAGACGGCAAAGCTGTTCAGTGTGTCCGCATACAGCACCCGTAGGTCACACACCACCCCGTCAAACCACTCCTCCTGGGCCGGAACAGAAGACAGCCCCCCCTCCACCCAGCCCCCCCATTCTGGCCCCAGCAGAGACACATAACTCTGCTGCCATGGGGACCTGGGGCTGCTGGAACACTGCAAGAAGCTTCCCACAGGCCCTGTGTGCTGCAGTGCCAAGATATCATCAGGATATACGCTGATCTCCCTTTCTGGCAACACCACCTGGAACAAATGTGGGAGGCGACGAGAGAGATGCCACCGTCAAATAGAACTTGAGAGCTTGCGGTTACAACATGGGAAGTCGTGTGCACTATAATCTCGGCGTTCAAATGGTTAGGTTGTGAAAACACGGCTGCTAGGCAACAGTAACATGGACACCAAAAGGCACTGATGCTAACAATTTAGCAAGCTCGCGAGTGGGGAACGTAATGCAGGAAATGCAATAGCATAATTACAGAGAAGGCTGTCTAGAATGTTAACATTGTCCTCAGATATTTTCTAAAATTACAAAGGAAACCTCGAAACAACTTAACTAACAACTAACGAACTTATCACACACCAAAAAAAAAAGAAAAACTTCCAAAGCCTTCGCCATTTCAGAAAATGTCAGCCAACACCACTCATAGCTTTCAGAATTCCTCAACTTGGGACGTTCTTGGACCTCTTCTTGTGAATACGGTAAATAAGACCCCATTAGAAGGCAGTAATAGAGCCACGGTTAAGGAACTGCTGAAACGGTCTGAGATTGAGGTTAAATAATGTGACCAAGGCAACCAGATTTTCAAAGACTCATTCTTGAGCTCTATTTGCACAACACTTCAGCCCTGCTGTATTTTGAACATTTTTTTCTTTCAGTATTCCCCAGTTTGGAAAGGCCAATCACAATGGCAATCCCATCTTACTATAGCAACATCCTCTGTTGATCTAGGACTGAGTGCTACCTTGACTGTCCACAGCCAATCACTGCCCCTTCTATTCTATTGTCAGTCAGCTGGGCTGTTCAGCCAAAGTGTCAGTAAACAGAACATACTGCTACCGCAGTCGTAATCCAGACAAGCAGATGACAGGCGCCCATTTTAGTACAGTAAGCAATAGCTGCGCCGTTGTGAAAATCCTACATTGCAGAGTAAATATTTACACTGGCATCCAGAGCCACCACTGGTGTATCTGCACAAAAATAATTACAGATTAGAGCCAATGCTTTAACATCTTTGATGAAATAAAGAAAAGAAATGGTGCGCTGGCTGATTTTTGTGATGAGATGTTGATGATTCCCTAGATGTATCATTCATGAATGACCCAACCGTCGTAGACGGTCAGCAATCACAAGCTGGCAGTATATCGGTGAAGAGGCTTACACTGATATGGGCAGGTTCAGAGCTGGGGGGCAAACTGAGAGGTAGGTCAGCCACCAAGTGGTAGAGGGGCATCGTAGTGGGGTAGCGAGGTGGCAGAGGATATTTGGGGCCTCCGGCCGGGGAGCTGTACGGGTTGCAGGGGCTGATGGCAGGGAGGCAGGTCTCCTGGATGTGGCACCAGTACTGCCCTGCCGAACACCCGCCGGTGGTGTTACAGAGAGCCAGCGGGGAACAGCAGCTAAAGGGATTGTGGAGGGAGCTGCAGCCTGTGGAGAGAGGTATAGAAGGAGGGCAATACTTCAGGAGAGGAAAGGCTATGCTAGAGAGCAGAACTTGTGGAAATCAAAAATTATTCCCCGCCCTAAGTCCTATTAAACAACAGTTAGTTCCAATTTGATTGGACGAGAGGCATTCGATGAGTGCTGATGATAGACTACATCATCACTGGGACAAATAACAGCAAAAATGACCCCGCTCACAGGTGTTTAGCGCTACAGCGCTAGCAACAGTCAAGTCCCGGTCCATGTGTGGAACTATTTGAGCTGGCGAAGCCACACAACTGATTAAATAAACAAAGAAATCAGAATCCGTTGTCACTTATGGCCATCAACTAAAGTTGCTTTTGTAAAACTGTTGCGTACGAGCAATATCACATTCGAGGTTGTGATGTTGTTGCTGAATATCATCACGGCCTACAACCGCATCACAGCTGTGATGATATTCAGCCACAACATCACTCCCTCTCATGTGATATTGCTTTAATGAAGGATAGAAGAACACTGGCAGGCCTGTATCAAGAGATTCTCGGCCTCTCAAGGAACTGGAAAGCCAAGTGCTAAAAGTACATCAGTCACATTTTCACACACCGGAAAGTTAGGATCGGAAAACCTCTTATCGTCACCCAAATCCACAGCCTTAATTTCCTCCAAATGGACAATTAGTGGCTTGAATACTTTTTGCACTGGTGTCTGGCCATCCCTTTATAACTAGAATTTTTGTTGGCGCCTCAAGCACTAGGCCCTGATAATCATCACCAGCAGTCTCTCCACTTGTGACGGCCCTGAAAACAGGTGGTTTAGCGGTTAAGCAGAAAATACACAGGTGCTGTGTTGGGTTGGCCTACCGGGGGGTACGAGATGCAGGCTGGGGCGACAGTAAGGGCGCAGGATCTGCACTCTGGCGTGGGTGAGCTGATCGCCAGGCTTCTTCACCAGCTGAACGGACAACACCTTCCCTGCGTGGCTAAACCAGAGGCCTGGAAACAACATCATCTGGGCAAACGCAACAGTGAAAACATCAGTTACAATTCAGCATCATAGTAAAATCTGAACGGTGCTGCATTTAGCTTATTTGCATGTAGGTGTTTTTGTTGAAGATTCCAATGACAATATCACGACAAAAATGACAACAATCAATGTGTTTGAGAAGCATTACCTTTCCATAGCATATGGATGGTAAAGTTTAGCATTTCTGCGCAGCAGTAATAGTAATAGCAGATTTACAGCATGAATGGAGAAGTATACTGTCCAGCTGCATGAAGTTAAAATACCAGGAGTGGAATAAAAACCAGTTCCACAACAGATAGATTTTTAATGGCAGAATTAATATCTGTCATTACCCAACCGCTAATAAAGTTTTTACAATTGAAGTTGACCTTTAGCAGTTTCAATCTTTGAATTAAACTATACCCATTCATAATCATTGTCAGACAGAAATATCATTGCAGTATCATGTGCTGCATAATTCACTCTGTGAAAGAATATACTGCCTCCTGATCCTAGAACCGCAGTTTTCAATTCACAGTTCGAAATTTAATCAATGTGCATTAGTCTAAAGTTGCACACAGGACAACACCTTCACTCTCTGATGACCCACATCCGGGGGAGCTAACAGGACTGGTACTTCGGTTGTGGTGTAAACCCTCGACATCAGTGGGATTCCCGTAAGGAGAGTATCTGCCGAGGGCAGAGATACTGCAAGGAACAGATAAGGATTCAGTCACTTCTTCCACACCATTATTTGCTCAAAGAACTAATGCATGTGCCTATTTATCAATTGCCTACCACGTAAAATGACCTTTGCAAGAAATTTCTCTACATACAACTGCATGTCAGTGACAGAGATTAATGCTGTTTAGCTGGTCAGATGCAGACAGCGGATCCTGTGCAGTACGCTGTAAACCCAGATAGTGTGGTGCGCCCAATTGTTTTGTGGAAACCGATGACCTCAAAAAAATTGTGCAAGCCAACTGAAGTAGCGTCCCAATTCTGCGGTGAAATTCCCTTCCCCTCAAAACTACCCCTTCATCGTTGAGGGAAATCTTTCTATTTAGTAAACTTGAAACCAAGGGTTAAGATTAAGGGAAGAGAATTGGGATTGGCCCTTAGTGATCTTGTGTTCACAGCACTTTAGAACGTGGTAAGAATAACTTTTAGTCTTTAAGTACCTTCCAAACAATGCAATTAAGCTGGCTTGCATAATTTTTTTGAGGTGATGAGTTTCCACAAAACATTGGAGTTTAACACGCTATGTGGGTTTACAATGTAAACAGACGTGGAAAACCCCGCTTCAGTAACAGTTAATGTCCTGCCATGCACCTTATACCAATCGCCGGGATTTACTCATCAGCACAGATCATTGAGTTTATAAGTGACAGAAAAACATAGCAGGTCATTTACTATCTGACCGGAAATTTCCGTCCCCAGAGACAGAGGAGAGTAATGTCTCACCTGCCACTTCCTTCTCACACAGGAAGCGGTATTCTCCGCCACATGTGGCATTTCTCCACTGCCCCGCTGAGCCGAGGGCCGTCTGAGCACAGAGGTGCTGCTGATCTCTGCTTCTCTCCCGCTGCGGGGGACTCTCCGTCCCGGCCACATCTCTGCGTCTTCCATCATCTACCCAGATCCACTCACTGACCCCACTTCACAAACAAACATTCAATCGTAGCCAGAAATAATCCCAGACAGGCATAGTTGTACACTAGAACTAATGATAACACATTCAAAGACGCTATCACATCCTACTATAAAGTGAGGAGACCGCTGTCCGTCCGCCCTTCTGTCTGAATCCATTTTCCTCCTTAATATGAGACTGCTTACAGGCATTGTGCATGGGCAGGGACCGACGAAGAGAAGTTTCCTGTTTTCGCAAATTTAAACTGTTTAAGAGCAAATTTAATGCGAGCATTTTTTGACACGTCTGTGCGGAGTTGTGGCACGCGCTGCCCTAGGAGTGAACTAGTCAGTCATATATTTTAAATACTGGTGGTAACTAAAAATAATTCTAATTGCAATGGGCGCACCGGATACACGCGCAGTACATCTATGTCTCTCTCTTCACCTATGATGCAGAAGAGCAGGGTTTAAACAGGTGACTCACGAGGCGAACGAAGTAAGGACGAAAGACTGGTCCTCAGTGCTCTTGACCCTGGCCAGGTGACCTCCACTTGTCAGCCAACAAACCTCCTGTGCCTTCTGCCATGAAGATGACAATGTTGACATCCAGTAGCACCGTAGAGTGGCGAGATGGACATAAGCCCCTTTTGGACAAGGGTATTCATCTAGAAAATGTATTTTTCACATGAGAAAAAAAAAGGGATTTCTTGTCGTATTCATAGAGTAAACAGTACAATTGCCTTGACATAAATACACACTTAATTTTTAGCAGCCTGTTACTTAATAGGTTTATCCTCTCAAATAGTACCACAACATGTCAGTCTGGAACCATCTGAGAGGGCCGGTTACTCACGGCCCACATCACCCACAAAAATCAGTCCTCACCACAGACACTGCTTGTCACCGCGGTCAGAATGCAGGTCAGCAGAAGGTTTTCTGCCAGCCTCATTTTGTCAACCTCAGTGACAAAATGGCTCCCAGGGGGGTAGCAGAATTGGCGTCACATCAGCGTCGTGAAACTAAACAAGGTCCCATGTCCTGTTTTTTCCTTTGGTCAAGAAAGATGAACAAAAGTCATTATTCTTCAACGCCCTCGAGAGAGTTAGTGTTCACTGTCCACTGATTGTCTTCAAAATTTTTTGTCATTTATTCTCAGTCATTCAGTGCTATTTTGCCTTCAACTCTCTCTGTCACCACATCGACCTTCATGTTCCTCATCCTCCTCTTCATCCCTCTTGCCCTCTCTGCCCGATATTTTCGCTTCTGATCTCATGCCCCTCGTTTTTTTTTGACCTATCAGCATGAGGGGGCCGTGTTTTAAAAGTCTACCCCCTCCCAAAGGCACCGCTATGACCTCAGTTTGTCTCACGGCAACAGGCAGAGGCGACCTCATTTACATGCTCTAAAATCCGCTCTCTCTCTGAATAGGCAGTAAAAACTCTTCAGTCAGGTTAATGTGTTTAAAGCCACAGCGACACTCTTATGCCTTGAGAAAAAATTTTTTACAAGGAAACCAAACATTTTTGGCGAGTGTTGGGGACTATGGTAGCACAGCTTTTGTTGTGCAAATTTTGAGGACTGGCTGGGCCAGTTCGAAACACAGATTATTTGCATAACAAACTTTTGACTCACAGCTCGGCAAGCGCTGTAAAATGTCACCTAACTCATGTATTACTTTGATACGTTTCAACTCAAATATTTTAATGCTATATCGCTCCTGACGATATGGACAGCCAATGATATGGGTACATTGAAGATTCAGCAAGTCACCAGAAAAAAAAGTAAAAGCCATTCAAAACAATAAGGATGAACACAATCTGTGTTGCTTGGTAACCATACTGATAAAGAAATGGTTGAGAGTCATTACCCTTTCCTGGGTGCCAATATTTCCGTAGCAACAGAGCAACTGAGCTGTGATGACGAGTGGGGTTGAAAACTCATTAAGACCCAATCGGCTGAGGTTTAAATCTATTTAACAAAGACAGCTTCTGTCAGTACCTGCTGTAGCCTACATATGCGCAATGGTGGAGCTGGGTCCTCTTTCGAGACCCACATCAGTGCTGGGAATTTCCAAGGCGCATGACGCGCACTGACAGTACAACCAGGCTGGGTCGTTCATTCATGTTCATGCATAGGACAGATACACCCAGAACTGAATGATAAATCTCCCTTCGATAATTTTTTCTTCAACATAAATAGTAGATAATTCAAAATCATCAAATGTCTGGCCCTCGAAAACGCTCAGCTTTCACACAAATGGCCGTTTGATGTCCTCTCCAACATATTACATTGAGGGCCAGTCTCAGAAACACAATTTAAGCCTAGTCCTGGACTAAATTCAATTTTAAATGAGGAATATCAGAGCTAAATTCAGTTTAGTCCAGGACTAAACTTAATCCGTGTCCGTGAAATCAGCCTTCCTCCTATAACCATTGCAACAGGATTACTCTGTCTTTGTTGTTAGCTATATCAATGATGTACATTTTTACCAAATTTGTCTTGTTGTTCCGAGCAACAACAGCTAATACAGCGAGAAGGAAAACCAACGAAGTAGATCTCAAACACGTTCCGTCACACAAAGACGCTTATTTGGCTCTTGCGCCGCTGCTAGATTAACGATGACTTCTGTACCATTGAGTAGACCTCACACTCACTCCACACGGAGACAAAGTTTGGTTCTGAGGTTGTATATTCTAATGTAACGCTACACACCAGACACTGTTACTGCATTTTATTCCACAATGCGCAAATTTGAGCTTGAAAATTCAATCACAAATATGACTCCAAGTCAGACGATCACACTTTGTGCTCTAGATTGCCTGTGGTAAAACTTACCACAGGAGCACAGCTTTTACAACCCCAAATTTAATGAGTTTGGATGGTTGGAGGAGCGCATTGCTTGGGGGAGGGTCAAAAAAATACCAGACAGCGTAGCAATAGTTAAACTGGTCCCCATGGCGATGCGGCATGATTAAATAGCGTCCGTCATTTCCCAGCAACCTTCCACAGCAGCACGCCCGAGATAAAAGAGTAAGAACAGGGCAACAAACACCACTTCACAAACTACGAAAGAAAGGGCTACATGTACGGGGGCATTAGCGCACAAGCAGGTCTTTAGCAGACATAAACTCCAACATGGTGCAAATGATGAAAAGTGACACATTTTGAGGACCCACAAGGATTTAACCTGACAGAGCCCACCGGATCACTGGTGCACTTTGTACTTTTGTAAAAGAATTAAAAAGAAAAGATGAAATGCTTCACGTTTGACTTTGACCTCATGTAGTACAGCTTGTGTTTTAGCCATGTATTGCAAGCACTCACTCACAGAAACTAGAGGATGCTTCTTTTAGGTTGAAGCCTTATGCATGCATTTTGACCACACAGTTTGTTGTTAGTTAGTTGTTCGTTAGGGAATATACAACATTTTAAAAAGGTGTGCTTTAAAGGATTAAACTTGCGTTTACAAGGTCCTCATACTCCCTAAATTAGTACAACCACAATTCCTACTAAATTGAGATCCTCAGTAATCACTTTGTTTTTGTTGCACAGGAAGGAAGGGCAGTCAAATACAAAAATCTCTCAGCGATTTCAGCGACACCACATACATAGAAATTCAATACATTCTTCACAGATTTTTTTCAATACGATTAAAAAAAATATGTTCCTGCAGTACAGAGGCTAATGTGATTGTGGTATTATCCTTCAACCATTACACATGTTGCTCATTTTACACTATATTTTTCACGGTGTACTTGACAATTTAAAATGATTTAAACAGCTACAAAACTAATTGGAGGCAGCAGTGGCAATGATAAACAACCTGAGTGACATGGGAAGGAATCTGCCTCCATACATTGGACTGTCCAACTCTGGTAAGATAATAGTGTGAGTCCTCTGTTTTCATGGTTCAAAACACTTCATCTGGGGGCTACAATTATACATATATTTTCATGACAACATTGTTTACCAGTCTTCGTGATTCACGGAGGTATCTCAAACAATTCATGACCTTACTTTTACATGATTTTAAAACTGACTGCATTTTCTCCAAGTCAATCAATCAAATTTTATTGATACCATACTTTTCATCCAGCAAACCCCAACACAAGTGCCCTATTTGTTGTACATGAATGATGCAGTGTGCGGGAAACATGATCAAAACAGCTACTCAGTGAGAGGTAATGAAGCAAGAACTTCAGACATCACAAGTATAATGAACAAAATTCTCATTAAGGCAAAACAAACATTCAATCAAAGCATGATTTTCTTTGGTAAACACATGCAATTGAATACTTTTTCACAAATCAAACAGACCAATAGACTAAAAAAATAATTCCAATATCCAAAACGATGATTCCATAAAAATGTCAACACGATCAGTAAATTCCATTTTTTAATTATTTTATTTAACCAGGGAAGTCCCGTTTAGATTGAAATCTCTTTTTCAAGGGAGCCCTGGGGGTTGAGGTGGGGAGGGAGAGGACAAGTTGCGCAGCCAATTAGATCAGGAGATGATTAGGGGGCAGGTGGAAAGAGCCAGGTTGGGACTTTAGCCATAACATCGGGGAACCCCCTACTCTTATCGAAGAGTATCATAGGATCTTTAATGACCACAGTGAGTCAGGACCTCAAGTTAACGTCTCATCCGAAAGACGGCATCTCCTTCAGTACAGTGTCCCCATCACTGCACTGGGGCATTGGGGATTATTCCACTAGAGGGAAGATCGCCACCTACTGGCAACCAACACCTCTTCCAGCAGCAACTTGGTTTCCCATCCAAGTACTGACCAAGCTCACACCTGCTTAGCTTCATCAATACAGCAGGAGCAGATTGAATAGTGGTAATAATAATTTTCATGAGCTCACATTACTCAGAAACATTAAACATCTGCGATCAGATAGTTTTATATGTATGATTTTTAAATCCTTTTCCCGCTAATACATAATAAACAAGTGGTTGACCTAACATAACTTGTTACACAGGTTATACAACCTGATTTGATAGTTTATGGTAAGATTTCAATGGCATCACTCATACATTAAACTAGGGCCTTTTCCATATTTACACAATTTGGCTTGAAATTTGCCAAGCATCAGTGTCTCGTAAGACACCAAAATTTAAAATGTATTTCTTAACATTTTTTCAGAACAATGTACAATAGCGGTAATAAAGATTTTCTGAGTCATAGTCCAGAGCAGCAACATAAGCCACATTTCCATAAATTATCTTGACTGCTCATGATTAAAAAGCAATTATTTATTTGTTCCGTACAACACGTTGTCCCAAACAACACCTTTGTCCCATCCGACACTGCAACAGTTCCCAGCTGATAAAAGGAGGCATGAAACAATAGAGGGCAGCAAATGAATGGAATTTTCCACTGGACATTATAAATTCAGGGAGATGCAAACTGTATCAATTCAGTTCAAACTGTCTTGACTGTCAATTGGTCTCAGACTGCTGAAATACAACCCCAATTACAAAAAGTAAGGATGCCGCGTAAATTGTAAATAAAAACAGAATGCAATGATCCGCAACTCTCATAAACCAACATTTTATTCACAGCAGAACATAGACAACATATCAAATGTTGAAAGTGAGACATTTTACCATTTCATGAAAAGTACTGGCTCATTTTGAATTTGATGGCAGCAACATTTTAAGGGCAGATCATGGGCAAGTGAGGGCCTAAAGCTGGGGGGGGGACCCATCCAGGAAGGGCTGGTGCGGGTGCAGGCTTTCATTCCAGTCATGTGGTGACACACCTGATACTACTAATCAAGGCCCTAAGCAAAAACTCCAGTAGTTGATTGGTAGATTCAGGTGCGTCGTTGCTTGATTGGAGCAAAAGCCTGCACCCACACCGGCCCTTTTCCTGGGTGAGGTTCCCCATCTCCTGGCCTAAAGTATTGCGGTGCCGTGCATGTTAGTGTTGAGCACGACATGTCACTTTATGACAATAATTAGTCCTGACTAGTTCTCAATCATTTTCCTTTATTGACACGTTCTCCGATTATCGTAATTTGCAACTGAAGACACGGTTTCTCTCCATATCTGATCTAACAGTGATTAAATCATGGGCTAAATTCAGTACAGATGCAGAACCAGAACTGAGAACTGGGGCGCACAAAACATCTGTTTAAAACAACTATTAGTCCTGACCTGTTCTCAGTCATTTTCATAATTAACAGAAGGTTCACTCTGAGAGCGCTCCATAGTTAACAGGTGCTGCTTGTTCTCCCCAATTAGGTAAGACGACAATCATTCATCGGGACCAATATTTGCTGTATTTAAATCTACGTTATTCAAAATCGCATACCTGTCTACTCTCACGCAAATATCTGGAGCCGCACGCTTTTTATAGCCTATTTGACTGCCGAGTGCCACTTTTTGTGTCGCTTGCGAAGCATAGCGCCACATAGGGATCACTTTGTCCGGCGTCTGTCTGTCTGTCCGTCCGTCCGTCTGTTTGTCCGGTAGTCACACTTTCAAACTAAAGCTTCGCAGGCGACACGTGTTCACCTGAACACTCTAGTTTTTTTTTTTTATCAACCCACTATACAGAGAGTGAAAGTCCGCCTTTCATTGGAATGCGGACCAGTTCAATCAAACGCGAAGCACTGGCCTATTAATAAGTAAATTGTTTTTCTGTACTGAATTTAGCCCATGATTTCATCGCTGTTAGATCGCATATGGAGAGAAACCGCGTCTTCAGTTGCCAGTTACGATAATTGGAAAAGAGATTCTCTGTTGTTTGTTTCACAGAATTGTATTGCACCGTGTGTTTAACCGTTGCTTGCTGAACCCAGAGATGCCAAGGGTTTCGTCTTAGGCCTGAGTTTCTCAGTGGCATTCACGTTTCTGTGCTGTAGTCAGCAATTATTCAATCAAAGCGCACTGAAGAAATTCACTCGCGGAATTTAAGTCATTGAGCATGGAGTTAATCAGTTTCACGTACATTACGGTGGATTTCCCCACTTATGACACGGAAATCGATTATGACTCGGGAATTCTCAGGCTTCACTTTACTGAGGGATTGAAAGCAATGGAACTGCACAAAAACGATTCAAATGGTCTTCTTTCATTAAAACAATTTAAACGATCATGAAACACATGCATTGTTTCCAATCCCTGAGTAAAGAGAAGCACGGGAAGTCCGGAGTCATAATCGCTTTCCATGTTACTTGTGATGAGGTGCACCTTTACGCATGAGAAACTGAAACTTCAATGCGCAAGGATTTTAATTCCGCATGAGAATCTCATTAAGCGTTCAATGAATAATTATGGACTACTACGGAGAATAATCCTAAAAAATGCGTAAGACCTCCGCCGAATGCGTGAGTCTCGGCATGTCTGTGAACCCCAAATGTCTGAAGCCGCTTTCACACTGGACGCGAAACGAGTTTTTCGCACGACAGATTCAATTCAATGTCAATGCAAATACGCGAATACACGCGTTTCGCGTGTATTTGCGTCTTTGCATTGACTTTTAATGTAATCTGTCGAGCGAAAAATTCGTTTCGTGTCCAGTGTGAAAGCAGCTTGAGCGGAAACCAGAAGACCACCCAGGAGGAAGTGTTGCTGCTGGACTCATGCAGATTCTCGGAGGAGCCACCGCTGCAAGAAACCGACTTTAGAGGACGAGAGGGGATTGCGGAGCTGCCCGGCGGGAAGACCCTTCCTGGGTATTTCGACCACTAACTTTGACCACGTTTAGATCTCTCTCTCCCTCTTGTTTTTTCTGTGTCTCAGACCAGCCGCGCCCCTCTGAGTTAATCTCCCCACCTGAAGCTGATGCCAGGTTGTTAGTGGAGATCTATGAGAACCTCCACTGCTCTTTGCCATTTGGCGTCAGAGCTGCTTTTCTCTTTGCGTTATTCTGATCCTTTTCATTTTCATGTTCTTGGAACTCCGTGATAGCCCCCGGATTCTGCTTTGTTTGCTGTCACCAACTCATTTTGCTAAATTATAAGCTCATGCCTTCGTGTGTTAAGCCTGTGCATCTCCTGATTACAAAACACTTTTGATAGTACTGTGACTCAGCTCTGTTCGGGTTCTCCATTTAACTTTCTAACAACTAGCCTGTGTAAAAGCTAGAATGCGGCGATGTAGGGGTTTTCTGCCAATTACTCTGTCCCTCCCATTTTTCTCCTATTTTGTTGGTTGAGGAGTTGAGTATTGCTTCCCAATTTTACATTTTGGGTCAAGAAGCTTTTTGTTTTCCAGTTCGTGTGGCTTTTGTTTGTGTTGGCCTCGGACACCCTGACGCCTTATTATCTACCTTGTTTGCCCGAGTGTTTATCTTTCTACTTCCCTAATTGTCACCTGTAAATTAATGACATTTCTGTGCACAAGTTTTGGCAGTTTTTATTCTATGGTCCTGCTTTAACAAGTTATGTTACTTCCTGTGCTTTTCTAGACACCCGACAAGGTTGTAACTCAGTTTCATCTTCGGGGAAGCAACAGCCTCTCTGCCTTTTTACCATCTTTTGTGGGACTGAGCAGATCCACCGCAGGCCATCCAGAGGGCTAAGTGCAGCCTGCAGACAAGGCCAGAGTCAGCTCCGGCCCTTTCTGGATAAGATTGGACACTCCTGCATTAGTCATTTTATCTTCAAGCCTCTGTCTGACACTGACTGCAAGGAGATCACCTTGCAGTTCCATAACGAGACTGTCCAGGACCATGTCATCGCCACATGGTTGGGCAGGTATGGAGAAGTCAACTCCGATTGAGGAGGGTGCTGGACTGGGGTCAGGATATGGTTTGTCTTGTTGAAGTCGGACCCATTTGCAGTGGAGGATGAGCCACGTCCTCAGAACAGTCACGCCGGGGGAGGAATAGGGATGCCTTGTTCTATCCAGGCATGGTCAAATTGTGTAGGAACTGTGGTGAGCTGGGCCAGCCTGCTCTATAGTCCAATGTAAAAGCTGTGGCAGAGACCTTGAGACTAGGGCAGGCCATGACCCCAAGCGCTGCAACTTGTGCAGAGCAAGGTGCATCTCAATCGCGATTGGCCCCCCTCTCGTACACAAACAGGGTAAGGGGAGAATGGCCCCTACCGCCACTGTGAGCTCCCCCCCCCAATTTCCCCAGAAATGGAACTTCTCACAACATCTGCTCCCCAACCTTAATAGAGCACAGACCCTACCTCACTTCCTGAGCCTGAAACAACCACATTTACCCCTGCATTAACCACCCAGCAAATCCCTTCCCTTACAGACTCCACCCCCTCTACAGCCACATAAATCCACTCTTGGAGCCGGAGCTCTATCATGGTGGGAGACCTGAGCGTCTCCGACAAGAACAGACACTGAGGACACCATTTACTGGAGTAAGGGGGATAGGAAAGAAAAGCCATACGTCAAGGGGAAAAACCGACATACCGAGCCACATCCCAAACCTTGCCATAGCAAGAGACCAGAAAACAGCAAAACGTAAAATTCCCACAGCCCGAACCATGTCTGCCAGTTCCATGCCTCTTCCACAAAGCAGCTCTACCACCCTACTCAGTAGCACCATTTTCTGAAGATAGGCAAATATTTCACAAACCCAATACCACAACCTCTGTTGATTAATGGATGTCCAGAAGAAAAGTTTACTCCAGCCAGGAGGTAGAGCAGATGGTTCTAGAATCAGAGGGTTCCTGGTTCAATCCTTGGCTCCTCCACGGAACATGTCAAAGCAAGAATTCTGACGTGCAGGTTGGCGCTGTGCATAATCAGGCTGAATGTGAGGCATAATTGTAAAGTGCTTCGTGTCATGTGAGTAGAACAGTGCTATATAACTGCATTACCTGGTTTGGGAAGCTTACTGGGGCAGAGACATTGGTGCTGGGAAGTCACCATTCAGATTAGGCAATGTGTACGGCCCCACTTCCATAGCTGTGAGTCGCCCTTTTTAGCTAATTCTGATCTAGATTTCAGTGCTAAATGGCGGTGGTCGTGGGTGGGATTCCAGCTGTGCCCTTAGGGAGGTGGACCACAGCAAACTAAAGCGGGATAGATCGAGCAAGGAGCTGTGGTCCCACTCTGAGGGCCTCTTGGGGGCGCCACTCCCTCCAACACACATGGGTGAAGCTCCTTGTTTCGCATTGCTGTGTTCTTGCTTTCCGCAGGCTAGAGGGCGCACTCCTGTCGAGGCTGTGCATTTCTCGGACCGCCACTCCGTGACCATCTCCCTGGTCTGGGAGAAGGAGGCAAAGAGCTGTAGGGGTCTCTGGAGAATGAACTCCAGCTATGGCTGACATGGACATTTTAATTTGACCTTTTTACTTCCACCAGGTTATGTTTTTGCTTCGGTTTTTTTTTTTTTTTTCTTTTCTGTCTGTTAGCGGGTATCTCAAATGGCTGCATAGATTTTAAGCAAACTTTGAAGGATATTAGAGTAGCACAAGAGCAACAGGTTGCTAAATTTTGGCATATCCAGGCCAAAGAACGCCTGTGTAAAGGGGGGAAAAAAACTGAGTTTTGCTGTCTTTGCCGTCGTGATACCACTTGACAAGCCCTGAAAAAACAAAAAAAAGTCTTGCTTGAAATACAGTATCTCTGTAACCAGGGAAAGAACTTCAGAGAATGCAAAAAAGTTGCGCTCTCTAACATTTTGTTTGACTGCCTTTAGCTTTGATCGCAGCCTGCATTTGCTGTGGCATCGTTTCAACAGTCTTTTGCATCGTTACCTCATATATTTCTGTTCAGAGTCCCATCAGCGTTTTGACAACAAGATAGTTAAATGACTTCGTCACTTTCTCATCCTAAAGACTTCCACTTGGTTGAGGTCAGGACTGTGGCAGGTTATTCATGTGCTCAAATGATTACTGATGCTTGCTGAACCTTTCTTTCACAATTTCAGCCCTGGAGAATCAAGGCTTTGCCATCCTGAAGTATACCTGTGGTGTCAGGGAGTTAAAAATCCATTGATGGGATAACCTGGTCATTTAGTACAGGTCGTCTGTTGACTTCATTTTATTGCTGCAGAACAGTGCTGAGCCCAGACCTGACCAGCTGAAAAGACACCAGACTGTAACACTGATTCCAGAGGCTTGTACAGAGGGTACAATGCATGATGGGAGCATTTCTTCATGAGCTTCCTTTCCTAAACTGCTTTCACACTGGATGCGAAACAAATTTTTTGCATGACAGATTACATTGAAAGTCAATGCAAAGACGCGAATACGAGCATTTTGCGCATTTCTTTAAATTATTATGAGTGACCACCAAAGACTTGTTCTTGTCTCCTTTCATACAAGATTTTCCTTTGATAGAATCATTGCAAAATCTATATTTGTGCATGCAATCAATTAACTCAATTAGTCAAGGTAATTGATAGAAACAAAAACCTGCATACAAACCGGCCCTCCAGGACCGGGATTGCCCACCCCTGCTCTACAGTCCAATCTGTATGGTCCCTTGCAAATTGAAGTCTTCACTAACAAAAAAATCAGCCTCACTAACGGATTGGCTTTCTTGAGGCCCAGTCCTGTAACCTCTTGTCAGATTGTGCAAATGAAAATGCCCTTACTTTCACAATTAAAACTAGAGATGAATACTGTCTTTTTTTTTTTTTTTTTTTTATGACGAGACTTCACCAAGTGTTTTAGTGATTCGTGGTTTTTTTCCCCAACCCATTTCTTCTGCAAGTTGACAGTTCACCACAATCCTTCCAGGTTGTATCAATTCGCTGGACAGTTTTCCACCCAATTCCAGTGATTTCAGCGATGATCTTTGTTTTCTTTAATGCAGATTATTAGTTTTCCCCTCTTTGAAACACAGTGACATGTTTTCCACGAGCATGAGATATTTTGCAACATGGTTGTTTGAGAAAAGAGTAGCTGCACTCTGCATCAGTCGGGGTGAAAAATTGCTGCGAGCTGAAACATATTAATCACTACTTTGATGATTAAATCATAGGCTCTTGAGTATTTGCTTGTGTAAATCCATAGAGTGACTTTTCTTTATCCAGACAGTGTAATTGTCATAGGATAAGTAAGTTAGACGACGGAAAAAGTGGCTTTCTACCTGAGTGCTGCATTCAAGTTGTCAAAAAAAATAACTAAATTATTACGCATAAATAGACAGATAACTAAATAATTTCCTCTATTTCCTTAAACAAGTTGGTGCCAAAATCCACCCTGACAGCTGAGCAAGTCCTGTACGGTCCACCGGAGGGCTGTAAAACACCTCAAAGCCAGCGGATGATCAACACCATCAAACAGGCATAGTGGGAAACCAGGAACATTAAAGTCTATTAAAAAACAGACCCCCCCACTAGAGGGAAACCCAGTGGACTTAAACCTGTGCAGGTCCTTTTTATGAGCCGTGACTAACCACTTTTTTTCTTTTCTTTGTCCCTTGTCATGCGGTATTGACTACATACTGTTTCTCATTGTTTTGATTAATAATTAGAATCATGAGAATTATTTATTCAATAATGTCGGTAATTTAGACATTTTCCTATTGGGTTGGATTGGGCCTTCATTTCTGAATTGTTGTTTTTGATTTTTTTTTTCTTTTAAGTGAAGCTTTGAGAAAATGTATGTTGTTCTTATTGCATGGCTGTATGTTTGATATATCTCTTAATGGTTTTTTGTGATAATATCGGTGAATGTCGAATGTTTTATTGAAATTTGAGCACTTATTACAGCCCCCTGCTGCTGCCGCCCGATCCCGTCCACTGTTCAGGCGGGGCGCAGTTTATATCGAACGGACTGAACGCGAGCGCCCTCTAGGTGAATTGCAGGCAATTTCGGGACGCACGAGAGCAGCCGCCTTGGAACCGTTTCAGCTGAAAGCCATGACATCAGTTAGTAACAACAATTGGCGCAAAGCTGGAAGTGAATGAAGGTGCAAAGAATCAGAAAACTGACGGTTCGCATTGTATCACTTTTAAGTCAGGGATCAGATAGTGGTTTTTTTTTTTCGGATCAACAAACTAAATTTAAAAGGGGAGACAATGATATCTTCGTTTTCCATTTAATCTGTCCAAAACATACGGCAAGGATCTTTTGCACAGTCTTTATTGAAAACATTAAGGACGTCAATATTTCCGTGAAATCTTTAAATAGCCAAAATAACACGTTCATTTCTCAATTGTTAAAAAAAACATGAGCCATGATACTCCCTTTAAACATTTTAGAGTGAAGTGCCTGTGTCGACCTCATAATTTTTTATTTATTTTTTTTTAAATTAGGAAGAAAGCAAAGCAGACCGGGTCTTTTTACTTTCAAAAAAAAATTCAAAATGATGAAGATGTTAAAATTGTTCATTCATGGATTATTTGTTCATTTTTACACACAAAAGATTTGTGAGAAGACCAAATTTGAACATTCTAATCAGCAATGATGTGTACCTCAACAGAAGTGTTTTTTTTTTTCTCTGCCTCAATTGCTACTTGTGACTAAATGCAAATTACCGAAAATCACAATTTTGACTGATTTTCAACCTTGTGGCTTTCATAAAATCATTAATATTCATCTGATTGATTTGAAATTTGGATTGTAGTTGTATCTCTTGGAGATCTATGAAATGACATAGGATTTTTTAGATAAGTGCATCCCTAGGGGGTTAATTTTGAAAATGAAGCAGGTTGATGATAGCAATTTTCATTACAGTTAAATAACAGAGCTCATTAAATATTCATAAATGTTCCAAACAAAAAAAGTTCTGTGAAATGAGAATCTTAAACCTTTCATATGAGACTAATTTGAGTAAAATCTGACCATGAGTCATTGAAATATAAGCGCCACAAAATATTTTCAGATTTTGCCATGGAAACAGGACTTTAATGACAATCATGTAAATTTTTTATCAAAATACTACATTTTATGAGGGTAAAATCATGTTGAGTATGTTTATTTCTTTGTTTTTACATTATTATGGGTGTGCAGGACTAGGAAAAGGGGTCACTTGGGATTTTTTTCCATTCTGAGATTAACGGGGGTCAAAGTTCAACCTGTTCTATTTAACCGAAAATGCATGTGCAAAGCTAGAACTGACAAAGAGAAGAAGAGCTACAATTCTCAAAATGAAAAACTTGGATCACTCTTTGATTTTGTCGGAAAATATGAATTTTCATGATGACCCAAGTGACCCCTTTTCTTAGTCCTGCACACATGGTTATTTCCACACTTTTTCCTGAAGACCCCTTTAATATTAATGTTTAATTCTTGATTTGTAGTATTGATTTACACGTGTTCTTGTCACCCAGGCCAATATGCACATCTGGATTTGACGTCAGCGTTTATAAACAAGAAGTATCGATATCTGCATGATGCCTTTATATTTCATTTTACTTTGCTTCTTTAGGCATTTTTTCTATGCTGCTAACATCTATGTTAAGCATTAGGAGTATGAGTTAGCTGGCTAGCTTGGGCGTTCGCAAATTACTGTAATTACCATTAGCGAGCTTTCAGGGCATTGCAAAAGTAAACAACATCAGCTTGTTTATTCAAACTCATGAATCTGGAATGAAATACGACAGTTGCTCATTTATTTATTACCTGTCTGCATCCTTGGGAAAAGAGAAGATGGATGGCGTGTTCCTATTATTACACCCAATTGGTGCAAAAGGTTTCTGTGTTTTTAAAATGCCCAGACAACAATGCAAGATACGGTACACATTTAATGTTTGCTCCTTATTTTGCCGCTTTTTAAATATCTGATATCAACCCAGTGCAGTATCTTAGCAATCTAATGGGCTATATTCCTTCTCACCTGTTAAAACGATAAAACCTCAATGACAATACCCTAATAATATTACTGAGCATGGAAATACTAGTATTATTTCAGCTGCAAATTTTTATTTGCAGTTTCCCGCAGTCCATACTGTATCTCTGTATCGCCAGATGTTACGTGAGCGCTGCTGAGAGAGACAAAGGTTTCAAAGAAAGTTCATTTTTTCCTGATCTGTTTTTTTTCCTCCTTGACTGAACCCCGTGGGGTAGTTTGTCCTTGGCATTTAACCCATCCTATAGTTGGGAGCAGTGGGCAGCCACAGAGCAGCATCCGGGGACCAACTCCAGTTCTAGGGTCAGGGGTTGGTGTGATCCTGTGATGCATGTTTTTGTGGGTGGGGGAAGCCCACACAAACACAGCATTGATTATTAAATCATAGGATTTGAACCCACGACCTTCTTGCTGTGAGGCAGTAGTGGTAACAAATGTGCCACCGTGCCGCCGAAAAAAATGTCATAACAGCGCCAGAATGTTCGGAAGACGTGGCCTGTGAAAAATAAGTGCAATATTTAATTCTGCAACAATGGGGCAAAATAATCTGTGATAATCTGTGTTGAGGTTCGCTTTCTCCCATTGGAATAAATTTAGGACCTGCCGCAAGTCTATCTAAAGGGGCGGGCACCCTTCTGACAAATACCACAAATTTTTCCTCGGTGAGGAGTCTTGCACTTAGGAGTCTTTGGGAGCAACTCCCAAGGCTGCATCATCAGGGGTCATCAGTCACTTCTCTCAATCAAACAAACATTAAGGGTTAGGAACAAGTTAAATTTAGGGTTAGGGATTAGAGTGAAGGTTAAGGTTGGGGAAACTAATGATGACTGTCTTGAACCAAAGCTGTTTAACGGAGATGAAATTACATTGTATTATTTTGGCAGATTGAATTAAGTGACGACCCCTAAAAATGCAGCCTTCAAAGGATGCAGCCTGCAGCGCGTTGGGTGCAGCCTTTGAAAGCTGCATTTCTAGGCGTCGTCACCTAATTCCTTCTGCCAAACTGACATGACGTCAATTCATCTCCGTTAAACAGCTTTGGTTTCAGGGAGTCATCTCTGGTTTCCCCAACCAAGGAAAATACAAAATTTCATAGTCATAATTCCATAAAAATCAGATCACTCAGGAATTACGATAAGAATTTTCTAAACGAATGTGTTAATAATGCGGATTGGTCTGTTGTTATGAATTGTGATGACGTCGATAAAGCATGGGGTCTTTTTAAATCTATGTTTTTAAGGTTATCAATAAGGTAGCCCCGGAGAAAGTTATTAGAATTAAACAGAGAACTGAAAATGGCCTGCTCCTGTGACTTATTTTTGTATGCGGATGATTCCGCACTTTTAGTATCTCATAAAAACAAAGAAAAGGTAGAAAACATTTTAAACGCTGAGCTGTTAAATGTCAGTCAATGGCTCTCTGATAACAAGTTGTCATTGCATATAGGGAAAACAGAGGCCATCTTGTTTGGCACGCGGTCTAAATTACGAACATCTTCTGATTTTAAGGTGAAGGTTGGAGATACAGTAATCGAAGGGAAAGAATGCATTAATTACTTAGGATGTATTTTGGATAATCAACTCACAGGAGTAAATATGGCACAAAGAGTTCTTACCAAAGTCAACCAGAGAATTAGATTTTTGAGCAGAATATCAAAATTCTTGGACACGAAGGCTGTAAGAACCTTAGCAGGTGCTCTTGTTCAGAGTCATTTTGATTATGCATGTAAATCATGGTATAGCAGCACACACAAAAAATTAAAGAACAAGTTACAGACATCTCAGAACAAATTGGTCAGATTAGTTTTGAAGCTTCCCCCTCAAACACATCTTGAAACCTCTCATTTTGTTGCTGTTAACTGGCTTAAGGTTGATGCTCGAGTTGTAATGATCAAGCTTTGTCTCGTTCGAAAAATCATTCAGGGTGACGTCCCAAGGTACCTCTGTGATTATTTTAGCCTTATTAGGGATCACCACCAGTATTTCACCAGAGGGAGCTCTACGGATGTTGTTCTCTATAGATTTAAAAGGATGATAGGGAAAGAATCATTCTTATACTCTGCTGCAAAAGAATGGAACGAACTACCAAAACAACTTAAAACTCTACCAAGTCTAAATAGTTTTAAAAATCATTTGAAGAGGTGGCTTCAAATCAATACTAGGTAGATATTTTGGTGAAATTTTTATGAACTTGGGCCTCATGGCTGGGAGGGTAGGTCGTGTATCTTGTGTATGATAGGTCATGTAAACTTTGTATAGAGTAAAATGTTTGTATTTATCTAGAAACAGTAATTTTATTGGAATGATGGAAAGATTATAGTTATGATAATTTTTTATGTAATTTATTGTGAGCACTGTCTTACTGCCAAACCTGTCTCTGCCATACTCTGCCAGTGCTTTTGTTTTTCTCCATTTCTTTATCTGTCTTCCTTTCCTTTTTATTCTTTCTCTATTTTTAACATCAAAGGACCACAATGGAAATAAGCTTTTTAGCTTTATTGTGTTATCCTTGACGGTTTTTTTTTTTTACTTTATGCGCATACTTTTATGTTCTTCAGAGCTGGTATTGTATATGCACTATTTTCTTAAAGACTTGTCAAAATAAATTCATTCATTCAACCCTTACTCTAACCTCTAACCCTAAACCTGACCCCAAACCTAACCCTAACCCTAGCCCTAAACCCAACCCTTAGGGTGCATCTCAAAGCATAGGCTTCATCCTTTGAAGGCTGCATTTTTAGGGGTCGTCACTTAATTCCATCTGCCGAACTGACGTAACGTCATTTCATCTCCGTTAAACAGCTTTGGTTTAAGTGAGTTGTCACTGGTTTACCTAACCTTAACCTTAACTCTAACCATTAACCCAAAACCTACCCCTAAATTTCACCTTTTCCCTTACCGTAAATGTCAGTTTAGTAGATGGAAGTAAGTGACGACCCCTAAAAATGCTACCTTCAAAGGATGCAGCCTAGGCTTTGAGAAACGGCCTAAGGGTGCATCTCATAGTTTAGGCTGCATCTTTCGAAGGGCGCATTTTTAGGGGTCGTCACTTACTTCCATCTGCCAAACTAACATTTAGGGTAAGAGAGGAGGTTAAATCTAGGGCTAGGTTTAGGATTTTGGGTTAGAGTTAAGGGGTGCATCTCAAAGCATAGGCTGCATCTTTTGAAGGCTACATTTTTAGGGGCTGTCACTCACTTCTATCCACCAAACTAACATTTAGGGTAAGGGACAAGGTTGAATCAAGGGCTAGATTTTGGGTTAAGGGTTAGACTTAAGGTTAAGATTAGGGAAACCAGTGCCAACTCACTTAAACCAAAGCTGTTTAACGGAGATGAAGTGATGTTACGTGAGTTCGGCAGATGGCACTCAGTGACGAACCCTAAAAACGCAGCCTTCAAAGTACTGTATGTAGCCTACGCATTGAGATGCACCCAAGGTTAAAGTTCGGGAAACCTGTGACGACTCGCTTAAACCAAAGCTGTTTAACGGAAATGAACTGACGTTACGTCTGTTTGGCGGATGGAATTAAGTGCCGAACCTTAGAAATCCATCCTACGCTTTGAGATGCACCAAGTTGGTCCATCAGTCAGGAATTTTTAGCCAGCGCACCAGTAATAATTTCTCATATCGCCGATCATACGGGATTAAAATTAATTGAGTTGATGATTACTCAAATTGACTGAGGTTTTAAAAATCTGCAGAATTTAAATCCTGTCATTTGCATTCAATCTTTACGGGAGCTCGTGGTCGTTTGTTTCAGGCCGGACATATTTAGCGGTTACATCATGCAACATCATGGCAAAAGCGCATGTGCGTGGCTGAATTGACATCCTCTTTGGAAAAGTCAATTCATCGGCAGAACGAGCGGCATAAACATATGTAAAAGTAGCTTGTCGCTGGTTTATTCTGTTACAGCGCCATTCGTTTCCCGAAATGGCCCACAGCAGTCCTGTACCGAGTGTCCGAAGTTTACTTGATGAAGCTCGACAAGCGTTTCGGGAAAACTTCGGGGGGCAAGATCCGGAGGTTGCCGTGTGCGCACCCGGGCGAGTGAACCTGATTGGAGAGCACACCGATTATAATGAAGGATTTGTTCTGCCAATGGTGATTTAAAATTACATTATTCAAAATGTTGACGGCCAAGTTCTTTTTTTAAAGCGGACAGAATTTACTACTGAGATTTGAAAATGGAGCTCTCCAGTTGGTTTGGGTTGAGACTGGGACCTAAAACAGTTGTAACAGTTTTCAGTGCCGTCAGATAAATTTCTGCGGTTTGATTCCGTGATCTTAAAAGATGTAATAAAATTCTGAATCGTGCTATATTCTTTCTATTTCTTAAATGTAGGATAAATCCGTTTACAGTTTAGGCTATGTGGACGTATTGCAAAACATTTTGAGAGGATGTAACTGAAGTGCAACTACATTCCACAAAATGTTAAGTTTAGTAATGGTATCATGTCATGTCATATGTTATGAATATGTGTCTGTGTGCGCGCTTGTATTCGCACAGGGGCGTAAAGAAGCATTCACACCCCTGGCATTGTTTATGCTTCATTGCTTTGCAATACTGACTCCCAGTGGATTTACTTTATTTTGACTCTACTTAAAGAGATTCGTGCCAAAGTGAAAACAAATCTCTGCAAAGTGATCTAAAATAAATACAAATATATAACCCAAAATTATAAATGATTGTGTAAGTATTCATTATCTTGCCTAAACCATCACTGATGAGGCCAGTGATGTTTTAGAATTCACACAATCGAATAGTACACACTACACACATAGTACACACTGTACATTCAAGGTATTTCAGCTGATTGTAATGTAAATACACCTGTATCTGGAATACTTGATTATGTTTACCTCAGTATCCCGGAAAGCCCTTTTTTCATGAACACAAAAGAACGCTCTTGGCAACTCTTCAAAAAGATTATGGAAAAGTAAGCCAGAGAATTGATACAAGAACATTTCCAAGTCACTGAATGTCCCTATTAGTGCAGATAAGTCAGATGTTAAGAAATGGAATGGGCATTGCACTGCCGTAAATCTGCTGAAGCAGGCCGTCCTGTAAAACTGTGTGACCTCATTCGAAAACTAGTGAGGGAGGCCAGTAACAGACCAGTGACTACTCAAGAGGGACTACTGTACAAACCTCATTGGCTGAGTTGAGAGGGACTTTTCATTTCACAACCTCTGTCCATCTTCTTTACCAGTTACAGCTTTATGGGGGAGTGACAAGGTGAAAGCTCCTCTCCCCTAATCTTGTAAAATCTAGTTACTCGCTTTTTCATGAAACTTAGAAAACTGAAAACAACTTGAGTCCTTCAGGATAAACTCGCTGTAAAAAAAGAACGACTGTTGGTACTTTATTTTGTGCTTAGACCCATTTTTGCAGTTACTAGGTTACTAACTCAATTTCCACCAAAAAGTGAGTTACTAGGTTTTATCAGATTAGGGGAAGTACTGCTGAGGAAGATTGAGGTGAAATCCCGGCTAGGGTATGCCTGAAGGCATTTGGGTGACTGTTGTCAGCTGAAAGAAGGTTCTGTGGCGTGATGAGTCAAAAAAATGGAGCTTTTTGGCCATCAAACTAGATGCTAAACTATGCGGAAAGCTAACATCACGCATCATTGGAAACGCACCAACCCCACCATGAAGTATGGTTATGGCAGCCTCATGCTGTGGGAATGGTAGTGGGTCAAATGAATTCGCCAAAATACTGTAAAATCCTGGCAGAAAACAATGTGATTTGCAGGAGACCTGAAACTTCGCAGAACTTGTTCTCTGGGCGGCAGAGGCCCCCAAATATACAGCCAAAGCCACACGGACAGAAAACGACAGCGTCAGTGCCCCGGAGTGGTCTGTTACTCCCACGTCCGACGCATAAGTACTGACTGCTTATGGTCTGTTATACCACAGACCTCTATGTAAGCCTCCTTTTCCAAAATAATGATAAATGTATGCTTCCTCTGTGGGTGATTCTAAACGTTTGGGCTCCTGTTTGCATTTGTGTGTGTGTGAGTTAGAACAAATGCGGGAATACAGTCCGTATCTTGGCATCAATAACCTGAAGCCGAGCATTGCTAATGCAAGACTGTTTCCTTTATCAGGGCCTATTAGTTAGAACGGCTGCAACCAAGATTTGAATGAAAGCAATTCTGTTGGATAGTGTCATGGTGAATTTATTTGACGCTGTCAATTTTGGTTGTAGGCATTGCCTCTTGTGACAGTAATGGTGGGCAGTCGTACCCCTGACAGAAAGGTTTCCATAGTAACTACAACTGAGGCTGTGGAGGAGCCGAGGAGGGTGGACTTCATTTTGCCAGAAGACGACCAACAGTTGCCTCCTGGCCAGCCAATGTGGGCTAATTACATGAAAGGAGTTATACAACATTACAGAGGTAACTTATTGTTCAAATTAGTCACCCTTAGGGTGTTATAGGTGACTGTAGTTACTCAGTGATGTAAGACATCCAAATCAGATGCTGTTGAAAACCTATCGTGGCAACTCGTTTAAAAGAGCCCTAACAGGGAAGCTCTTTTAAACAAGTTGCCACACAATAGATTTTCAACAGCTCAGGATAATTAAATTTTTTTCTTTACTCCTTGACAATTTATTCAGCAGTCTAAGGGTTAATTTGTCAGGCTTGCATTTAGATTGAATTAAAGGAATCTGAGAAATGCAACATCTTTGCTACTACCGTAAAAATATATCCACTATTGCAAAAAGAATAACCTAATATCACATGTAAAAATATTCTAAACTTCAGAACTTTTGTCTACTATGAAGATGAACTGACAGAGGTTTTAGATGTTGAGTAGTCTTGTCAATGCGCTCTGCGCAGGAATAACTTGCTTGCCCTCGTTTTCTCTTACCAGCGCAGCCATTGCCTGGATTTAGAGCTGTTGTGGTAACCAGCGTGCCATTGGGAGGTGGGCTGTCCAGCTCCGCCTCTTTGGAAGTGGCAACTTATACATTCCTTCAGCAGCTGTGCCCTGGTGAGAGGCCTTAGCAATACCTTTCAATGATCCAATGAAGGTTAACTAGTGTTTTTCTAAATATATAACATTATAAGGTACAAAAATAGTCTTGTCCACGAGATTCAGAATAAGATTAACCCTTGAAGTGCTCATCACTGCCATAGTCATGCAAGGTGCAAAGAATAAAAAGCAAAATTTCAGATGTCGGCCTTCACCTTCAGAAGGCATGTACCTGTGAGTCCTTCTGAAGGTCATTTGTCAACTACATAATGAATGATTGACTTTTGGAGGGAGAGGATGAGTAAAAAATGTAGCACTTAGGGGTTAATATAGGATTAATCTTAATGCCATAATGTTAGCCCTATAACGGTTTTTTGTCCCTCGCCGCATGGAACGCGCGAAGCGGCGGGACATAGCATTCACGTCCGTCCGTCCGTATGTCCGTCCGTCCGTCCGGAATCCTTGTCAGCGACATATCTCAAGAACGAATTGAAGGATTTTCTTCAAATTTGATGTCAACATGAATTAGTCTGATACCCCGGCGCCAGTCGATTTAGGTGACCTTCACGCCATTGTCAAGGTCACACCGAGAGATTGTGCATTTTCACACTGATAGCCTTGTCAGCGAGATATCTCAAGAACGAATCGACGGATTTCCTTCAAATTTCATGTCAACATGTATTACTGTAATACCCCGTCGCCAGTCGATTTCGGTGACCTTCGCGCCATTCTCAAGGCCACACCGAGAGATTGTGGATTTTCACACTGATAGCCTTGTCAGCGAGATATCTCAAGAAGGAATCGACGGATTTACTTCAAATTTCATGTCAACATGTATTACTGTAATACCCCGTCGCCAGTCGATTTCGGTGACCTTCGCGCCATTCTCAAGGCCACACCGAGAGATTGTGGATTTTCACACTGATAGCGTTGTCAGCAAGATATCTCAAGAACCAATCGACGATTCACTTCAAATCTTATGTCAACATGTATTAGGGTGATACCTCGGCGCCAGTCCATTTCGGTGACCTTCGCGCCATTCTCAAGGTCACACCGAGAAATTGTTCATTTTGACACGATTTCACATTTTGTGGCAGGGGACAAAGACACGTAAGTGTCAAATACTTGTCTTTTTTTAATTTAAGAGAACACTTTTTTTTTTCAATATTGAGAAAAAAGGAAACTACGCATTTTTCGCCAACACGAAAGAACAGGCAGCCGATATCTCAATTGGGCAAAAATACGACTTGGGCAATTATGCTATGTGGCTAACTATAAATACCTCATATAAGTATGGGAAATTGTTATGTTTTGCCCCTTTCCTCAGATGATGGCGACAAGGTGGCAAAGGCTCTTGCGTGCCAACGAGCAGAACACTCCCATCCTGGAGTCCCCTGTGGCATCATGGATCAGTTCGTGTCTGTGCTGGGCCGTGAGGGCCATGCGTTGCTCATCGATTGCCGGTACAGTTACGGTCACATCGATACCAACATCCCTGTCATTCAGAAAAATTGCCAAAAGGCTGAAGCGTCGCTTTAGTTAATTACCTACATTAAACCCCTTGTGCTTTCTTACCATCTGTAGATCTTTAGAAGCTACATTAGTTCCTCTGGCGGACCCAGGCCTCGTCATACTCATCACCAACTCCAATGTGAGGCACTCTCTCACGGGCAGCGAGTATCCGAGTCGACGGAGGCAGTGCGAAGAGGCCGCGGCCATTTTGGGCAAGACCAGCCTGAGAGAGGCGTCTCTGAAGGACTTGGAGGGTGAGAGAGGGTAAACCAACGAATGAAAGAAGACCAGGGGAGAGAATGACGAATTTGCCAAATGTGTTGGAGTGAAAGAAATATGGAAGTAAAAATCATCTGCTACTGAAGTGGTGAAACTTAGTCATGTTTTTCCACGCGTCTAGATGCCAAGGGGAACTTGGACGAAGTGACTTTTCGGCGAGCGAGTCATGTGATTGAAGAGATTAGGCGCACCAGAGAAGCCGCGGAAGCGCTGAAAAAAGGGTCCTACCAAGAGTTCGGAAAACTGATGGTGGAGAGTCATAACTCACTCAGGTGACCATGTACTGAAATACGGTACCATTTACAACATCATTTATGAGAATTTTTCAATTGTTTTAATGTAAACAACCATGAATGGCTGGAAGTAGAAAACTGAGTCAACTTGGCACATTTCTGGTGGAAAAGAAAACAGTTGTACATATACTGATGTTACTCGACAGCAGACCATGAGTGCAGAAAAAACTACTTGGTCCTTGCTGACCATATGCAAATCCAGTTAATCTCCCGTTTTTTTAATGTGGTGATGACAGGGACCTTTATGAAGTTAGCTGCAAGGAGCTGGACCAGCTTGTTTCTGCAGCCATGAGTGTGGAGGGAGTTTACGGTAGCCGAATGACGGGGGGAGGGTTCGGTGGGTGTACCGTTACCCTGTTAAAGGCCGAGGCTGTGGAAAGGGCAATTAAATACATCAAGGTGGGTGTCCTTCCTTATATACTTGTGATTACAGTATTCAAGTAATTCAATGCTCATTTCTGCTTTAAGATCCGTGTTTATTGAAGAACTGAACTGAATTGCGTCTGTATTTATTTACAGGAGCATTACCACGGCTCCCCCACCTTCTACATCACCAAACCATCAGATGGAGCACAAGTCTTACGCCTTTGAGATGTCGATGCCGATTCATTTGTCATACACTGCCCGTCCAAAAAACAGTTGTGCACTATAATATTCTGTTGGGCCACCCTTCATTTTGATCACGCAGTACAATTGCTGTGGTATTGTTTTGAAGATGTTTTATACGATGTTTCAGCATTTATTTCTGACCTATTTGGGTTCATTTTTGGCCATCATTGCATTGACGATGGATGACTCAAAAGGCTTCGTTAAGCCTTCTCCAGCTCATCCCAAAGACTTTCATTGGTTAAGATCCAGGCTCTGAGGGGGCTATTTCATGTGTGATAACGATTCCGCAAGCTCGATTTACCACTCTTTCATAATTTGAGCCCAATGCAGCTTGGCATCGTCATCCTGGAATATGCCTGTACCATCAGGGATTAAAAAGTCCATTGATGGCTCACTGGTCATTCAGTATATTCAGGTAGTTCTGCTGAATTCACTTTACTGCTGCAGAACAGTGCTGAGCCCAGACCTGACCAGCTGAAACAACACCAGATCATAACACTGCCTCCTGAGGCCTGTACAGTGGGCTCCATGCATGACGGGTGCATCACTACATGGGCTTCCTTTCTTACCCTGACGTGCCCATCACTCTGGAACAGGGTCAATCTGGACTCATTAGACCACATGACCTTTTTCCATCACTTGTCAATTCAATGTTTTTGCTCCCTTGCAAGCTGACATCATTTTTTCCCAATAAGCCTCAGTAATAAGTGGCTTTCTTGTGGCCACGCAGCTGTGTGGTCCCAATCCTCCATGTTCTGGCAGCACTGTCCGTGTGGAAATGCTCTTTCCCTCATCATTAAACACAGCCGTGAGTTCTACTGATGATGGTGTTAAGATGAGACCTCAAGTATTTTGGTGATCTCTGGTCAGGATCAGTCATGATTTTTCTTCAACCCGTTTCATCTGCAAAGTTGACAATTCACCACTATCCTTCCAGGGTATAATAGATTATTGGACAGTTCCTGACCCAAATCTGGCGATTGCTGCAATCTCCTTTGATTTTTTTATTTGCTTGATGCTGGCCAATAATTTGCCCCTCCTGATATCATGACACTAGTCTTCCGGCATGGCTTTTTAAGAAGTAAGAACTTACATTCTGAATCAGTCAGGATTAAAAGAATTATTGCCAGCTGAAACACAATTGTGTCATAGGTTCTTGAATATTCGATTGTTTTTTTGGACGGGCCCTGTATTATGCATTTTACATAAATGCAGATATACGATACAATCCCTGCTAAGCACTCAAGTGCAATGAGAAGTTTCAGTGTGGTGTCTATTAATCATGTCATAATAATTTAAATCTCTGTAAATTAAGTGCGTGCTTCAGTTTATAATCAAAATTGAATCAAAAGGGGGTGATAAGTGTATTGGTCTTCAGATGAGGTTGCGGTATTTTTCTTAATCTTCTGACTGTACGAGCCATATCAGAAAAAGTTGGGACAGTATGTTAAATTAGTGCTGGAAGCAGTGATTTGGGAACTCTTTGACTTGTATTGTGTTGACAACAATGCAACAGCACATTTGATATTTTGCTACACGAACTGCATTTTTTTTTCCTAAAATGAACGATATTGTATCTGGACACTCCTTTTTTCAAGTAAAATTTTAACTGGGATTTGTGGATTTAAAAATGTTTTGTACTACTTTACAAGGGTTTTCCTCAGTAATCCTGAGTCCATGCGCTTTTGTCACTCACAATAAATGACAGAACTTGATGGAGTGTCGTCTGAGTGATTGGAGATCACAGGTATTCTGTGTCGGCTTGCGCCCCTGCCCTTTATGCACAGAAATTCCCTCATATTGCTTGAATTTTTTTTTGTTATACACTGTAGAGAATGAAATCTTGAAATCCAATTATTTGTCTCTGTGAGGAACATTATTTTAGTCCTTTCAATGATTTTCTCTGGCATTTGTGGCCAAAGCGGCAATCCTCTGCCGATCTTTGCTCCTGAAAGACACGGCCTTTCCTTGACCCTGATTTTATACGGTTTTTATACAGTTCATGATTGCAGTCACCTGCTGACATCAGCTGCTTCAAATCACGTCAACAACCGAATATGTTGTCCTGAATTGCTCCGTCCCAAGTCTTACAATGTACTACAGGCCTGAATGGAAGGAATTGATTTTTATTTACGAATAAAATTAAGTTGACTTGACAAAACATTGAACATGCTCTCCTTATGCGGATTTTCTTCAAACTTTGATAGAATGTTGCTTTGAGTGTCAAATGAAGACCTACCAAGTTTTAGCTCAGTCGGCCCTTTAGTTTCGATTTTCCGGTGGGTCAAAAATGTGGACGTGGCACCCCAGTTGGTGAAATTTAAATTTTTTCCATTTTTAGGACCTGTAATCTAGGCACTTTACTGCCCTTTATAGCCAATCAAAGTAGTTTTCACAGTTTTATTGTGGTTTTTAGGCTCTCAAAAATGCTACTTTACGAACCGGTATCAAAACCTACAGATTTAAGGGTACCATTTTCACACCCATCTGATGACATATGTGGATTTGTGGTAATAACAGCTATTTGTAATGGTCATGAGCTTTCTATAGCCACCAATTAATATCCTGAAACATTTATTGTTCTTTGGTAATATTGACCCTTATTTTACCCCTTCGTGAGGAGTGACTCTTTTTGGCCCCTTATTTCAGGATGTAAGTATCCTTCAATTTTAATTAAACCTATATTTTTGGAAAACTCTCAATGAGTACTGCTACCAAAATAAATTTCATTACGGAACTAGCATTCCTTCAATAAAAAAATTGAGTCTTTTCCAGATTTTTTCATCTTTTTTTTTTGTGTTCCAAGATGAACAAAGTGGTGCAATAGAAGATGACCGACAAACTAGCGAGTTGCTGTTTTTGTTGCTATCTTTCCAAAATAGATGACAGGCGTGATTCCTCAATAGTTGTATCGGTGGCAAGACATGCTAATGAGCACATCTTGAGACAATGGCTTCCCAAGTTGGTGAAGGTACCTCTCAATCTTGCGCTGTTGGAAACATCCTCAACTTAAACGATTGTCATAAAAAGACATATGCTGGGTAAGTATTGGGCATTGGGACTGAAGAGAATCCATTCAAAAAACAACAATCTAGGTAAGTATTGAAGCCATTAATCTTTCTTCAATGAACGAGCTAGGGCCGACAAGTAATTACACGTAGATGCCTGAACATTATGACATGGAAATGGCCTAGTAACCAATTTGTGATATGGAAACAGGTGAAAGCCTTTGTTGTAAAGATAGATGTTTTCTGCAGCAGGCAGAGATTGCAGTGTTCTCCAAAATAGTTTTTTTAAGCAAGCTGGTTTAAAACTTCCGGGAAGTGAAATTGTGCATTTTATAGCATGGTGGCATAATGGAAAGCCTTTTACATCATTGCTGTTTCAGCATTGTCAGATTTTTTGAAGATGCTCCTAAAATTCCTGGTACCAGGGATAATTATTCCTTTATTCCCTCAGCGGATGGTTCCATCATTGTGGAACACGTGTCTGGGGATGATAATGGGTTTCAGTCTGGGCAGATGATGGATGCTGATCACAAAGAACAGTCAACCCTCGACAAGTTTACTCCTGGTTTTCAGCCTGCCTGTATGATGGTTACTGGTGGCTGGCAGTTGTCTTGGATAAATTAGAAGAATATCAGGATGTTGATGTCAAATTCATGCATCCTCATGGACCAACGCAGAAGTTTCAGTGGCCCCAGAATAAGATCACATTTGTCATATTCCCCTGAACTATTTGTTAATCATATCTGCGCCAAGTACTACAGGATCTGCAGGCAGTACACTCTTTCTGATTATGAGTTTGACGGGATCACCAAGTGGTTAAGAAACCAGCGACTCTTGTAATGGTGCTGGTAAGAACTAAAGCACCTTAAGCGGCCATTCACAATTTTCAACATCATGGGGGTGGGGTTATCTGTGTACACTTCTAACATTTATAAAAGAGGAAATATTGAGGTAAAACTGAGTATTTTTACAGTATATTTTTTGGGGGAGGAAGATCTGAAAAAATATACTCTTTATACACTTGTGAAAATGTTGAGAATTGTGAACGACCCCTAAAAGGGAGTGAATTTAAAGATGAAGATTGAAGACAATGACTCAACATTTTTATGCTCCTGTAAACAAAGTTTCGGGGGCATATAGTTTTTCACCTCTCCGTCTGTCTGTCTGTCCGCACTATAACATGGCTATAACTTTTGATCGGCTCATGATAGGACTTTGATACTTGGCATATGCATTGCTTGTGAGAAGGCATTTCAGATGGGGTCATGACTTTTCACCTTGTGACCTTGACCTTGGAGCATGACGCTTGGTGACAAAAACTTTAACATGGGCCACGGGGGCATCTGTTTCACAAACACATCTTGTTTTAATGAAGGTATGCCAGTTCCCCAATGAAATTATATTGTGGTGGCAGTGCACATCAAGAGCTTTCCAAAAATATAGGTTTCATTAAGATTGAAGAATACCCATGCTCTGAAAAAAGGGGTCAAAAAGGGTCACCCCCCACCGGGGGGTAAAATAAGGGTCAATTGGTGGGTAAAGAAAGCTCTTGACCATTACTGATTGCTGATATAACCACAAATCCACATGTCATCAGATTGATGTGAAAATGGTGCCCTTAAATGTGAGGTTTTGATACCAATTTTTAAAATTAGCATTTTTGAGAGCCTATAAAACCAGAACAAAAGGTTTAAAACTACTTTGGCAATAAAAGGTAGTACAGTGCCTCGAGAACAAGTCCTAAAAAATCATGGGGTTAGTTTTATTACTTTTAGACTTCTAGCCTGTTAAAAATGGAAAAAAATGCTAATTTCGCCAACTTGGGGTGCCACGTCCACTTTTTTGACCCCCAGAAAATCAAAACTAGCAGGCTGATTGAGCTAAAACTGGGTATTTTTTCTATATGGCACCCAAAGCAACATTCTATTGAGGTTTGAAGAAAATCCATGACTATGCCCATGGAACTTGTCTGAAAATTGGGTTATTTTACAACCACAATTCCGAAATAGTTGGGACGAAGTGTAAATTGTGAATAAAATCAAGATGCAATGACTTTCAGATCACATGAGCCGATATGTTATTTACTGTAGAACACGGATAACATTTCAAATTTTGAAACTGAGACATTTTACATTTTTATCCACAAAATGAGCTTATTTCAATTTTTTTGGCTGCAATAGGTCTCAAAAAAGTTGGAACACAGGCAAAAAAGGGCTAATAAAGCAATTAATATTCAAGAGAGTCAGCTGAAAGAACATTTAGCAAGTAATTAAGTTAACTGGCATCAGGTGTATAACATGATTGGCTATAAAAGGGATGTCTTAGAGAGGCTGAGTCTCTCAGAAGTAAAGATGGCCAGAGGCTCTCCAACCTGTGAAGGCTTGCGTTAAAAAATTGGCCCTCAGATGCCACTGCATCACTCATCAGCATGATTCTGTCGTTGACATTACTAAATGGGCCCAGTAATACTTCAAGAAACCACTGTCTGTAAACACAGTCCGCTGTGCCATCCACAGATCCCACCTAAAACTCTTATTATGCAAAAAGGAAGCCATTGTTGAGCATGATCCAGAAGCGTTGTCGTGTTCTGTGGGCCAAGGCTCATTTAAAATGGACTGTAGCAAAGTGGCAAAGTGTCCTGTGGTCAGACGAGTCCAAGTTTGATGTTATTGTTGGAAATCATGGGCGTCGTGTCCTCCGGGCTAAAGAGGAGAAAGACCACCCCTCCTGTTATCAGCGTTCAGTTCAAAAGCCAGCATCTCTGATGGCATGGGGATGCATTAGTGCATATGGTGTGGGACACTTGCATGTTTTAAAAAGCACCATGAATGCTGAAAGGTATATAAAGGTTTTAGAGCAACATATGCTCCCCTCCAGAGGACATCTATTCCAGGGAAGGCCTTGTTTTTCAGTAGGACAATGCAAAACCACATACTGCAGCTATTACAACAGCATGGCTTCGTAGTAGAAGAGTCCGTGTGCTGAACTGGCCTGCCTGCAGTTCTGATCTTTCATCAATTGAGAACATTTGCCTCATAATTAAACAAAAAGTCCGTCAAAGGAGACCCAAAACTCTCCAGTAGCTGGAAGCCTGTATTAAACAAGAGTGGGATTTGGTAAACTTCAAAGGTAAATATTACATTACCTTTGAAACCTGCGCACCAGTGCAGGGGTATCACGTCAATTGCGCGCAGTTTTCAAAAGTTTAACGTGATACCCCTGCACTGGTGCGCAGGTTTCAAAACGTAATGTAATATTTACCTTTGAAGTTTACCAAATTCCAGTGGCTAAACCCAAGAAACTTCCTCAATGCCCAGATGCTTCCACTCCATGTTAAAAAGAAGAGGGGATGCTACACCATGGTAAACAGGCCCCTGTCACAACTTTTTTGAGACCTGTAGCAGCCATGAAATTTGAAATGAGCTCATTTTGTGGATAAAACTGAAATTTCTCAGTTTCAACATCTGCAATGTTATCTCTGTTCTACTGTGAATAAAATACTGGCTGGTGTGATTTGAAAGTCATTGCGTTTGTATTTTATTCACAATTTACACTTTGTCCCAACTATTTCAGAATTGGGGTTGTATATGAAATGACCCTGATGCTTAGAATTGATGGTCAGGTATAACATAATTAACAGCCTGCTGATTGACCTCTGTCTCTGATTTAATCGGCTATGGATTACCTCTGCTCATGCATATTGAAATTAATGGTTTTAGATTTCATCCAGTAAGTACTGCATGCCCACAGAAGATACATTTTTCATCGCATGCATAGAAACTTATCGCAGGATGCGAGTTAAGAGTTGAAGAATCCCACAGTATAAGCTCTTAGTTAGGAGACTTAACAGCTCATAAAAAATTCTGGGAATTGCCAATGCGGTGGGAACAGAAACCAGCATAAACGGGGGTCTGTCAGAACCGCGTTTGAGGACCACTGCTGTAAACTTAGGAGGGCAGAGGTGGGCAATGAGGGGCCGTATCGGTCTCTGGTTTTCACTCCAACGTTTGGCCATTAATTAGTTAATTATTTTAATCAACCAAACTATTTATGAAATCTGACTTTTCTGCTGCATTTCTTTAAATTATCATCGATGACTACCAAAGACTGTTCTTCTCTCCCAATATAAAACATTTTTCTTTTAGTTAAACTATGTACAAATCTATGTTATTGTATACAAGCAATTAGCTCAATTAGTCTGGGTAACTGATAGAAGTAAAAACCTTCATCCTCACCGGCCCTCCAGGACCGGAATTGCCCACCCCTGACTTAGGAGAATCATCATCATCGGTGAGAACCCGAAACTGCACCGCAGAAATAATGGAGACCCCTCCCTTCAGCGATAAACAATATCATTCAGGAAGCGGACTCTGGAGGAGGAGTCGGCCTGCCGTACGAGTCGGGTTGAGAACTCGAACCCGGGGCGAGGGCAGTAGGAAATTTCGAGGCTGCCACTGAGGAAAGGAAACGATTAAGCCGATAACGCGATGCGCAAGAGCTGAAGCGAGTTCATCGGGAGGAGATTTTGTTTTTCTGGAGCCGTGCGGGAACTGCGGACGAGAGCGACGGGAAGAAAAACCAGCGGATAGGGGAGGGGGGAAGAAAAGTGGACGACTGGGCAGCGACTGCGGAGAGTCAGGTGAGTTTGTCGGCGGGGCCCCGCTGAGGAGTGGCGCGTCCACAGGTGCGATTATTGCTTGGCACAACAGGCTGAATATCTCAGTCTGGGTCTTCGTGGAAGATGCGTATTTGTGATCAACTAATAATGATTCGGCCAAGTCCGCTTCTCGTATTTCCTGGTTGACTTAGCGCTGCCATTGCGGCATCGGAGCGGCGATTGGTTGCCACCTACAGCCGCGTTTCTTCGCTCCGGAGGCGCTGGCAGAAGTGGAAATTTGCTTTCGGAAAAGGGGTCGGCGCGCTGGATCACCCGGGACGGGACGAGTTCTGTGGATTGACCACCGCAAACGTGAGTCGATTACGGCCATGAGCCGCTTTCACACCGGACGCGAAACGAATTTTTTTCCGCGCACGGCAGGTTCCATTCAAAGTCAACGCGAAGACGCGTGTATTCGCGTGTCCGCGTTGACTTTGAATGGAACCTGCCGCGTGGGATTAAATTCGTTTCGCGTCCGGCGTGAAAGCGGCTACATCGCCGTATGACATTCGCCGCTAGCGCGGTTAGCCTAGCTAGCCCACTAGCAAACTATACACGAAGTTTTCCAATGGCTGGCCAGGTAGATTCGGCGAAACTCAGACCGAACTCCCCCAGAGGCGCACAGTGCTAATCCCCGTGACCTAACGTTACTCGCCAGTTAGCTTAGCCGGCTGTTTGAAAGCGATTATTCTCGCCGAATAATCTTATTTAACGTTACTGTTAACTTATTGAAACTACCTAGCGGTTGGGTGTCCCGACTAATCGGCTACTTAGCCTTAGCTTCTGAGCTAGCATAGCCACCGTCCCCCAGACAGTTCATACTGAAGAAACCGAGCTGCGCAGCCAGGCTGTTGGGTCTAACTTCGGTATGTAGCTGGCTGTGCGGCTAACTTTGCCGGTTTGGTGAGCGACAGTGCAAGTTATTGTTCCTCCGCGATTGATGGCAACAGCTTTGTTATTTAAGTTGCTAAAAGGCGTGTCGTTTTCGCTGGTATTGGGAGTCTGCGGCCGCTGTTTGCGTCCCTTGTGTAGCTGTGGGAGCCGAGTATCGGGCATGGGCCTGGGGGACAGGGCTGTGAAAGCTGCCTCGCACCGGTTTGTCCGGCTAACTACCGCTTGTTCTGGATTAGCTAGATTATTTAGCTTTGTTTCAAAGGTCTCCTATTATGCCACCAGGTTTGGGGGGGATGGATGGATGGATGGATGGATGGATGCAGGTTTTTAGTTCTACCAATTACTCTGACTGAGTTAATTGGTTGTGTACACAATTATAGATTTGTACACGGATTAGATCACAGAAAAAATGTTTTATGCAGGGAGACGAGAACAGTCTTTGATGGTCAGTCATGATGATTTGAAGAAATGCCCCAGAAACGTCAGATTTCATAAATAGTTTGGCTAATTTAGATGATCAACTAATTAAAGGCCAGAAGTTGGTGCGAAAACCAGGGACAGATGCGGCCCTCGTTGCCCACCTCACCTCCGCCAAGGAGGTGTATGTTTTTTGCCAGCATTGGTTGGTTTGTTTCTCTGCCTGTTAGCAGGATATCTCAAAAACGACCGCATAGCTTTTGACCAAACCTTGCAGGATGTTAGAGTAAGCACAAGAGGAACAAATTATTACATTTTGGCACAAAAAGGCCAAAGTTCAAATCTCGCTATGCTGGCAGAAGTCTTTCCAGTGGGCTGGATTTCCAATCTGTGTGCTTTTGGGTTTTCTGCCACCTGGCGGTGAAATGCAACAATGCCCTACATCAGCTAGCGAAAATAACTAATGCAGAGAGTTGCCTTGGCGTTGTGGAGGTGCTGCGCCCTGAGTGCTCGTGATTAGCTTTGTCATTGGCTCTTATGTGACGGCTGTAGTAAGCAGGGAATGTCAAACGACTTATGTAAGAGGAACATTTTAGTTTCATGTGAAATGAATCACAAAAAAAGCAGTGACATAATTATTCCAAATGCGCTCCAACTTTTATTTATCTCCTGTAGACGCGTATGCTGGTTGCTGCAATAGTATCCCCATCTCGTCATCTGTCGGGTTGGTATTGTCCTCTAACGGGACCGGCCTGCTTACTTCGAACTTGTTTCATTTATAGGGAATCGGACACTGTGAAGAAAGTGCGCCGGGTTGGAATAGCTGTTTGTGTCTTCATAGGAATCATTGCCATCACCTGGACTGTAATGGGCCAAACGCAAATTATACCGATCTGCTGTATGAATGGGAGTTCGCTGGGCTTTTACCGGCGTTGTCGCACTTAATGTGCAACTGTTATGGCTGCAAAGAGATCTTGTGCAGTGTGATGATATTCATTGAAAGGTGGTGGTTGGATGTTGTTCTTGAGCTGGTGAATTAGCTCTGAAATTTTGAATGAGAGCAACTGAACTCCCCTAAGTAACACTCCCAGAAATACTGCGTACACTGTTTCGGTTTCTAAGTGCAGGGAGAAAGAGGTGTGATATCCTGTGCAACCACACCCGGTGCCCAGACAATATCTTGTTTATTTATGTAGTAGCTATAATTACAAAAAAAGTGCCTACCTCTACTATTCAGTACATTACTGACATTTCATCATTAAGCACATAAATGAAAACTGTCCCCTCTCTTATCATCTTGTCCTTTTCTGTCATGTGCTTGTCAGTTGGTTTGCAGGTTAGTTCTGTCACCCATTTTTGTTTAACGGGTATTAAGTATTGATGCTGTGGACAAAATCAAGTATTTTAATTTTTAACCAAATACCTTGATATTGAGCAGATTTTGATGCTTAAAAAAATTTGCGCTGTGCGATATTTGATAGTCATCAGCTGTATGGATATGATTGCCAAGGGGAACATGCAACAGCTGCAACAGTCTAATAAGTGCTGAAAACTGGACCACTTTACTGTAATGCAGCCCTCAAAACCAGAAAAAAAACAATACTTGTATCATAATATTACAATATTTTATACCCAGATGTCGATACATTTCCCAGCCCTAACGAGGTTTGACCTCAATGGAAAGGACAATAATTTTGTCTTTGTCACTTATGTACCTGCTTGATTGGCTGGACGTTCATTCTGATATCTTTTCTGCACAGCTCTGGGATGTGTACTACACTGCAAGATGAGTAGGTTAGTAAGGTCTGTTGAGCCTAAAGCCTGGGACAGGGCTGTTTCTGTCATGAAGTTGGCTCTTTTTTTTTTACCTGCCATGGTAACTTTTGGCATCTCTGATTGCGTGTTTAGCAATTGTTGAGTTTGCTTATGCAAAGAAAGCCTAACTAATATTGAATTTGGTGTACCCTTCTGGTCTTAAGCTCAGTATTTGAAATGCTGGTGTGTTTTTAAAGCTTCAGTGCACTTTAAAATAGCTGTTACTAATTCTCTCCGCCCGTTCACTCGGTAGTTCCCTCTAGTAGTGCTCCAGTAGGAATTTGGCTGTCTTAAAATCTTCTGCTCTTACAGTAAATTTTTATTATTGGTTTCTTGATAATGGGAAGCTTTTTAATCTCCGTATAAAAAAATTAGTGCTTTCATGTGTTTTCATATAGGGCTGGATTCTCATGAGCAGAACAAGCCTTGTCCTGACGAAATTGAAGTTTGAATGGAGATTTCAGTTTTGTCCAAGACCTGAGAATATTCGACTGTTCAATTGTTTCACTTTAGATTTCAAGTTCCTGAAGAAGTCCCTTATACTTCTTTACTATCGTTATGAAAACATGACACCAGTGCCTTTTGTACGGTGTCTAAATAGTCTGACTTCCCCCTCGTACTGTTTCCCTGTATTCAGGTAAAGCACAGAGGCCTAAAAATAGAGTTGGCATCACAGAACAAGGAGGCGTCACGGCAGCCAATCAAATCTCTTTCCATACGGAGTGATTTCAGAATGGTTCGCACTGCACCGTCCCTATGCTCCGCCTCCACATTGGTTAATGAGCAAACGCGTCCACTCCTTTGGCATAATTGATTTGTGATGTCTGCTCACTTTTGTTGCATCAGTGCATATTTTGTCTCATGACTCTAAATGAGGGTTTAAACTTCCACGGAAGAAAAAGCCAAATGTTTAGTTAGGCTGGAGCTGACTGCAGCTGTCAATCGCGTGCACTTTTAATGAAATTTCAATTTGAAAAGGAGGATCCTGCCTCTAAAAGAGGATTTCAATTGTTCCCATTCGTAGTCAAGCTTTGTATTTTGTCATAACATAAGTTTTCTGACAGAAGCTATTGCAAAGTCAAGATATTGTTTTTAGATTCTCTCAAAGCAAGATATTGCTGAAGATGGGAGCTAATGGTGTTAATGTTTGTGCCCTTGTCTTAAGTTAAAGCAGAATTGGCTCAACCCAAGGTTTGGTTTGGACCTCTGTGATGAAGGCAGTAAGTAGTGTGCAATCGGCGGTTAGCCCTCCCTGATCACGGACTTGCTTGACTTGCAACGTGTCGCTGTGGTGTGTTGTCATTACCGAATTGGTATAGTGGTCAGACAGGTTTTCAGTCTGTGATTAAATCAGGGCTGAACTGTTTATTTACAAACTTAAGTTTCCACCAGGGTGATAATACTGGCATAATATGCCGCTGTACATCTTAAGTTGGTTTGGGTCAACTTTTTCAGTTCCTACCGCTGCACATTATCAACTGCAGGAAATCACTTGCAATACCCCTGGGCTCATAGTTCGTATATTTTAAATGCCACGCATCCTTCAGATGCCTTGGTCACTGAAATCTCCCATGTGCCTCTCTGTGTTTTTGAGGGGAGGTCCTTATGGTCTGAAATGCAATGGGAGTTCTTTATTTGGAGCCATGGCTCCATGTCTGGGCTAGATTACTTTTTTTTTGGGTGAGGGAGACTGTTTTTGTAGCAGAGCAATAATATGCTGAGAATTTGATGACATCACATTTCGGTGACTGAGAATTTGCAGAGCTGGGCCTTGTAGGAGCACCATAGAGTTTGTGACGCGCGTCTAGACTGGAGGCCCACGTGTCTGAATTGTTTGATTAATGCAGGTGTTGAGCAATGTGTCACAATGCCTGCTGCTGCACTCCTTACAGATTTGCCGTATCCCTTGTCATCAGTTGTGTATTTGAACCTGTCACAATGGCTGTACTGCTATGAGAAAATGTATTCCGAGAAAAGGGAGTATCTTTGCTGTGTATAATTTGGTAATATATGCTGGTCAAAAGTCATATTGTGCAGTGAACTGAATAACAAGGCCTTTTGTCCTTTTCATGCCTGAGGCATTTTAAACTGTTGCTCCAGCACGGAGAGGAAGTTATTGATTTCTGCAAATGACTCTCGCCTCCACATTATTTTGCATTGGCACAAAACACAAAAAGTAATTTAAAGGATAGGGAGTCCTCCTGTGCTAGTTGACACGAGACTGTCTGTTTTTTCAACTGTAATTAAAATGGAGACTTTTTTTGTATTTAATGTAATACTTTGTTTTCTTGTCTAGATTTTTGAAGGAGCTCGAAATTTTCTCCAAAATGCGTTGAATGATGCATCCTCATGAGGTGTGTGTGTGTGTGGGCCTTTGTGATTTCCTGTTTTTTTTGGTGGGGGTTTTGGTAATCATTGTGCAGTCTGGCCTCTTAAGAGCGTTTTTCTAAAGAATTGTGGGGGGGGGTACATTGCAGAGGATGGCACTCAGCATTTGTGATTTTCTTACAAATAAGGCCATTAAATTAAGTTTTTTTTTTTTGTTCTCTTGTGTGAATCCAAGGCTGAATACCTCTGATCTGTGGACAATTAAACATATCTCTGACTGACCATCTGTGGAATCCTTTAGATGATTTTTATTAATATTTTAAATTTATGGCCTTGAATGTTCCACTTGTCCTCCACTCCTTCGCAGCCCTGAGCTTCCATCCAGGGCTCGATGCTGGTGGCCGTCCCTGGAGGTGATGTGTTATGCTTTACTGTACAAGCAAGTTTTCTGTTTGGGGGAAAGCGGTTGGTGAACTGTTTACAGGGCGAAGGTTTGGACACCGATTTCTGCCTCAGCTGCCCTCCTCTGGGGCATTTCTGCTCGCTTGTGCCCCTTTCGGTGCATTTGGGGGGGGGGACGGTTGCTCGACAATTCAAATGTAACATGGGATAATCAGGGGAAGCAGTCCTTCGGCATTAGCCTGTGTACAAGCAACCTGCCGATGCCAGTGAGTAAGTGGATGTTTTGGGCTTGTGTAATCTCAGACTGTGGCAATGGCTTTTTCCGCTGTACGTTAGCCAGTTTGAGGAAGACCGCATGACTGTCCTTGGAACTTGCACCGATGGAACATTAATGTCACCGGTGACTAAAGCGCACATTGGTAGCACTGAGAGCTGTGCTAATATCAGAAATATGCACTCGTCTAGTCTGTGTGTGTTTGGTTTGGAAAGCTGGGAGAGTCACGCACTGAGTAATTTCGGACCGAGGGCTCTGGAGTTGGGATCAGACTGACGCTCTCAGGCATGCCTCTGTGCTTTTATTGATTTCTGAGCTCTAAGTGCTTTTATCTCGAGCCATGTGATCTACGACTGATATTGAATAGTTTTGTAACCCTTTGTTTAAAATGTAGGGCAACAAATCAATCTAGTTGAGAAAATTAGTGTGTGTGTGCGTGTGTGCGTGTGTGCGTGTGTGTGTGTGTGTGTGTGTGTGAGATTGAGTTCACGACTGCACGCGGCCCTTTCGTGCTGCTTTGTTATAATGTGTCAAGTGTTGACAAAAGACTCCATGTTAGTGTGGATTAATTTGTTGAGCTTCAAAGTACTTCCTTGAACCTTTGTCTTCTGTGATTGTAAAAGGTAAAAAGTATGCCTCAGCTTAGTGTACAGGCTTTTATCAGACCTCCATAAATCCACTGTGAAATCAGAGTGAAAGCCACTTCTGCTGTGGTGTGTGTGCTGGAAGCTCCTGTCATTCAGTCCTGCTGATATCTTGGCTGAGAGCACTGGAAAGATGCTCTTTATTTTTCCAAGGGTTATACTGGACCTGAATTAACTCCTTGAACTCTGATATGGTTCTGAGTTATAAAAGGCATTTGTCCATATATTTTTTTTTTTTTTGGTCCACCCACGTTTGCATTCTGCGTGTTGCAGCGCTTCACTGTTCGCGACATCACTTTTACATTCAGTGAAATATTCAGACTCTGCCATGGTTTTTATGGCCTCTGCGTTACATCAAATGGAAAATGTCAAGATCTCCCCATCACTTTACACACACTTCCCTGTAATTTAACAGGACGTATGTGCCATCTTTGGAAATCTTGGCGTTTCCACTAAAGTTTGAAATGGGCCCATAGTTCCACAGGTTCGTCTGCAGCAGCTGTATTTCACAAAGCCCAGAACGGGATTATACGGTAGTTGTAGACGTTAAGAATTACTCGTCTGTTCCTTTTATGAATTTCTGTGTCTGCTGCAAAACCAGTTGTCGAGAGAACTGCCAACAACTGATCTTTGATTTATTCAAATAAATGTTAGTTCTGCACAAAATCGCCTACAGTTTATCTAAAGCGCTGGAAAATATTTTGTGTCCATCTGAAGAAAGAATTGCCCATCTCTGCGGAATATGGCTTTTGTTATTGCTGTCTGGAAACTCAAACTATTATTACGCTCACTGGAAGATGAAAGAATTTGTGTCAGATCTATATTTATATTTTCATGTGATACATGTAAATGGTTCTCTGGTCCATACTGGTTTTTGGTGACCACCAACTTCTGTTTTGCTCGAATTCCAGTGCGTTTTGCTCGATGTGTTGCATTCATCCCTGCAATGATTCAGCTTGGCTGCTGCGGTCATGTTTCAGCAGGATGGAGAGTAAGTGATAGTTGGTGATTTTATTTGTAGTGACAGCTTTTGGCCAAATCATTTGTATTATGTTGTATTACTGTTGCTATGTATCTGTGCAAAACAAAAGTATTGAGTAGCAGCTTCGAGCTTGTGGTGGTTGTGGTTTTTTTTTTTTTTTTTCATGATGACCTGCTTGAATTTGTTTGGAAATTTAATCCTTTGGAACAATCATATAAACCGCAAAATGAGATGGATTATGAAGTTGAGGAGTTGGGGGGGGGGGGGGGGGTTTGATGCAAGTTGCTTTTTACCAGCTGCAGTGGTGAAGCTGGTGTTATTTTCAGTTGAATTGTGTGTCATGAGGCCGAGCCACAGCGAAATTACTCTGAAACTGCAATAAAACCACGAGAAAAACTGTTTTGTGCATTTTTACTTGTGTATATTTCTGTCTGTCTGAACAGTTCTTGCGAACATTGGGAGAATCACAATCTTATAAGAGGCAGCCCTCAAACTTCACAAGTGAATGGCTGTGATAAAAAGGAAGATCGAGGTCGAAGATGGGGGGGGGGGGGGGGGGGATGTTGTGAGCGATACTGTAACCAATGCCCACTCACAGCAGCTGCTGTAGTTGTCTTTTTTAAATGATCGTCTCTTCAGAAAGTCTGTCAAGATGATGCAAGGAAGAATTCTGCGCATCAGCTCCTATAGTTAGGCCCTCAGTCTGCCATCTGAATGCTTACGCTAATGATTTTTTGGAATTGTGATGCAGTGAGATTGTCGAGAGGGCTCTGCCAATCCGTGCCCCCTCTGTCTTGTTCTCCTGCTCGTGTTTTCGGTGAATTGCCCACACACCTAATGTGCTGTTGCACTCAGTCAAGAAAATGTAATAGGCAGGTGCATCGAGCCAGTAATAAACGGTGGGTGGGGCCGAAATGGTGGCCTTGCTCCTCTGTGTCTTGTTAGCGTTAGCAAGTTTGTTTTTTTTTTTTTCCCCTCCTCTCTTAAGTAGTACAGAATTTTTACACACAATCCATTCGAACTGATTCAAGTAAAAGGTAAGAATGAAACCCTATCTTTAGGCTATCCATTATATCAAGGTTTTTTATTATTTCAGGTTTTGAGGGAGTGATCTTTGCAGTTAGCCTAGCCTAGCCTAGCCTAGCCTAACCTAACCAGACAGGCACACAAAAGCTGGCCTGTACCCTTCTCTCCCACCTGTTCGTGCGACAGGTGTTTTCATCAACTGTTATTTGCACAGGAGAGAGGAGGGCGGAGCTGCTTTGCTGGCGGGGGGAGCCGAACAATGGGCACTTCAGTGGAGTCGGTGGCGTTCTTTCACCCGCTAATATTTAAGAGGAGTGAACGCATGACGGTTGGGAGCGAGGGATAGTGGGGGGGGGGGGTGGGAGCCGACTGGGAAAAGAGCAGGAATTTCCGTGGCAGCCTTTCCTCCGCTCTCTCCGACCTGAGCCTCGTTCTTTTGTTTTCTTCTTTGATTTTCAGCCCATGTGGTTTCAATGGTACACCTGTGGTGTAATGCGATGCCTCGCTTTATGCCTGATTTGTCAGCTCACTCGACCCATGAAGTTTCAGTACATTCACAGCTTTCCTGCCGTCAGAAATTGTCGGGATGAGATGGCCGGGGGGGGGGGCATTTTTTCACTATAACTGTACAAGTTGGTCAATAAGGAAGTAAACACATTTGTGGCATTTTTTTTTTTTTTCCTGTGAGGATCATTCACACCCGACACTAAAGTGGAAATTCCCACAGATGTGCTGCACTGGTTGGTTGTTCACTCTTGATGTTTTCTTTCCAGTTTGAATGGAATTAGCTTTAGCTTACTTCCTGTTTTTAAATTTGAGCTCAGAAGTTTGCTTGTTTAAATTTTGAAGTGCTTTGAGCTATTTTAGGACCTTTTACGTGAGTTAAATCTGCTTACATTTCGCTAAAGCGAGAGAACACTCCAGAGTGAAGTGTTGAAGTGTCGGCTGTGGTGTGTTTTCAGTGTGTGTTTGTGTTTCCTCCGGTCACAGGAAGCGGAGGGAGAGCAGGCCCGGTGAGGGAGGATGAAGAGGTTTCGGCGGCACGGGCACGAATCGCAGAGGGACAGACTAAAACAGGAGCTCTTCCAGTTCAACAAGGTCAGCCTTCACACCTCGCCCTGCGTCTCGCCGTCCCGTTCACCCGCAGGGCTCCGAAATCACGTCACCCTTCTCTTCGGGTTCTTTAGCATTTTCACGAGGGTTAAAAAAAATCTTGCGGTCTATGTCAGCGACGAATTGCGCCTTTTCTGAAGCTTTTGAATTAAATTATGGCTCATGGATGTTTGTGTATGAGGAAATACTGCCTTTTATGCAGTTTCCCTGAACTCAGAAATTCCCTGTGAATGTAAAAACCCAAATACTAGGCGATTACATTTCTGGCTTTTGTGAACGATGGATGCGGCTCTTTTTTGTCATAAAAACGCTCGTTCTCTCATTATACCCCAGGCAACGAAGTTTAGGGGGGTATACTGGATTTGCTTTGTCCGTCCGTCTGTGTGTGCGTGCATCTGTGCGTCCGGACCTAGATCTCATAACCTACTCATCCGATTTTGAAAATTTTTTTTCTCTTGCTGGAAGGTCTATTGACTGTGGTACTGCCCGACTACTTGTTGTTGCGGGGGGTATCCTGTAAGCCATGCTGACTGACTAAATCTAGTTATCATTATTTTTGCTTTTCTGTTTTGTAAATTCATGACGTTATTCCAGCAGGTTCTCCAAATTTCTTTGCTCGCTGCCAGTAGCTACTGTAAGGAGAACGCTTGTAACTGACCAATGGGCTGAAGGCAGGAATGTTAGTTTGGGAGCCGTTTTGATTGTAAAGTATCAGAATTTGGGAGAGCCAGCAGATTATCACAGACTGACATGTGTTCAGACTAAATTATCCCATTTTCAAATACCAGCTCAAAACACCAACGGCACCAGAGATGATTATACAGCCCCAATTCCGAAATAGTTGGGACAAAGTGTAAATTGTGAATAAAATTGAAACACAATGACTTTCAAAATCACAACAGCCAGTATTTTATTCGCAATAGAACAGAGATAACAAAGCAAATGTTGAAACTGAGAAATTTTACAATTTTATCCACAAAATGAGCTCATTTCGAATTTGATGGCTGCTACAGGTCTCAAAAAAGTTGGGACAGGGGCCTGTTTACCATGGTGTAGCATCCCCTCTTCTTTTTAACACTGAGTGGAAGCATCTGGGCATTGAGAGACAAGTTTCTTGAGTTTAGCCATTGATATTTGGTAAACTTCAAAGGTAAACATTACATTACCTTTGAAACCTGCGCACCAGTGCAGGGGTATCACGTTAAACTTTTGAAAACTGCGCGCAATTGTCGTCACTTCCCCTCTGGTTTCGTCTGAAGCCACACCCAAATCCACGCCAATCAAATGACGTCAGACTTGATAGACCTGTGTTTTAGTGAATCCCACTTGCACACACCTTGATTTCACATCTGCCGTAGCCAGCTAACTTGCAAGCTATGGAACTACATATGAAAACGATACCGCTGAGCAGCACGTTCTTTTTCATGTTGCTCCTAACTAGCTACTGTATTCTGCTGGCTGGATAGGAAAAATTTGGCCATTGTCGCTACCAGCTAGCGAAGTTAGATTCTCTGGACAGATTTTTACTTAATTCATTGGTACCAAAAACGTCACTTCCGATGTTCCCACCGCCATATTTGTGTCCGATCCACTTCTCTCCCTCGCTCATGACCGCGAACACGGTACATTTATAAATAAGGAAGAGAGTCAGCGTTATTCATAAAAAAAAAAAAATCAATAATCGGTTGTGATCATGTTTAGTACCCCTTATTTTGTCTGTTACCATTTGCGAAGTGTCTGCTCCAATTAACGTTTCCTGAAATCTTATTGATACCTTTTCAGGCTTTCAAAAGTACGGATGCCAATCAATATGCAGTCGCAGGATTCGTAAGCAACACTAGAATCTGGAGAAAAAAGAAATATCTATGTGATAATACGACAATAAGTAATTCAGCAACCATTAGCATCGTGTTATCTTGGCGGTGATTAAATCTGAAGTGCTACTTTCAGCTTGTTTGTTTAAGTGGGCTACGGCTGAGGCTATGCAGGCTACAGTGCGACTTCTCATGTGGTGTATTATGGTCATTTGCCTATTCTGATCTTAACAACGGACTACCACACGTTTTTCGTTTCGCATACAGTATTTTTTTGAACGATTTTGTTATCACCCTGCTGAAAATTCCAGCTTTGACCAGCTTTGACCACCTTCATCAAGCTATAGAGACCAGCTAGACCAGCTATGACCAGCTAATTACACAACTCAGACCATCTTAAACCAGCTTAGAATTCTAGCATCTAGGTTTAGGCAATTTAATGTTTTCTATTCTGTTTCCTGATCTTAAGAAGGTAACCTAGCTAATACTCCAGGCTGTTTATTTATACTGACAGGTCTAGGCTAATTCGTCACCATTTTAAAATGTTGCATTCTGTGTCAAACCATCAAACGCAAAGAAATGCTCGCCAGAAATGAAACGTTAAAAAGAAACGCATGTTAATGAACGCGATACGCCACTGTTTCCAGTCCACCTTAAATGAAAGTACTGCTCAGCAAAGCTAGTGTTAGTCTAACGCGACGTATTTTAGCAAAAGTCATGTCTTCACTCGTTATAATACAGTCTCGCTACGTTTGCCAACGTTACCATTAAGATAAACCAAACCCCCGAGCAATATTCGTGAGTAAAACTTATCAAATAATTTGACAGTTCAGGCGTTAAGCATGTCTGAATTGATCAGTCGTTTAAACGTGTTGTTCAAGACCATGTTGACCATGTCGCCTGTGTTCACTTTTTATAAAGCCCACCTTAAACAAAGATGATCAGTCCTGTTCTGTCAAATTTTGCTCTCTTGTCAAAAAATGCTACCGCAATGCAATTTGATCGAAAAGTCTTTGTTTTAGCCTTCATATTGCAATATGAATCAGGTTACAATTGTAACTTTGTTATTTGTGAGCTTATTATAACAAAAGCAGATGTTGTAATGAGTCTGATAAGTTTGTTTAGAGATATATGCCCATATACGCCATTATCATCTAATTTCTGCATTTTCAGGAAAACCCAGCGTGTACATGCAAATATATGTACGCTTACATGTCGAAGTGCGCACTGAAAATAAATCTATTTTTATTATTTTTGAACATACTTAAGATATGAGGGAGGAAACAGCCCCGAGATTTTAGGTTTGCGCATGCGCAGAACTGCGAGGTCGCGTATTTTGATAGGGAGCAAAATTTGTCAGAACACCGGCAGTGCGCGTTTCCCTGAAGCGGAGTCGCTAACCGCGCCAACACCGGTACATTAGCTGCACGGTTTGGTCCACAGACTGTAGGTTCCAGCTGTACAAATGGTGCTTCTGAGAAATATACCCCCCTGGTTATATTCTGCACAACTCCAATGCCGTCACGTTGGTGGTCACGAATCAATCTCCCTGATTTTGCGCACGTTATATTTCACATTAAACTTCCATAAAAATATGAACCCGGCCGTTATTTCTGCCCGGATCCGAAACTGACCGAGAGAAACTAACGTTACCAGTAAAATGAGAAGCTGCTTCGCTTTCGGTGACTGGTGTGCTTCGAGCTGTAGATGGGCTGGACTAAACGTTATATTTTCATTAGGTCTACAAATGATTACAAGGGAATACGTGGCATAAATCGACACACATCAGCTACATTGAAAGACCAAGAAAATGCATTCTGTTTGTGATCCTCATACCAGGCGACTGGGACGTCGTAACTTGGGATTTCCATGTCAGGCACCCGTTTAACTAGCGAGGATGACGTACTGACATAAGAGAAGTACAATGGACACCGCACTGGTCTCTGTAACTATTCGCTCCGGCAGCCTCCACTTCCCATAAACACTGAATGATACAGACCCAGCCCGGATCCCCTATCATCATCACCCCCGGACCTGCGTGATCACCGATAGAAAGTGGGACGTCAGGCAGGCGATTTTGCGAGCCCTGATGCGTATTGTTATCACACTTAAAGTTAACGGACGTGTTCGCCACATAACGGCACAACACTTTCTCCTAAGCGTTTGTCTCTGGGGGGTGGGGTGCGTGCGTGCGTGCGTACGTGCGTGTAATTATAAATTTGTTGTGAAAACTCCGGGAAGACTGACGTGGCATTGTGATTCTGTTTTGTTCTCATGAAAAAAAGACTAGATAATAGGGATACTACGGAGGTCATCCTGACGTTGAAAACAAACTGGCACAAACAAAGGGGAAGTTGACTGGGTGAGCATCCAGAACAGTGAGGCCCCCCCCCCAAAAAAACAAAAAAGATTTATAGCTGTTTGTACATTTTATGCTTTCATTGAACTTGCATTAATTTTTTGAGGGAGGAAAAATGTGGCAGGTTTTCTATGAAGAGCTCTTTGAAAAGGAATTGCTGTCCTTTACTGTTTGGTGTTCTTGTAGAGCTGTTATTGTAAATGTGTTTATTTTTTTTTCTCTGAAATGTGTTATTGTCTTGTGTGTGCAGACAGTTGAGCATGGATTTCCCCACCAACCCAGTGCACTGGGATACAGCCCCAACCTGCAGCTCCTCGCCATCGGCACTCGTTCCGGTGCTATCAAACTGTATCCTTTTGTGTGTGTGTGTGTGTGTGTGTGTGTGTGTGTGTGTGTTCGTTCCCAGGATATTTTGCAATTCCCCTCTGTGGTGGATATTGCGCTCAATGTGGCAGAACCAGTCTGCATACCTGTTTCAATGACTTATCTGCAAATATTCTGTCTTTCCCAGTGCGCTGCATATTGTTTGTATAACTGATTGCTGTCATTTTCACTTGTAATATTTCAGTGTCTCCCTGTTCTTTGTGAAGTGTGTTTAAAGACGACGTAATGGAGAGGTGACTTTTTGTTTCAGCAGAAGTTGAAACTGCTCCAAATAAGTGGCCAAAAGTACCCATATTCCTGCTGTACTGTCCCTTAGTTCTACAGCCTGTGATTTCAGTGTCACAGGACCTGGTGTTTCCCAGCCAGAGAGATGCTGATGGTGACTTAGTGGCTCTGTTTGACTGTGCAGGTGTGTCTGTGTGTGTCTGTCTGTGTGCGCGCGCTAGTTTTCCTCAGCTTGCACTCAGATACGGGGCTCCAGGCGTGGAATTTATGGGACTCCACGAAGAAAACGCCACCGTCACTCAAGTGCACTTCCTGCCACACCAGGTGAGCGCACCTCTGCCGCGGCGTGCAGGCACTGGCCTCGAATTCCAGCGCTCCGCTTTATCACTCCGCTGCTATCTCCAGGAATACCTCAGCTGTGGCGAGGAGAGCTGCTCCCGAGATACCATCTCCAACAGGAAGGCGTATCCTCGGCCTCTCCGAAAAGGGGGCGCAGTCTCCGTACGCTCCTGTCCGATTCCAGTCGAGTTTAATTAACAGGCGAGCTAATTAACAGGCGAAATTAATGCTGACTGTGCTGCAGAAGATTCCAGACACCACTGGCTTTATTGCTTTGGACGTCCCCATACGCTAGTAATTTCTAAACATAATTAACCGGCTGTCAGTATCGCCGGCAGCATGTTTCTCTCGATGATGAATAATTAAAGTGGAGAGGGATTTTCTAATGGCAAATACTTCCACTTAGATGGGTTGGGGAAAAGTTACTGGGACCGTCTCGCAGATTGTAGCAGTGCAGAAATTGGGCGTAAGGATCGCTGGAGTGAAGAGGGCTTTGAGATGAAGGCTCTTGGATCCTGTGGCTTTGCTGGCGGTTGTTTGTACTCTAACGTGCAGCGAGTTTTCGTCATCGGCTGTAATTGTGGGTCCTTCTCTCCTGCATGTAAGGTGGAGCTGGTGACGCTGCTGGACGATAACAGCCTGCACATGTGGACGCTGCGAGCGCACCAGGGCCTGTCCGAGCTGCTGGAGGTCGGGCGCTTCTCTCTCACAGGCCCGCCGGGGTGGGTAGTGACCGCCGCTGCTGTGTTATTGCAGACTCCAGAATGATTATTATCCCACCTCAGACCAGAATATTTGGACGGCATTGGTCGAAAGCAGTCACGGGGAAACCCCGTATATTCCCATATTACGTCTCCGAGCCCCATACACGGCGGCGTGCAAGTAGACCATCTCCCTCCGCGTCTGGGGCAGCCGAAATGGCCTTCATATGAAAAAAGGTCTTCGTTGGGATTAATTTGTTAGTTTGTTTGAGGGCCGATACAGAAATATATGGGGATCAGTAAATGGCATATTGGGGCGAGGCATCTGACCCCATATATTGCTGTATTGGCCCTCTAACAAACTGCAACTTATATTCTGTCTCTGCGGCGCAGATGCAGCCTCTCATGCGTATGCATGCACATAAACACACACACATGCACAGACTTTATCAGCACTTCAACTGGGCTAGTCCGTCTCTCTCACTCTCTCTCTCGCTCTCACTCTCACACACTCACTGTCACGTACGCACGCGCACATACTTTATCACAAATCTGTAATCTGGAAAAACCTAGCGAGTTTATCGGTGGCAGGGGTCTCGCAATTCAACAAAAACTTTTGGATTCTGGACTTTTATGAAACAAATTAACAGAAACTTGATTTTGAAAGTTCAAATAACAGTAATAGCTGCTGTTTTAAGATTTTTCACCACTGACAATTACTGCAAATGGGGGTCAAACTCCATTTCTACCAAGAGTGGCGTATGCATTTTCCAGATCACAGGAGACATGCTCCAATACTCACTCTCACTCGCTCTCTCTCTCGCTCTCTCTCTCTCTCGCTCGCTCGCATATGCAACTGCCCGTATTCATGAACTTTCTCTGACATGCAGTCTGATACTCTCTCCAGTAAATATGACCACACACGCCCACATGCTTTCTCATGCACACGCTCTGAGACACACACACCATGTGAAAGTGAAACTCTGTGACAGGAAACTTTGGTCTGCAGTACAGTCGTACACGTTGACCCTGAGTCCACACAGTTTGAGCGTTAACTTCTGCTACACGGTTACACCCGCATTGCAAAGAAAAATGAGTAAGCGTTGTTTTTGAGTCATAAAAGGCATGTGGAGTGACTGCGGGTCTCTGTCCCTGTACTAGCGCCCCCCCGAGTGTGACGCGGGTCACTGCAGTTCTGCCCCACTCCTCAGGAGATCTGCTGCTCCTGGGCACCGAGGGAGGTCACGTGTTTGTGGTGGAGGTGCCCGGCTTCCGGGAGATGGAGGAGAGCAACATCAGCGTGGAGGAGGTGCTAAGCAGGTGTGTGTCCATTCTAAAGCTCTGTTTGAACACACACACACACACACACACACACACACACACACGCGTGCGCACACGCACAAGCACGTCAGCTGCCTGTAGCAAAGTAGCTTGCATGATTGACTGGGACTCAAAGTTCAAGGCTCAAGTACCAGTGAGTTTAGTTCAGCTGTTGGGTCCCTCAGCAACTTCCTCACCCCCACATCACTCCAGGAGGAGTCTGGTTCCTGATTCGTCCAATCAGATGTTGGTTGCTTTTTTACTATGCCTTTGGGAAATATTACTGTGGTGTAATGGATTACATGCATCCGTATACAAACCCCTCGCCATAGCCCTGCGTGAACCCTAGGCAGCACTGCTTCCTGTACGCACTTGCCGCCTGGTCACTGGTACATGCGTTTACCTTGAAGAAACGCCTTTTTTTTTTTTTTTTTTTGAAAATTTGGCGCCTCCAATCCCACCTGAATCTGGAATTTTTGCTTTTTCCGTGGCCATTGTTGATTTCGGAGACAAGAATTTTAAACTCTGCGCAGCTGCAACATCATGGCTCTCGGCCAGGCCCTCTGTTCGTTGGTTGGTCTGGCGGACTTTCGGCAGAGCTCTGAGTGACCAGACAGTACTGAAGCGAAATGAAATTAAGCGGAAGTACGAAGGCTGGCGGAGTCAGGCTAGTGATAAGCTCTTTGAAGGGTTAAATGGAGTTTTGTCCTTTGCCGTGATCGCTATGACTTTTTTTTTTTTTTTTAAATATTGAGTGTTCATAATATGCAGTGTGCTGTATTTTAGTGTGAGGTCTGTACTTAATGTAGCACTGAAACGCGCTCTGTTTGCAATATTAAGAGAGACAAGCAGCCCCAGAGGCGCCTCTGAGGTTAGAAAGCTCGGTCTCTCCGTAGAAAATGGCACATTTAGCATCTGATATTGAAATGGCTGCTCTCCATCTGTCAGTGGCTAACGCTCAGTAGCGGTGTAATGGCCTTCCACTGAGTGGGCACAAATTGAGGCCTAATTGCTAATGTGACCTTCAGCTTGATAAGCTTCTCTCATGAATTTCATCGCTCCAGCGATGATTAAACAATAATACAGTGCATTAGAGGTAATGGCCAACGTTGCTCTTTAGCTGTTAAGTGGCGGTGTTGCTGTCAGTGTTGTTTTTCACTCCCACACTGTGTGGCAAATGTTAATAAACATGTTAATGTTAGGGCTGATTAAACGCATCACTCACTGATCGGGGCGCTGACTCTTATCCAATTTGGGCCGGAAAAGTCATATGTGAACCTGCTAAACTGGTAGCAGCTATTTGTTTGGTCCAAAATGTGTCCCGTTTCCCGCGCATAGAAAATGCACGCCTGGACACATACATGTACGAGGCAATTGATGACATTTAGTAGACTCCCAGCATGCGAGAATTTGCTCTACTTTACTGCTGGGTTGCCTGTAATCTTGCGTCATTTGCGTATCTCTCTATCTTGATTTTCGAGCTCTACTTGTCGCACCGGAATGAAGCACTTTCATTTTCTGCTCGTATCTTCAGCTTAATGCGATGCCTTTCGGTACCCTGCCGCCCGAAGGGTAGGTCGGTCGGAGGACTGATGATTTATGCCGTGTCCGTCCGTCCCTGCTTTCATCCGTCCGATCTTTGCCGAGGGATGTTTGCGTTCTCTAACTTGTTTATCATATTTTATGAATCATGCCTCAGGTTTAGTTTCATTTGCCAAACTTAACTACAGCCTTTGCATACCTCACTAATCCCTAGAGTTCTGAAATAAATTTTAAAAAATATCAATTTAATCATCTTGTGCTGTTGAAAACCTATCATATGACGACTTGTTTAAAATAGCTCCCTTGCAGGAGCTCTTTTAATCAAGTCACCATATGATAGGTTTTCAACTGCTTTTATTTTGATATCTTGCATCATTGAGAAACGATAGTTGCGTTTAGCGCTCTGAGGGTTAACTAGACTTCAGATCCATGGATGTGCATTAGTGACACTTGATGAGAATTGTGCCTTGTCTGACTGTGCTGCTATTCGCACAACCTATGGTGTGCAGCAGGTGTGTTAAATGCGGTCTCGGATGGCTGCAGTTTCTACAGATATTACTGGTTGCTTTTCAAATCTCCTGGAAATTAAGGCCTTGTGAAAATGGTATTTAGACTGCGGTCAATCAGCCGCCAAAATTTATTTATTCAGCTAATGTGCAGCGAGAAGCAGAAGTCGTTGGGCCTCCTGGACTGGAGTTCGGCACGCTTCGCGTGCATTCATTTTAAGTGTATTAAGGATAACAGCCTTCGACAAATGAACTTGATGCAATGCAGATGAACTTGATGCACCACTGTGGAGCCGGGGACATAGTTTTCAGCGCTGTCCGTATGTTCGTCTCGTTGGTTTTGGCGCAAAGTCTCAAGAACCGCTCATACTTATTGGGGGAGTGTCACAACACCAGTTGAATTTGATGACCTTGAGGTCATTCTCAAAGTCTCGGAGCAAATGCACAGATTTTGCTTTTATAAACCTTTTTAACTCAAATTGATCTCGCTCTACTTTTTGTACCTCATGGTTGTATGAAGTGATACTTAAAATTTCATGCTGGATAAGAATTTCTTGCCATAAGATCATACATGTGGCAGAGGACACGGTGACATTGGCGACAATTACTTGTTAACTCTTTCTTGCGCCTCCGTTTTTGTCTCTGACATCTGTGGTGCTCTGCGCTGGTGTGCGCCTCGGCGTCCACGTTTGTAGCGTTCCAGAAGAGTACGTGGGCCGCAGGAACCTGGAGAGCGTGGAGGCGCTACAGGAGAACCCACAGAACCCGCGGCAGGTGCTGCTGGGGTACGGCCGAGGCCTCATGGTGCTCTGGGACCTGGACAGGAAACGCGCCGTCCAGCACTTCCTGGGGACGCAGGTACGCTGCAGATAACCCAATCCCAGCCAAAAGGGCTTTTCCTCATGAGCAGAGAGATGTTGCTCGCAACTGCAAATTTACCAAGTTCTTCATCCTAGTCAATGGTAATTTAGAATAAAATAAATTGTTTAGTAAAAGTGCCAAGTCTTTTCTCGATAGACAACATGGACTCAATGGGCTGGTTTCACTGACGCAGATTAAACTTGTTCGAGGACTGAATTTTGTAGTTTTGTATGGCTAGGCAGCATTCAAAATAGAATTTAGTTTAAGACGAGGCTAGTTCTGTGCATATGGAACTTTTTTGTGGTCGAATGAGGAGCGGGTTACGCAACTGCGTCTGTCTCGACGGACGACTCCGCTGCGTCAACTCTGGCTCCCAAGGTTTACAACACTGTAGCGTCCAAAAACTGCATCTCTATGCCAAAATACTCACTTAGCCTGTGGAAAATTAAAAGCTGACATAATTTGGGGTATATTTTGTCTGGCGTTTGTGATGTAGCAGCTTTGCCGTAACCCTTTGTCGCGTAGTGGTTGCTGAAGTAAGCAAACCCGCCCACCACCCTTACTAGGCAAAGAGGAAGGTCGTGAAACGAGGACTTGATCATTCCGCTGGAGGAAGCCTGACCTCCTGGCTGAAGACCAGGCAGTCGTCACGTCATTAATCTTGTGGTCGTTTTCCCCCTCGCAGCAGCTGGAGAGCGTCTGGTGGCTGCAGGATGGGAGTCAGGTGGTCAGTTCTCACAGCGACGGCAGCTACTGCCATTGGACAGTGGACGGGGACGACCCACAACCGGAGCCTGAAAAGCAGGAAACACCCTATGGTGCGAGGCCTGTCTAATGCTCCCGCCCTCGGCCCCGCCCTCGCATGCCTAATAAAGCTCCACCCTCACCATAACCCTCACCCCCCTGCCCAACCCCACCCTGCTCTCTCATACCTAATGAAGCTCCACCCTCACCATAACCCTCACCCCCCTGCCCAACCCCACCCTGCTCTCTCATACCTAATGAAGCTCCTCCCTCACCATAACCCTCACCTCCCTGCCCAACCCCACCCTGCTCTCTCATACCTAATGAAGCTACACCCCCCTGCCCAACCCCACCCTGCTATCTCATACCTAATGAAGCTACACCTCCCTGCCCAGCCCCACCCTGCTCTCTCATACCTAATGAAGCTCCACCGTCCACCATAACCCTCACCTCCCTGCCCAACCCCACCCTGCTCTCTATTACCTAATGAAGCTGAGACTGGTGACTGACTGCAGCTCTCGCTCTCGCTCTCAGGTACCTTCCCCTGCAAAGCCATCTCTAAGATCATGCAGCTGCCCACAGCAGACGGGTGAGTATTTAGGAGGCCTTTGCCCTGCTGGAGCAGGAGTGTAACTTGACTCTTCCTGGCTGTGTGAGCGCCCCTTATGTCATTCACCCACAGCACTGCTGGGGCTTCTAATTATTAACTTCCCTTTGTGAGGGAGAGAAATGTCCAACTGTTTCCTGCTCTCTGCATCCTGCTCCTCACGTTCTATTTATAACGGTCCTCTTTGTGTTTGATTTGTTTCTTCCCATCTTTCCTGTCGTCTGAGTTTATTCTCTGCTTCCTGTCCGCAGGCCTCCGTTCCTGATCTTCAGCGGAGGCATGCCCCGCGCCAGCTACGGCGACCGGCACTGCATCTCTGTCATACACGGCAAGACCCACGTGGCGCTGGACTTCACCTCCCGCATCATCGACTACTTCGTGATCAGGGACGGAGAGCAGCAGGCGGGTGAGCATTGGAGCGCTGGGCTGCAGCGCTCAGTAAAATGCACTCAACATCCACTCACTCACTGTGAGCACCATTGGATTATAGCTTTTTTTCTATTGGCTGAGTCAGTCACTGAATGTGTCTCCTTACGAACTCGGTGCTGGAATATAGAACCTTAGTAAAAATCTTCTCCTGTCCCATGAATTATGGTCACTCTACACAGTGCAAAAAAAATGGTTTGGGCTGGAATGACGACAAGGTCATCTCTGCAGTACTGCTTAATTCAGCCATATTTGTAGTTTTTATCCCCCCGGCATATAATGCGGGGGGATATAGCAATCAGCGTGTCCGTCCGTCCGTCCGTCCGTCTGTCTGTAATTAAATCGTTTCCGGACCAGAACTCGAAAACTATATCACTTACAAACACCAAATTTGGTATGGAACTTCTCCTTATGGTCTGGTTGTGCCTTTTGGGGGTTTCGGTCCGTCCGTCTGTCCACACAACCTGTAGGTTACACAACCTACTGCCGGGGGGATCCGCCATCGCCAGATGGCTCTTCTTTTATACTTTCCCAATGCCCTGTGGGAATTGTAGTCTAGTGACCTTTGCAACGCTGCTTTAATTCAGCCATATTTCTGGTTTTAGTGCTACATCTTTCTCAATGCCCTGTTGGAATTGTAGTCTAATCTCCTTTGCAGTGCTGCATTAATTCATTTTTGCCCAATGCCCTCTGACCCCTGTGGCAGGCACTCCGAAGGCTCTGGTGGTCCTGGTGGAGGAGGAGCTGGTAGTGGTGGACCTGTTGACGGACGGCTGGCCGGTGATCCAGACGCCGTACCTGGTTCCGCTGCACTGCTCCGCCATCACCTGCTCTCACCACGTCTCCGCCATCCCGCTCAAACTGTGGGAGCGCGTGCTGGCGGCCGGCGCGCTGCAGAACACACACTACTCAGAGCGGGTGTGTACTGAGCAACGGGGATCACTCTGCGCTTCGCACTGTGAAAAATACAGTAATGTTTAAATCCGTGGCCATCAGCCCTGTTCCTGCGGAGCTACTATCCTCTCGCATCTCGCTCCAGCCCTAATTTTGCACCCATTATTAAAATGATTAGCAGCTCAATGCAAATGTAGTTGTTGAATGAAGAGTGCTTTGTTTGAGCTGGAGTGAAAATACCGGATTGTTGATCTCTGAGAGCAGGGCCAGAGACTGCTGTTGTGCATAAAGTAAAATTCTAGCACCTGAGTCACCGTTTTTTGCCTTTGCATGGTAAACAAAAAAAAAAGGCCTTGTTTCTTTGTGTAGATGGGTTAATGAAGTAGAAAATGGGTGAAATGTAAGAATCAGTTTGTTTTAGTGAAACGACTTGCTTGGTATAGTGTGAGTACAGCCTGCAACTATATGCTTGAACATGCAGCTTTTGGTCATATGGTTGGAATCTAATTTTTACGGCGCATAAATAAGCGTTAGAATTTAAAAAAATTTGGTCTGTTTCGTGTTATATTTGTATGTAACCGTGTTTAGCCATAACAATGTTTCAAATATCATACCCTTACTATGTTACACGTGGACGCATGTATTTCACACTTGCATACTTCACAGAGTAAGGACTCTCAGAACCTCATCCTTACTTTATGTAATAGACTGCAGGCCGGCCCAACCCTTCTCCTGGATCTGCTGTCATTTACTTGCTCATTTCAATCCTATTTTGCTCACTTGATTGCACTAATTAGCAGCTGAACAAGACCTACGAGGTCTCTCGCTGTAGAACAAGCTGTGTTTTGTTATATTTTGGGTAAACCCCCTCCAGGATTCCAGATACAGTGTTGGGCAGCCCGTTACTGATGATTTAGAGAAGCTCGAATGCTGTAGTTGGCCTGTGAGAATCTCGTGTGACCCTCGTGTGACCTCTGTTTCTCCCGCCAGCCCTGGCCTGTGAACGGTGGACAAAACCTCGCCCCCGACCCTCCGCAGAGGGACCTGCTGCTCACGGGGTGCGTGACCCTTACGTTAAGAGCATTAGCCATAATCCGCCGTCTGTCGGTCCTCCGGACTCTTTAACCCTTTCATGCCCGCATATGGACATTTCTGCATTGCGCTTACTGACTCCTCTGCACAAATACAGATCTTCACATTAAATTCGAAGGCAACGGCTGATGTGAAGATTCGTGATGATTGATGGTTTGTTGCAGGTCTTTTTGGATCACCGAGCCGTTGTCTGGCTTTAGGACATTTGAATTATGCTGCTGAAATTTTATGGGCTTCTTTTAGTGGAAATTAGCAATTTTTTGGTCATTTTTTGCTGTTAACTGGACCGAAAAAGTCCACTGACCAAGTCTCCATCGCCTTGAGTTGTTTTTGAGAGGGCTGGGACGGAATTTTTCTGAAATACTCCTGCTGTTTCGCAGATTAAGAAACTGCAGACTTGACCTGCTAAACCGGCTACTTGTGCCAGAATGAGCATCCCGATAGCAAGCACCTCTGCTGCGGATCTGCCCCGACTCCAGCTGATCCGGCTCAGAGCCGGGGCAGATCCGGAGCGGAGGAGCTTGCTGTCTGGGCAGCTTTGACAGTCTTGTCGAATCTGGGCCGTTTTTAGGATTATACCTCTTATGAAAACATCCTCACATGTTTTAGGCACGAGGATGGGACGGTGCGCTTCTGGGACGCCTCGGGGGTGTGCCTCTCCCCCATGTACAAGCTGAGCAGCGCAGGGGTCTTCCACACCGACGCAGACTTCAACGACAACATGAACCAGGGCACTGAGGGGGACTGGCCGCCATTCCGGAAGGTACGAACTGATACTGCTCATTGTGTGCGAGCTAAAACCCGCCATATCCAGAAATTATTTGTCAAAAGGAAATTCTGTTTCATCCTTTGTTTGTTCTGTATGTCAATCACTAGCCCAGTATTACAAGTACCTCCATATCTGTGAGGCTCTGTCCCTGTCGCCATGGTTACAGCATGGGCCAGAACTTATTGGATAGAAATGTGGTCAGGGTCTACTGAGGTCTACTGAGCCCCTTTATGAACATGACGCAAGCATTCGCTTCCTCTGAGGAAGTTGGCAGTATTGTCTTTAGTGGATTTTGCTTTTCTTGACTTTCTTTCACGTCTCTTCTGCCAAATGAAGGGGTTTACAGTTCATTCAACCGAATTATATCCCCGAAATGCGCGTTTCAGGGATATCATGGTTTCGCCCCACCCGCCGCCGCATCCGCAGATTTTAGCCGTTAGCGTGAAATACCGCAAAATACCTTACTTTGGCTTCTCATTTTTAGCATATGGGTAGATATGGTAGAGGGGGTGGACTAATTAGATTTTGGGCGAGTATGCACTCCTAGATTTGACACCAGGTGGCGCTATATATTGAAAAAAATCTGTTTTTTAACCATATCTCTGGAACAATTACTTCCCCAGACCTCAGATTTGCCTCATATTGTAGGTCTAGTGAAGGGGAATCTAATAAAGGGGGCTTTTAGGATTGGGGAATTTCGGGTATACGCCCCTTGCTGTCGGCTGCCGACAGGGTAGGCCTAGTTTTACCTGTTACAAGTGTAAGGACACAAATTAATGGAAATTAACGGGAATGAAATAAACTCTCTTTTCTCCAACAGGTGGGAAACTTTGACCCCTATAGCGACGACCCTCGCCTCGGCATCCAGAAAATCCATTTGTGCAAATACAGTGGCTATCTGGCTGTAGCTGGCACAGCAGGGCAGGTGAGTGAATGATGGTGGCGGCCCCCCCCTTACAGGGGGTTTATTTGATTACGAATCGGCTTTAACCGCCTGCAACCCAACGCCCAGTCATTAAGGCCTGCTGGCGAGGAGATTACATGCGATCCTCACCTCTTATAATAACGCTTGGTTGTTTTGGAAAGTGTCAGATTTCTGTTTAATCACAGCCATTAAATAATTATGTGGAAGAGGGAGTAGCATATTTCACAGATGTAGCGGACATTTGTGCAAACCCTTGCACTGCTGTGAAGATGGCAGCCCTTAAGGCTTGCTGGGAAATTGAGTTTTTTTTTTTTGTTTTTTTTTTTTTTTTTTGGACTAAATCTCGACTAGCTCTGAGTTGAACACAACTGCACTGCAGGAGTACCGTACATCTTATGTCACGCATGCATCAACTTTATCTCGATCTTCTAGCCCTGTTATGTCATTTTCTTCCTCTTTCTGTGGCATCGCTGTTGTATCCATATTGTAGGTTAAGCAGTTTGACATATTTATCTTAAGAATGCCTCCGGTCTAGTTTGACTCGCCATAGTCTTGGACTTGGTCAATATTTGCCAAGTGAAGTGGACTTGATGGTCATTACTGCAGGCAGACCTCATTTAACAGCAACCGATGTGCTGTTATGGGGCTTTTGGGCCAAGGGCCTATTTGATGATTCGCCAAATGCGCTATGCCAGTAAAATTTGATTTGTTGCTGATACTTTATGTAAATTTTCCCTCATCCGACTTGTGTTGGCATGTCAGTATCGAAGGTCATACACGTCAGATGAAAGAGACCAGCAAAACTGAACGAAATGTCCGTTTTCCTCCTCTTCAGATCCTGATGCTGGAGCTGAACGACGAGCCGGCGGAGCAGGTGGTCGAGGCCTCGCTGGTGGACCTGCTGCAGGGGCAGGAGGGCTTCCGCTGGAAGGGCCACGCGAGGCTGGAGATGCGAGAGGAGCCCGTCACCTTCCCCCCGGGCTTCCAGCCTTTCGCCCTGGTCCAGTGCCAGCCCCCGGCCGTGGTCACCGCCCTCACGCTCCACTCAGAGTGGAAGCTGGTGGCGTTCGGCACCAGTCACGGCTTCGGCCTGTACGATTACCTGCAGAGGAGTCCGGTGCTGATCAGGTGAGCCCAGCGACTGTGTGAAACTTGTTATTATCATGACTTACGGATTCACTCTCTCCTGATTGGTCGAGGCGAGCTCCGACAGTCTCTGTAAACAGTGATGTTCGCCGCGGGAAAGTGCGCAAGAGGCGAATGTAGCAGTCCGACAACCTGGAGCTCAAAATGGATTCAGTTGCCCCACAGGAGCTCCTGCATGTGTCTGTATTTTGCGTCACTTCGTCCCCGTGAGGAGCTTTACTTCTCCACTTGTGACTCCCTGCACGAGACGGTGAAGATCATCGTATCTCCCCGACGACGATAGTCAGGAGATACTTTGGTTTACCTCCGGGGCCGTTGCAGAGAATATCACTTGTCCAAGGTGGATAAATCGTTGGGATCCCCTCAAACGAAGTCAATAATTGTATAGTGCGCATCAGCTGTTGACTTTTCTCTAGCTTGGTGAACAGCATTTCGGCGAACAGGAGCTTCGTTCTGCAGTGTAGTTCAGTTAGAACCCAGAGTCGCATCAGCACTGCTGCGGAGTCCAGATCATCCACTGAGGTTGTTTGATGTAGAGGCGTAATCTGCTCCCGATTTGTCCTCGCACAACATTTCTGTTTTCCCAACGGTACTGTAGGTTAACCAATTGGCGCTCGGGGAGAAAATGCACAGAGCGCACATTTACCGAGATGAGGGAATTGCTGGGATTTTTGGGATAAATTATTATTGGCTTAAATAGAGAGCAGGGTACTTTTGACTTGTACTGGAGCCAGGCAGGGTGGCAGTGCTGAACGACCTCTCTCGAGGAAACCTTGAACTGTGCCTCAGAGTCTTGTTGTGCCCAGATGGGCGAGCCTCGCCTGTTAGGTGTTCATCACAGAAGTTTCTAGATCTCAGGGCCGCAAATGACAGTCTACTGATTGTGAGCTACATTTGCTGCCCGGTGATTGGCTATCTGGTTGCCTGCTATTGTCCAGCAGTAAAGCTTGTCCCTTTAAGGGGAGGGATACATTTAGCTACGACAGATGTTTGAGATATCCATGTCCACATTTATGGTTTGGTCTGTTGACAGTAATTTATTTATTTTATTTTTTTTTAACCAGTAACGGCTGCACAGCTCAGGGAATTTGCTGGTTGTTGCACTAGACAGTATAAACAGTAGCAGCAAATTACAGAACCCACTCAAACAATTTTTGATGAAGTAGTGTCACTAATAATGTTGATAAGATTATTTAAAAACCTTTGTTACCCAGCTCACAGGGCAAGGGTTATTGTTTTCGGTAGCATTTTTCTATCTGTCAGTTTGCCCGCTGTCAAGCACAAAAACTGTTTGATCAAGTTACGCTAAATTTTCAGGTAAGATGTGCTGTAATGCAAAGATCACTTGATTAAATTTTGGACCTATTTGACTCAAGGTCACAAAAAAAAGCAAAATCCTTGTGCAGACTATGTTGTGCCCGGAACCACTTCACTGGATTTCCACCCTATCGCTCTGTGAATTGCAAATCAAAATGCCATTCCAGGTGCAAACGCGAGATGCTAATACTGCACCTGCTCGGCTGACCAGTGTTGCTGCGATGGGGTTTTTAGGCGACTCTTGACTGTTATGGCATGTTGGCATCGTTTGTCGGGTTTTTATGATTTCACTATTTTTTTAATGTAGTTTATCGTTAATCATCGGGGATTATCTGCACCATTGACAATTCAAAAAAGGAAAAAAAAAGTCTGTCAAGCGACTACTTAGACTTTACTTTTTCCTCCTTTCGTATTAGATGCTGTTTATTTACATTTTTAGGTTGCCAGCCGTAGGCCAGTAACCTATTGTTGTCACTCTGCGTCCGGCGGCATCGTCCGTTTAAAGTTGTATCTCAAAAACGGTCTTTTATTTTAAATTTGGGGATGTGATCAAATCAGTCATCGAGTTAATGCCTAAGCAAAAAGGTTTTTGATTGAATCTTTCGTCAGCCTTTTTTTTTTTTTTGGCACTTGGGTGCAATTTTCTCAAACTGTCAGATCAATTTTTTTGTGTTATAACGGCTTAATGTGGCACCTATAAGGAATCATGTAAGCCAAACATTCTCTGCAAGTTGAATATGACATTGGGCGCCAAGATCAAATGGCAAAAATTGCTATAACTTGCTGAATATGGCAGTTAGAGCTTAGGTATGTTTGGGGAATCTATAGGAAACCATGTGTGCTGAAAATTCTTAGGCAGTCAGTCAAATTTGATGTTGGGCGTCAAGGTCAAGGTCATATGACAAAAATGTTTGTTCCCATTAGCATCATGGAGTAGAAAGAATAATAATAATTAGACCCACTCGGTGGCAGTGTTGTGTAAAAAAGAAAGAAATCGTCTGAAAGCAGAGCAAGAACCAGAAGTGAATTGAGAAGGCGGCACACTTCACAGATAACAGCAGACGACAGTGAAAGTTCAGGTTAGAAAAAATTATTATTGGATTTCATGATCTCAACTTCTTAAAGATTATATTTTTGTTAAATGGCAGAAATTTTGCCGTCTGTCACTCTTGAAAAAGTGTAACGGGCCCGTGGACGCGTGCGGATGAAAGTTCTCTTATTTCGCAGAGAAGAATTGATTGGAAGAACCGTGAATTGATTTGCAGTGGTACAGGACTGTTCGCCATCACCGCCGAAATTCACGAAAAAATGAAACCGGTTTAATTTTCTCGCGGATGTCCGAGCTGGAGCTTTTTAACGCCAATGTCGTCTAGACAATGTGTTGCTCTCGCATGAACTCGTGTTGGCTTGCTGCTGAATCCGCAGACTGATGTTAGTTACTCTTCTCCTGTTGGAGCCGTAACTGCCAGCAACCTTCAGGGCCCTTGGCACTCTAATTTAATTGTGAGGTGCAAATGGAATGATTTATCAAACTAAGCATTTAATTGCCATTGGTCATCATTATGAGGAGTGATGCTACTTTTGGCTTTCCACAGGGTTTTCCGTTATCTTTTGTTTGCATTTAGCTAAATTGCTAGTTGAACAAAGTTTACTTAAATTTCCGTTCATTACCGCATTCCATTGCACATTGATTTGAAAACAATGGTTTCCTGGTATTTTTCTTTTATATCGATATGTGTTGTTTAAATGTAGTATTTGGATGCATCTTATTGCGTAGATGTGCCTTTTTATGTGTCGGTCGGTCCCTCTGCCCTACGGTCCTCTCATTCTTCTGTCTGTCCCACCATCGTAATTTGTTTTCCAGGTCGGCCATCCCCTGGTGGGGGATCTGAGTATGCTTGTTATTATCATAATTGTCATTCTTTTCATTTTTACCAGTTGCGCATGTGCTTCATGAGTGGTTGTGTAATACTGTGACATTTTTTGGATGAGACGATCATGACATACTGGTTTTTCATAGTGTGTCAATCACACACCGCGTCAACCTTATTCAGAGAGAGTGTATGTTGATTTACTTTGTGTGTCAGTTGTATTAGAAGCTGAAAGTCGTGTTAGAAGTTGTGAAGAAAGATGTGTGTGGATTTTGGCGCTTGTTGCAGGTGTACGCTGAACCCCAGTGACCAGCTGGCCCTCGAGGGCCCCCTGTCGCGGGTCAAGTCCATAAAGAAGTCTCTGCGCCAGTCCTTCCGCAGGATTCGCCGCAGCCGCGTGTCCGTGCGCAAACACCACGCCAACAATGCAGCTAAGGTCTGCAGCCCGTCTCTCTCCCTCTCTCCCTCTCTCCCTCTCTACCTCTCTACCTCTCTCCCTCTCTACCTCTCTACCTCCCTCCCCCCTGCATGATGGTGCATCTCCAGTGACCGGGTTGGTCACCTCTGCAGCCCGTTGTTTCCTGACGCGCCGTTCTCTCCTCTCCTCCGTACAGCTACAGGAGCTGAATGCCCGGCTGGAGGCGGAGCTTCAGGAGATGGAGTTGGCTCCGGTGCAGAGGAAGATCGAGGCGCGCTCGTCCGACGACTCCTTCACGGGCCTCGTGCGCACGCTGTACTTCGCCGACTCCTTCCTCAGCGACGGCAAGTAACCTCGGCAAGCTGCTGAGCTCCTCACGTCAAACGAGCTCTCCTGAAAAGAGGCGGTCCTCAAAATATGCTCTCAAAACAGACCGTCGCTTGTGTTTCCGGCACAATCCAAGTACCTCGGTGCGTGTAACTTGTTGCTTTGCTTAGTCTCCAAGGTCCCATTTATCCCCTGTTGAACGTGGGCTGTTACGCTAAACGGTCTGTGCTAAATCAGGTGAGCGAGGAGGAGCGGTTTATCATGTGCTGTTAATCCAGGTGCTTTCCCTGGGCCTGCATCGCTCCAGCATTAAGAGCCCTCACACCTGAAAATTAATGTGTGCTGGCTGGGGATGGAGATTTGGGAATACTGACCACCCAGAATAGTCAAGGAGCTCATTAACTGTTTGGCTGTTGTTTGCCGCGCTTCTGGTGACCATGATGGGTGACTTTTAATATCCAGTGCATTTTTTTATCCCCCCGGCATATAATGCAGGGGGATATAGTGATCAGTCCGTCCGTCCGTCCGTGTGTATAATCGTTTCCGGAGCATAACTCAAAAACCGTTCAATATTTCTTCACGAAATTTGGTGTGTACATCTGATATGCCATGTAGATGTGCCTTTTGGCATTTAGGAATTTCTGAAATTTTTATTTCTTGTGTTTCCATGGCAACAAGTCCCATCACACTGGTGCGTGAAATTGAAACTTCTGCTTTTTTTCTGAGGGTGTTATGAATCTTTGATGCATGTACAGTCAGGAAGTTTTCTTGGCATGTACCTTTTTATCTCCCCGGCATATAGTGCGGGGGATATAGCTATCGCTCTGTCTGTCCGTCCGTCTGTCAACATGACTTTGTCCGGGCCATATCTCGTAAACTATATGTTCTACCTTCACCAAACTTGACACACATGTCAATCATGATGTGTAGATGTGCCTTTTAAAGGTTGTTACACAACCTACAGCCGGGGGGATCCGCCATTGCCACATGGCTCTTGTTTGGCTACATTATAAGATGACACATTCCTTTGTTCATAGCTTTTTGAATGTTCCAGAAAATGAAATCAATATATTTTTTACATATACTGAATTCATCTAGAATCGCAAAATAAAGTTGATTTGTTCTGCAATGTTTTTGTCAGTCAGAGAAAAGTGTCAAGTAAATCTGTGGTCAGAATTCCTGAAGTACAGCATTCGTATTGCCCGAAAGCTTATTGGGTCATTTTTGTAATTGTTTTCAATTGGTGCATGAAATAATTACTTATTCAATCGTGCATTTTTTTGCTATTTGCCATCATTGCGATTTACTGCGATGAACAAGTCGCACTTTCATGCTAATCTTCGCAGGCCCATCTATGGATTTTCCATCGTTTTTGCTAGCACTCAGCTCGTTGCTGGTCGAACGAAAGTTAAGGTTATTTTTGAATTGCTACCTTCCTTGATACGCCTGTTCAAGAGCAGACAGAGTTGGTCCATGTATTCGTTTCATGAGCGCTAATCTACTTGAGGTCAGAGGGAAGCGCAGCCCCGCGTGAATGGTCTTAACCCTCCAGGTCTTTCATTGGCTAGTATTTTCTCTTGTTTCATTGGTTCATGTGCACAGTTCACGTGTTCACGTCCGGCCTCTCGCCCTCCTCCTCTCCAGCCTCCCACAGCTCTCCTTCGCTATGGGCGGGAACCAACGGCGGCAGCATCTTCGCCTACGTCCTTCGCATACCCACCGTCGAGCACAGAACCGAGGAACCGGTCACGGCCCACCCTGGTGAGCAGCCTTTACATCTACTGATCTGTCCATCTGCTCATTCCTGGGGGGAAGGATGGGGGGGGGGGGGGCACTGGAGCCTATCCCATCATGCAATGGGCCACGAGCAGAGACAAATGTTGGTGAATTTGTCAGTAAGTTATGGGACGAACTCCATTCCCTGCATTATTCAGTCACTCGCTCCTGCTGATGGCTAATTTGGTATCTCCGATTAGCCTGGCTTGCTTGACTCTGGGAGGAAAGTGGAGCGCCTATGGAACTATGGGAGGATATGCAAACCCTCCACAAAAAACGCCCCAGGCCAGATTCAAACCCTCGCTTATTGGAGGCGACAGTGTTTACCTCAGCACCGCCGTGCCACCCTTTGAGCTCGCTCAGAGACGACACACTACCGTATATGACCATGTTTCTCTCCTCGGTCTCATTTTTATTGGTTCTCTTTGCCCATCTCCTCCCCCTCGTCTCTGACACAGCTAAAGAGATCCAGCTAATGCACCGCGCCCCGGTGGTGGGGCTAGTGGTGCTGGACGGGCGAGGGGCCCCCCTGCCGGAGCCCCTGGAGGTGGCACATGACCTCTCCCGCAGTCCCGACATGCAGGGGTCGCACCACCTGCTCGTCGTCTCTGAGGAGCAGTTCAAGGTCAGTCCTGGGCCCGCTTTCTTAAAGCACGATTACGGATTTAGCTGGATCACTGCACTGAGTAATATCCAGGGTCATAAAGCAGGATAACTGATTTGGGGGGATAACTGCACCAAGTATATTAAAATCCAGGGTCCCAACGTGGATTTCAGTACAGGTTGGATGGTTACAATGAGTAAAACCCAGGATCATCAGGGCTCACAAAAAGTGGTTGCCCTGCAGGTCGCCCTCAATAGCTGCAGACCTGCCCACCTCAAATCCCATTTTCAGAATTTTTTTAGTCCAATAACACCTATTTAAAAAATAAATGAAGAAAACATGTCCCGTCAGATTGGGAATTACCCATCAGACTGAGAAGCTTCTTTGTTGCTCCTAGGGTGCCAACGTGTGAAATTCTTTATTAATGTTTCCATGGAAACAACCAAAATGATAACAATCATTTGATACAAAATGGCTTTCAGAAAATTAAAATCGGGGTGCTTCAGGTCTCTACTTGTTTTGGGTGGAAAGATATTGGCTCACGAAAACACAAAAACCTTTGGTAGGTTTTGGAAAGGGCCGTGGCCCTCAAAATTAAATGGGCCATATCTCAGAAACCCTTGGGAGTTTGGAGCTAAAATATTGGATTTGAATTATATTCATCAAAGTATTATTAGTAATTTTTATCAGCGAAATCCGAGACTGTCACCATGGGATTTTTCTGAAATTGTGTGAATTGACACGGAATGGCCCAAATGCCAAATAACTCAGTGATTTTACTTGGGTATTTCAAAAATATCAGGAAATGAGTATTTTTAAAACCAGTGCCGATGCAAAGGAGTTTGTTTTTGCTGTAATATCTCATTGGAGTATCTGTAACCTACTTCAACTCAAGCGCAGGCTTTCTGTAGACTAGTTTGTCCTCACAAAATGGGTAAATATACAATCCCAATTCCGAAATAGTTGGGAAGAAGTGTAAATTGTGAATAAAATCAAAGTGCAATGACTCTCAGATCACATGTGCCAGTATTATTTGGAGTAGAACATGCATAACATTTCAAATGTTGAAACTGAGACATTTTGCATTTTTATCCATAAAATGAGCTTATTTCAAATTTTCTAGGTGTAACTGGTGTCAAAGTTGGGACACAGGCAAAAAAGGGCTGAAAAACCAAATGTTGTACATGAAAATCAGCTGAAGGAACATTTGGCAAGTAATTAACTGGCATCAGGTGTGTAACATGACTGGCTATAAAAGGGATGTCTTAGAGAGGCTGAGTCTCTCAGAAGTAAAGGTGGCAAGAGGCTCTCCAACCTGTGAAGGCTTGTGAAAAAAAATTGTGGGATACTTTAAAAAGGTTGTTCCTCAAGGTCTAATTGCAAAGGCTTTGACAGTCTCATCGTCAACAGTGCATAACATCATCAAAAGATTCAGAGAAACTGGAAAAATCTCTGCTTAAGGGACAAGGCCGAAGACCTTTACTGGATGCCCGCGATCTGCGGGCCCTCAGACGCCACTGCATCACTCACAAGCATGATTCTGTCATTGACATTACTAAATGGGCCCAGGAATACTTCAAGAAACCACTGTCTGCAAACACAGTCCGCTGTGCCATCCACAGATGCCACCTAAAACTCTATCATGCAGAAAGGAAGCCATTGTTGAGCATGATCCAGAAGTGCCACCATGTTCTGTGGGACAAGGCTCATTTAAAATGGACTGTAACAAAGTGGCAAAGTGTCCTGTGGTCAGACGAGTCCAAATTTGACATTCTTGTTGGAAATCATGGGCGTCGCGTCCTCCTGGCTCAAGAGGAGAAAGGTCACCCCTCCTGTTATCAGCGTTCAGTTCAAAAGCCAGCATCTCTGATGGTATGGGGATGCATTAGTGCATATGGTGTGGGACACTTGCATGTTTTAAAAAGCACCATGAATGCTGAATGGTATATAAAGGTTTTAGAGCAACATATGCTCCCCTCCAGATGACATCTATTCCAGGGAAGGCCTTGTGTATTTCAGCAGGTCAATTCAAAACCACATACTGCAGCTATTACAACGGCATGGCTGCATAGTAGAAGAGTCTGTGTGCTTAACTGGAGAGTGTAAAATGAAAAGCTGCTTCACTTTCGGTGAATGGTGTGCAACAAGCTCGCTGTAGATGAGCTAGACTAAACATTATATTTTTATCATGTCTACAAATGGGTACATAACAGGGGAATACATAGCTAGCCAGATACATCGCTACACATCAGCTATATTGAATGACCAAGAAAATGCAGTCGGTTTGTGATCCTCATACCAGGCGACTGAGACGTCGTAACTTGGGATTTCCATGTCAGGCAACCATTTAACCAGCAAGGATAATGTACTGATATAAGAGAAGTACAGTGGACACCACATTGGTATCTGTTAGTATTCGCTCCGACAGCCTCTACTTCCCATATACTCTGAATGATACTGACCCAGCCCGGATCCCCTATGATCAACACCCCAGGCCTGCGTGATCACCGATAGAACGTGTTTGCCCGCCGGGACATTGCAGCTGCCCGACTGAAATTTCTTGTTCCCGGGATGTCGGGCAGGTGATTTTGAGAGCCCTGATCATGACTCAGAGCTGCAAAGTTTGCTGGGAAACATTTTTGAAAATGCTTAATTTAATTAAAATGCAGTTGACTCTCCGTAATCCTGAACTGAGGTATGTCGGTTTTTGGTTGGACTGGCCCCAATTAATTGATTGGTCGATTGTTTGGTTGATGGACTGTTGGTCGACCAAGATCCGATTAGGTCTAGCAATCGCGTAAATAATCCATTTCCTTAAAATAATCCAATCTCCATGCTGCAGGTATGGCATTGACAGTTTCTCAATCTTGACGAGGCCTTTTTAAATTGTGCAGTTAAGGTCATGTTTATGCAGTGAATAAATACTCCTTTCGATATAAGCTTGGATTGGAATGTTTAAGAGAATCTGGTGCATGGCAGCATTTACTTTTAGTGCACACCTTTGGGGGGGGAATCGGAATGTGTGTTGCATTTGATTGTGATGTAGAAGATGGTTTTTGTGGCAGCGGAGGTGCACAATCCTGTTTCAGAGCGTAAACGTCTCCTGTGGTATTTTCTTGTAACCGCCTGGAATTGTTTAATTGGTTTAACCTCCTGAACGAAGAGTTTTTGTAATTGTGGTGAAACCAGCTGGATAAGTTCATGAATGGTAGTAAAATATGACTGTAACTTCTGGAATGTCCACCTCTGGCTGATGTTCATTTCAACCCCATAAAACCTATATGTGGGTTTGTCAATTATTGCTGATGTATTCAAACCTGAAGTCTGTTTTAAGGTAGAATACTGTTATTCAGCATGAAAACCTTTTAATTAGTCACAAACATCAAATTGCTTTATTGATATGAGAAGCAAACGTTCAACTCAGCAGGGATGGAGGTGATTTGCATAAATTATGCAAATTAGGTGTCCAAGATGGCCGCCGCTGAAGAGGCATATCATGACAATTTCAAAACACCACACCTCCGTAACTAATGGACACATCAACTACTTATTTTGCACACCGGTTGCCTGATCCAGCATCTATGGGCTAAATCTCTTGAAGTTGAATCCTTAAACAAAATGCAAAGGTTTTTTGAAATTTTGCTCTTGACTTAAGTTCTCTACCTCATTATATATTCGGCACCCCCAAGAGTACCAATATTTTTTAGGTTCAAGACAACCATCATGCTGTAAACTATTTATCTTCCGAACTTCATTAAAATCGGACTAGCTGTTTTTGAGAAATGGCGCGTAAAAAATGTGGAAACGGTCATGGTATTTTTACAGCAGTAATCTACCTTTTTAAAAATGGAGATCCCAAGGATTACAAAAATCTTTTTTTTTTTTTTTTTTTTTTAAATCCATTAGAACATGGCATCCTGTGTTGGAATGTTTCTCTCGTTTAGAAGTGTGATGTAGCTTAGTGAAGCACTGCAACCATCAGATACAGAATATGTATGTCACGTGTTGTACAATAACGGGATAAAACACTCTTTGTGACTTTGATTTCCACTTGAATTTCCCCTCAAGCACTGTCAGAGTTTAAGGGGTTAAACACTGACTCTCTCTGTCTCTATCTCTGTCTCCCCTCCGCAGCTGTTCACCCTGCCGAAGGTGAGCGCCAAGATGAAGCTGAAGCTGACTGCCATGGAGGGCTCGCGTGTGCGCCGGGTTGCTGTGGCCTGGTTTGGCAGCAGCCGGGTGGAGGAGTACGGCGAGAGCGGGCTGGTGGTGCTGACCAATCAGGGCGACTTGCACGTGATCTCGCTGCCCGGCATCAAGATGCAGGTGCACTACCCCTGCATCCGGCGCGAGGACGTCAGCGGCATCGCCTCCTGCGTCTTCACCAAGCACGGACAGGGTAACTGTGCTAGCATAGCGCATCGATTTCGTTAGCATCGCGGCTTTTTATGGAAAACTGTAACAAATGATGCATTATTGGACTGGTCACCAACCCTTCAGCTGGGTATCTACCACTGTTGGTTTTCACTCTAGTGTCAGTTTGGTGCACTAAATAAGCAGCAAGTCTATTTGTTGAGCGAGTTGTTTTGATATTACTGAAATGGAAATCTCCGGGAATGGGTTCAGTGGACATGTCTATGCCACCAATGCATTTTTATTGCATGTAGGAACATTTTTACACAGGGTTCTCACGGATCCTTAAAAAGTCTTAAAAGGCATTAAATTCACAAATCTAAAAACAAGGCCTTAATTGGCATTAAAATGTCTTAAATAAATCTTTCAAAAGTCTTAAAAATGTGAACTCGTGATGAATTAGTGAACACACTGAGAAAGCGCCACAAAGAAAAAATGGCAGAATTGGCAGAGGTGGAGGAGGAACTGAAAAAAGCAGTGCCATATCAGTGAACGATATCGGCTTTAAAATTAAATATCAGACATCGGCCATTCTGCTGATATCTGCCGATATACATACCCAAAACCAGTGAAGTTGGCACGTTGTGTAAATTGTGGATAAAAACAGAATACAATGATTTGCAAATCCTTTTCAACTTATATTCAATTGAATACACTGCAAAGACAAGATGTTTAATGTTCAAACTGAGAAACTTTTTTTGTTGTTGAAAATAATCATTAACTTAGAATTTAAAGGCAGCAACACATTGCAAAAAAGTTGGCACAGGGGCCTTTTTATCACTGTGTTACATCGCCTTTCCTTTTAACGACACTCAGTAAATGTTTGGGAACTGAGGAGACCAATTTTGAAGTTTTTCAGGTGAAACTCTTTCCCATTCTTGCTTGATGTACAGCTTAAGTTGTTCAACAGTCCGGGGTCTCCGTTGTTGTATTTTACGCTTCATAATGCGCCTCACATTTTCAATGGGAGACAGGTCTGGACTACAGACAGGCCAGTCTAGTACCCAGACTCTTTTACTACGGAGCCATGCTGTTATAACACGTGCAGAATGTGGCTTGGCATTGTCTTGCTGGAATAAGCAAGGGCGTCCATGAAAAAGACGTTGCTTGGATGGCAACATATGTTGCTCCAAAACCTGTATGCACCTTTCAGCATTAATGGTGCCTTCACATATATGTAAGTTGCCCATGCCTTGGGCACTAATACACCCCCATACCATCACAGATGCTGGCTTTTGAACTTTGCGCCTATAACAGTCCGGATGGTTCTTTTTCTCTTCGCTCCGGAGGACACGACGTCCACAGTTTCCAAAAACAATTTGAAATGTGAACTCGTCAGACCACAGAGCACTTTTCCACTTTGCATCAGTCCATCTTAGATGAGCTTGGGCCCAGCAAAGCCGGTGGCGTTTCTGGGTGCTGTTGATAAATGGCTTTCACTTGGCATTGTAGAGTTTTAGCTTGCACTTGCAGATGTAGCAACGAACTGTAGTTACTGACAGTGGTTTTCTGAAGAGTTCCTGAGCCCGTGTGGCGATGTACTTTACACACTGATGTTGGTTTTTGATGCAGTACCGCCTGAGGGGTCAAAGGTCACGGGCATTGCTGTACAGTTGTACAATGCACTTCATACATGTTCCTTGTGAATAGAGGTAAAATTGGTTGTGGGTGTTGTCATAAGTCTGTTTTTTTTTTTTTTTTTTTTTAAATTTGGCATCTCCAATCCCACCCGAATCTGGAATGCCCAATTGGGGAACTATGTACAAAGCTTGCTCGTATGCGACCCCTTGCTGCCAACTCAGGATAGTGAGGACAGTTCACGGCTCTCCTCTGAAGCACGTGCCTGTCAGCCACTGATTCTTATACACTCGCTGGTTGAATCTTCGCAAGTTCAGAGCGAGGGCGGAGGATACCCGAACATGAACTAAGCCGGAGTCTTCCTGACGAGCGCCCGTCTGGCCAACAGGAGGCGCTGGAGCAACGAACAAAGCTGTTATCGAGGACCCAAATCCGGCAGTCCCTTCCCAATTTGTAACCCTGTAGCGCGATAGCCAATTGTGCGCTACTCTGAAAAAGCTGCCGACCCCTGCCGGTGGGTACGCCGAGGCTCGAACCCGCGACGTAGTGATCACCTCTGCACTGCAGTGCAGTGCCTTAACCGTGTGAGCCACCCGGCAGCCGTCATAAGTTTGTTTTAAGTAGGACAGGCTGCAAGTATCTTATTTTTGTTTTGTTTAAAAACAATTGTAATGAATAAATATGACATGTTTTAAATAACGTAAATTGAGGTATTTTTCTTATTTTGCACAAGGAGTGATTACTGATGTTACATCATTTTCAGCTTTGTCTTATGTCTGCATTTGCCAGCAGGCCGACATGATGAAGAGTCTGCAGAATAATTCTGTCTGTTAATTCCCCTGCAGAAACTAGATGATCACTGCAATTAGTGGAAAAAATATCGGTATCCGTATCGGATATCGGCCAAATGAGTTGTAAAATATTGGCATATCGGATAACGGCCAAAAATCTAATATCGTCCATCCCTAGTATTAATGTTTTTCAAAAAAACGTTTTCATTTGATCAAAAGGTCATATTTCATGCTCAAATAAACATTTGGGCAAAATTGTCCCGAATCCTATGATGAGGTGTTATTTTTCTATTTGTGTTTATTATGAAGTTGGTCTTAAATTTAATATCAAATGGCATTAAAAAAGTCTTAAAAAGTCTTGAATTTAACTTGCCCTAAGCTGTGGGAACCCTGTTACAGATGCAAAGAGACCTTTCAGGCACTTGCTGATATGACGGTCGGGGGCAGCTGCTTTTAAAAGTCTCTGATACCAAGCTGCCCAGCCCTGCTCATGGAGTTCTGCTCTAATTTATTTTAATTTATTTTAATAATTTGCTGTGAAACCAGAACTCTTGATGAAGAATGTGGTTTACTTGTCTGGGCTGGAGTGAAAATGTATGGAATCATTCACAAAAAATTGATTAACTTTATTTTATTAACGCGATTAGACTCCTTATTCAGTTGTTTCCTGAAGCGGTTTCGTGAAGCCAGGTTAAATGACGTTTTTAAGGAGACCCATCGCCTAATATTTTGAGTTTTAAGGGACAGGCGTGTACGGCTTGCTCTGTGCTAACATAATTGCTGTGCGATAGCACATACATAGGTCTGATATCTCGCACGGCTCTTTGGAAAACGCCGCCCCCTCAGTCTGACGCTCATATCTGTCTCCTGACAGGGTTCTACCTGATCTCTCCGTCCGAATTCGAGCGGTTCTCCCTGTCCGCCCGCTGGCTGGTGGAGCCCCGGTGCCTGGTGGAGGTCCCTCTGAACATCTCCGCCTGCGGCAGCCTCCCCCTGCCCCGCTCCCAGCCCCTCGAGGCTAACACACAACACGGGTAATCTGCACCCCGTCCGGAATACAGCGCGTCAGGAGTGTAGCTAATTCATTTACCCAAAGCGCCATTAAGTCGTTGGACAACACTGGTACTAAGGCCTTGCTCAAATGGCTCGATGACTGCACAGATCTTATTTTGGGTCCCCAGTAAAGCACCCAAACCACTACAGGCTGTCCCCAAACTATTGGAGAGTTATTACTATCACTGTGTTAGAATGGACTCTACCTGCATCTTAAATGGGTTGTTTCTCTGCTTTCAGCGATCACACGGGTGTCAGTGAAAATGCTGGTGAGACTTTTTTTTTTATTTATTTATTTTTTTTTAAATACCTGCTACCATATTTGGAACTAATGTTTGCACTAAAAACATGCTCGCATGTGTCTATGTCAAGAAAGCACCTGATCAAAAACCAATTCGTCTGCCCTCTAAAATGGTCGAACCTCTCTCTTTTCCTGCAATGAAAACCTGTCACCCCATTATCTGACTCGAGTCAGGAGCACTAGTATATTGGACTTTTTTGGCTGTCCGGACTAGCAGTCCTGCAGTATTGGATTACACCTTAAACCTGCAAAGGCCCAGTTTGCACTAATCTAAATAGTGAGAATTGATGCCGTTATCGGTGTCACAAACATGAAAGTACAAGCATTTCCTTGTTGAGTTGGATAAAGCTGTTGGTCTGTTCAATTCAGTTCACAAACTAATAGTAACTGATGTCAGTGCATTGCCGACATTGTCGACATTGAGACATTCCGTGTCAATTGGACTCACCTTCCCGGATGACCATCTCTGAATTTCTTCCTACTTTGATATATCATTTATCAATGAATCTGAAGTATTGTCCCCAAATATTTTATCAAAATTCTGCATAGTCCTCTAGTTTCAGGCCTTTAAGTGGGAGGGGGGTCTGCGCTCCTGAGCAAAACCTTATTTCTGGGCCATTTTGAGAGGGCTACTATGAGAAATCCGAAAGTGGTACCGGTCTAAGTTTAATTACACAAGTAGTACTACTTATAGAGACCAGGGAGAAAATATTAAATCTTACCCCTTGTGTCATGGGCTGATGCACCGAGGCTTGGAAAACAGGAAAAAAATCATTGGGCCTTAAATTTTAAATAATCAAAAATTTGTCAATTAGAATTCTATCTCCAGCAACTGAATTGTTTGGGCTACTAATTAAAGTAGATATGGAGCTTGTATGGGCATAACAATTATTCCTTAAAATGCCATACAGGTGGCGCCACTGGTGGCCAAAGTCAGCCAATTTGGTGAAATAGCCTAATTTTGGCGGCCATTAAGGCGACGTGGCCCAACTTTTATCGATTTACAATATTTTTTCCTTAAGACTACATTTTAAGCTTTCGATTGAATGTGGTTCCTAAGGTGTTCCCTATTTCTTTCTGGGTGAAATAATTTTATCAAAGTTCTGTATTTTTTTTTGTATCATTTTTAGCTTGTTCCAACCATTTCCCACAGAGACACCTCAGCATGCAGCTGTAATCAGTGAGAATCACACACTTCCCTCATCAGTCCATATTAAGACTCACGTATGTTGACCAGATTGCTGATGATTTTCTTTTACCACAACATAACATGACTGTAATGATCTGTAGAACCCGGGAGATGATCAATTAACAGATTTAGACACTAATTGGAATACTGGTCCAGATATTAAAATATTGGAATGAAAGAAGAATGAATCTGAACTACACTATGACTTCCTCCACTCACAATGGTCACTAGATGGTCACTCACCAAAAAAAATAAAAAAATAAAGCTGTATGGTACAGATGATATGTTGCATCTCAGAGCCAACAGAGGGTGGACTCACAGCCAAGGACATCTCCACTGATGAAAACATTACAATGATACCATTACTATGTAAGGCTGTCACACTGCAAGACACTACCTCAAGTCCTGGACAGTATGTGGCTTGTGCATATGATGGACGCTGGCGAATTGGAATGATTCTGGAATTTTGCACTGACAATGAGGACTATCGCATCAAATTTATGTTACCCACTGGTCCAACAAAATCGTCCAGGTGGCCTGCCAGGGAGGATATCTGGAGGATCCCAAAGGGTGAAATTCTATGTGTAATTACACCACCAACTACCAACACATGAAGGAACTACAAAATTCAGAACAATGAGTTCAGAACAATTTTTGACTCTTTTGAGCAGTGCAATCTACCTGAAGTTCAGGTACAGTATGACTTTACAGACTTTGACTCGAGTCGTCTCATGTATTGAACCTCATGACCAATTTTCATCCCAGTAGTCCTGTTAGCTGTTATTATGATGAATGTAGAAATATGGTGAGATATTTGGGGAGAGTAGTTTGGATACATTGGTGAATCTTATTCCTGAGTTAGAAGAAAATCCATGATGGTCATCTAGGGGGTCTGGTTGAGTTGACACAGATCCAGGCACATTGGAGCTTATATTCGTGCCAAAATATGGTGCCAGCCCATGATGTTTTTTATTCAGATATATTGAGTGGGCATCAACATGTCCCCTGGTACCTAGTTTAGTACTTCTAAAGCTGATTACAACTGTATCTTAAGGTGGTCCATGTGGAAAATGGTTGGAACAAGCTTATAATGATGCACAAAATACCACTGACACTTTGATGAAATTATTTCACCCAGAAAGAAATACGGAACACCTTAGGAACCACATTCAATCGAAAGCTTAAAATGTAGTCTTTTAAGGAGAAAAATATTGCAAATCGATAAAAGTTGGGCCACGTGGCCTTAATGGCAGCCCAAATTAGGCTATTTCTAATTCTAATTTTGACCAATTTCTGATTATTTAAAATTTATGGCCCATTGATTTCTTCCAGTTTTCCGAGCCTCGGTGCATCAGCCCATGACACAAGGGGTAAGATTTAATATTTTCTCCCTGGTCTCTTTAAGTAGTACTGCTTGTGTCATTAAACTTAGACCTGTACCACTTTTGGATTTCTCATAGTAACCCCCTCAAAATGGCCCAGGAATAAGGATTTGCTCAGGAGCGCAGACCCCTCTCCCTCTTAAAGGCCTGAAACTCTAGGACTATGCAGAATTTTGATTCAATATTTGGGGAGAGTACTTCAGATTCATTGATAAATGATATATCGAAGTAGGAAGAAATTCGGAGATGGTCATCCGGGAAGGTCAGTCCTATTGACACGGAATGCTTACGCTTAATCAAATTCATTGTTCATTTTTCAGAGCTATGGATTCATCTCTGAATATTTTTTTAAATTGAGTAGATCATTCGGATTGCATTCTCTTAATGGTTGGTGTTGGGGAACCCTGGTGATACATGGAGTTATTTTCACCACTGTTTGATTTGGTCTAAAATTGCCTTGTTGGTGAACTGGAGCTCTAGCTACGAGGCCTCATTGGCTCCTGAGAGATAATGGTGACTGATTTGAGAGGAATGGTCTGGCCATTTCTTTGGCATGAAACCTCTAAACGAGCCATCGATTGATGGGGTGCTGTCTTCAGACATATTTGACGCTTGTGGCGACCCCTGCTTGTTTGACTGACCTGTATGTGCATTTCAGAAAGCTCTGCCAGACGTGTAATGGAGCATGCTTTGCTGAATGATGAGCGTGAGTTCAGTACTGACCTACAATGTCAAACTGCTCTGCCAACTCAGATGACATACGTTTTTTTTAGTACAAATTTGTGCTGTGTTGTTGTTTTGTTTTTTTGTTTGTTTTTTTGCGTAGTTTAAGAATCCTGATATATTACTACATGACTGCAGTGATACTCACTTATAATAAACTGCTGCTTCCCTTTGAATTGGCTTTTTTAAATCCTTAATCGTTTGAGACCTTCATGTTACTCCATACTGCATGAAATGGCGAGTTGCGATGGCTGTCTAACGACTGAGTGTTTGTATGTCTGCACGATGTCCATCTTACTACATCTTCAGCGAGCGCAAAATTTCAGTGAATGTCTTTTATTGCAGTATTAAGTTTGTTAGTTGATTTGAAAAATGGTTTTGAAGTTATTGTGTCATTAATCTTAGCCCAGATTCTTTAATTCTCCCACAGAGGTGCTCCAAGAGATACAGAAATCTCTAGAAGGAGATCAGATGTGAGTAAACATTTTTGGAGGACTTTCTTGGTGTTCTTAATCAAAGTTTCTAGTGGATTTGACTCCCCCACGTCGTCCCCATGTCTTGCAGGACGCCCCTGGAGAATAATATGAAGGGCTTGTCGGCGGGAGGGATGGTGATGAGTAACGGAGGTGAGACTCCTGTAGCCGTGCGGGCTGGCCTACGGCTAACGTGTGTTATGTATGAGTACTTTATGTACAGCATTGTATATCATTTGTAAATGGAGATTTGTTACATGCTGTTTTTGCTGCCTTGCTGGTCAGCTACTTATTTTATTCATTTAGCACCCTCTGGTGGTGTGTCTGTAAAACATGATCTGATCTTATCGACTAGTACTTTCTAGAAGCTTCTGGCACCTTCCTGCCTGGAGGGGGCGGGATTTCCCAGGAATCCTGTTGATCTTTCCAGAATGTTGCTAGTCTATATAAATGCTGATTATAAGCACAGCAGAGCAGAGCAGAAGCAGAGTCTTTGTTTTGGCAACAGAGTTAATTAGTGGCATTAGAGTGTTATTAGAGAATTAAACGGTGGATAATTTTTTTTTTTTTGTAGAATTGTTTTCTTTGTGAAGAACAAATTTGTTTTAGTTGTTATTGCTGGTTTTCTTTGTGATTCCCCCCGCCCCCCCCCCAGCTAACTTCGAACCTGCTAAGGCTAATGCTGCTGCTAATGTTTGTTAGCATAATTTAGCTGACTCTGAGGGCTGCCCGCCTAACAGTTCTCTTCCCACTGTACTCACACAGAATGAGCTGCCCTTTGCTGTGCCTGAAAGACCCTGGGGACAGTCAGCTATGCCAACAACACTATTATTAGCACCACTACTGATTCATGACCCGCTGCAGGAGGGGCACCTGTTGACTCATCGCTACTGTACTGGAAAGGGTTGAGGGGTGGGAGGGGTGACCACCTGTGCCTCTACAGACCGCTGCCCCTCTGCCTTCCATCTCCACCCTGCTGTATGACGCTCGTGACCTTTCACCCTCCGACCCTCGGCTCCCGACCCTGACCAGCTGGGTCCAGTTTGCACATTACGAACCCTCTGCCTTGTCCTCGCATTTATTTAGAGACTGGAGGAAGAGGGGTCATGGAGGAATGTTGTGTTTTTTTTTGTTTGTTTGTTTGTTTGTTTCTGAGGGGGTGCACCGACTTCAATGACTTTGTTTATTTTATGTAAGTTTTTTTTTTTTTAAATAATTCTGCAATGTGTTTAGTTTGACCTTTGTAATTTTTCTAGTTTTTCTGATTTTAAATTCCAAACCCAAGTTGACTGTTTTAGTGAGGGGAAAAAAATATAACGCACGGGATGCATTTCCATCAACAAAAAGATCTATGCTGGATGAAAAAAAAGCATGATGTCTGTACGTGTGAAGCCACACGGGGTGGAATTTTAAACCCTGTTAGAAATGCATTAAAAAATGGTTCCCTGCTGGTGTAAAATTTGGGACAGTATTTATAAAGCATTAGTTTCCAATCTGTAGTCCTTACTGTCCTCGCAGGTGCACCTGTGGTTTAATTGTGCTGTCAACCCTGTGGTACTTTTATACTGCTGTGTAGCATATTTTTGACTTTCTACGGGAACACGTTTCTACTGGGTTTCTTTAATTTTAATTGTTTTTTAAAATGTAAACCACGACTGTATAATTTAGGAATGTAATTTTTAAATATTTTAGTCAAATGTTTTAATATATATGTACATTAAAATTGTACCAGTTTGTATGGATGGATAATTTCACGGGGGGTTGGCTGCTATATATCTAATAACAAGGAAATATTTTGGTACTGTTTTTTTTCTTGAAATGCTGGGTATTTTTAGCATTTTTTTTTTTTTTTTTTTAGATTATATTTTTGTAGCGAATCAATGAGTATAAGAACCCTAATTGTGACCTGTAACTTCACACTACAGTTCTGCTGCAAGAGTAAAACTTTTCACAAAAATTCAGGTCTTTTTACATTATTTCTGTGTGTTTGTGTATTTGTGTTTACGTGCGTTTCTCTGTGCTCTAGTGTTACATCAGAAGTTGTAATATTACTGTGTCTGGTAAAAAAAAAAAAAAAAAAACGCCCACATTTAATTAAGATGTGTTTTCGCTAAATATTTGGCTCTTGTCCTGAACAATGTTCTCACACGGCTAGCCTGTATTAATTTTAAATTTAGGAATATAACACTTATCATTTCTAATTTCCAGTAAAGCAATAGTTACCTTGTACATTAGCTTATACTACATTCCTCATTCGATGTTGTTAGGACGACAGACTGTCACTATGTACACCATTGCGATTGCTGCAGGCTGTTTAGTCGGGGATTTATGCCGGATGAATCGCTGAAAAAAGTGGACAAAGGCGAGATCAGTTGTCATACATGCGCAGCCAAGAGTTCGGTCATCCATTATTGAGAGTCGCTTTGTCCACTAATTGACCGGGCACAATCGCTGTGCAGAAATGTGACCCCGGTAAAGAGACTCTTTCAAAGGCAGCCGGCTCAGAGGCACGGCTCGGCAATGGCTCGCCCTAATGGGTTCGCTGTGACGTTATTTACGCTGCTAAATGAAGGTAAACGAGCTGCTGCTCTTATACATGGGCTGTTCTCTCTGACAGGGCCGGCCCTGGCACATGGTTTTGCGACTGGATTCCAGCCAACTACTGATCTTGTTTTCCAGAATGTTTTCTGAAGGTCATAGCACGGCAAGTTTAAGTCATGAATTTTGACTAATTTAATGACACTGCTGCATTGTAGTTTTAAGTCTGTGATGCGCTTAGTTTTCTCATTTTATGCATTTTAATAGAAGGAAATTGGAATCCGTCCATACTAAGCCAAACTAAAATACTTATACAGCTGCAAAAAATGACTGAGCTAAAGCCATGAAAAGGAAATGAATGCAGTCAAGACATTGGGATGATAATCTGATTGATTTTAAGTGTTTTTAATTGTAAGCAGGAATTGATCGCTCAGATTTTAAGACACCCCCCCCCCAAGTGAACGAGCTTGAGTAATTTTTTGTTGATGGGGTGGTGTGTTCTATAAAATGGGAAATTTCACTTTGGGGTAATTTTCTATCATTGGTATTTATACAGAAATTACAGTTCCCCCCTCCCACCGCCATATCAGGGAAACTAATGTTCCAGCCACAAATACACCAGGAAACCATAGTGAAAGTGGTCATGAGCTGTACTGTTAGATGCACCTTCTCACTCCCAGAAGTCTGAACCATTCGCATCACTAGGTGCTGGAGCTTTCCGACAGCGCTCTAACATGGACTGTACTTCTGTCAGCGGCTTCAGATCCCGCTTGTTTTTCAGGCTATTCGCCTTGTTCAGTCTACGGGATGCATAATGTAGGATTCAGATCCAGTGAACGACGAGCCCAGGCAAAATATAAGCATGCAGATGAACTGTGAGGTGTTAAAACTGGCTCTTGACATTCTGTGTGATAATCTTCAAAACCGCTGAAGAACAAATGATGTGGTCTCATTACCTCCATGACTTTCATAATTTCTGTGGAATAATATTTCCATGTAGTATAGACAGGGCCGCCGCGAGGGGGTTGCAAACAAGGCGACCACCTTGGGCCTCGCGCTATGTAGGACTCGCGCCAGGAGAGGGGGGAAAAAAAATTAAATTAAAATTAACCTTCTTGCTACGTCAGCCCGCCATAGCGGGCGCTTACCATACGCCACGATGACCCGCTCCAGCGGGATGACTGGCTCACCGCGGTAACCTGCTGCATAGACTTGCATTTGCATTAACCTACAAGATTGTACTACATTTCATGTGTAATGATACGGCCTATAAGTTTAAGCAGAAGAGAGGTTTTTTGGCTCATATATCTTATGGGAAAGCGGTAAATACCAAAGAGCTGAACATCTCCACAAATAACTAGTTGTCCGGGCCTCGTGAAAGGAAACCCTGTTTGAAGCAGCATCCTGACAACATTCCTCTGCCTCCCTCTTTACCTCCTCTTACTCGGTCCGTTCCCTTTACACCTCTCGGTCCTTTCCTCTTCTTTCTTTGCCCTCCATCTCTCTCTCATGTACCATCACCTATTGTCAATCTTTCCTCGACCCTTCTCACCTTTCCGGGGCCTGTTCACCAGCTGCCAATATGAATGGCAGAGAAAAACCTTTGGCTCATCGAGCAGAGCTGAATAATTCATGGGCGGCCCTCGGTGTGTGCGAATGCGTGTTTGTGTTATGTGTCGTGCGGGTATGTGCACCTCCAGTTGTTTCTGATCGTGTAATTGAGTTGGTGGTCTTGGTTCCCAGTGACATCAGCCCAGGTAGACACTACACCCTCACAGCACCCGCACCATGAGGCCAGCTCATCCCGGGAACAGGTAAGTTTCATTCTGATATGACGAGTTACGAGGTCTGATGGGAAACAGCGGTCAGCATTTGAGCTAAGCTGTTTGTTGAACACAAATATATATGTGTGTGTGTGTGTGTGTGTGTGTGTATTCTTTCATGAGAAATCAAGGTGTACAGCCAGGTGACAATCATTGGCCTCCTGGGTTTGTAAAAAAAGACTTGTGCTCACCCTGAAGGTAAAGCTTGTCAGTAGTGGTTTGAGCCAAAAAAAAAAAAAAGTACATTTGCTAAACTTACAAAAATACTCGAGTCAAGGTGCGTGTGGCTGACGAAGCGGTGTTCGGTCGGTAAATTAAGGTCAGGGAAATGGCCACCTCTGTGGCCTAACTCTGTGCTTGATTGGAACAGTGCCAGAAACCGGAGCTAAATTGGGCTGAAACTCGGCCTTACCGATGAGTGAGCGTTAGCCTGCAAATCAGCTGACATACCTGTTATATGACCTGTGTGCTGCATGATTGTATCTCAGTCTTTGGAGGTTCTTGTTTTAAAGAATTCTGGTTAAATATCGTGTGGGGTTATAATGGAAAACAATTTTCATTTAAGCTTTTATCCATCAAGGCAGGATAAAGCTACCCTTCCAGAGCTGGCGAATGGATGATGACAGAATTACAAACGCATAACAAATCTTAATTTTATTAAAAACGTTCCTTGCATTGCATTACATTTAATACAAGTTATCTTTCACTGATGTCCAAAAACGTTTTCCTATCCTCAGCTAACCACAGAATTGTTACTATCCAGATGATGTAAAGAGAAGAGGTATGGCTCCAGCGAAATCTACTCCCAATAACAGGCAAAAGGCAAAACCACAGCCGCAAAACAAGGTGGACAAGAACGGTTCTGCTAAGGATGCTATTGAACAGAGGAAAAAAAATGGCAAAGTTGAACCTGCAAAACCAGAAAACACAAAATCAGGCAAGTCCAATGTCAGGAAGGAGAAGTCAGATACTAAAGTAAAGGATATAAAGAGTGATGATTCCGGAAAGGTAAACAGAGACCAAAAATCAAAAGTGGAACATAGGACGGAGACTTCTAAGCAGACGAGGAAAGGGAATGTGTTAAACGGTAAGGCGCGACCTGCGAAAAACGAAAGCAGAAGCGCTGTAGGTAAGGGTGACACCAAGAATAGTAAACTGCCTTCCAAACCGGCAAAGACATGTGAAGGAAAATTTGGGAAAAAAGAAAGTCGAAGGGTTGCAGAGTCATCGGAGAGTGAGGAGGAGAGCTCCGAGGGAACGGAGAGTCCGTTAGCCAGCGAGGATTCCGAGGACACAGACGATGACGAGGAATCTGACGGCACCGGGGTCGATGATGCCGGTCCTGAGGAGCAGCCGCCAGACACAGAGAGCGAAGCAGAGGATAGCGGAACGGAAGAAGAAGATTATGTCGAACTCACAGCGAATTCCGTGTCTAAAGGAGAGCCTATGGAAGAACCTAGCAGCAGCGGCGACTGCAGCAGCGAAGACCCGACTGAGTCAGAGGACGAAGGGCCAAGTGAGCATAGTGACAAAGCGGAGGAAATGAACGCCCTGAGCGAGAGCGCCGTCCCGCCGAAAAGGGCTGGACCACTCAAGTTGACGACTCATTTTCTCGGCCGGGGAGGGAAGGTGAAATCTAAGATCCAGCTGAAAAAGGAGACCAATCCAGCTGAGAAACTGAAACCAGCACCCGCAGCGACTAAAGCTTTCCATATAAAAGGACTGAGTCTGAATAAGAATGCCCAGGATAAGGGCAAGTCCCAGATCCTGCAGTTAGCAAAAGCAGCTAAGAAAACGAAAGATAAACCTGAAGCGGATTCAGAGGAAAACAAGACGGCCTCAACATCAAAATCGGCAGCGATTAGCCCTTCCCAAATGATGTTCACCATGAAATTTAAGAAGAAAGAGACTCCGGTTAATCGAGATTCAACAACAGCACCAGCTGAAAAAGAGTCAAGTCAGGACATGGCCAAAAAGAAACAGAGCAATCGACGACCAAAAAACATTGGGCTAGTCCTTGGTAAAGTTAAAATGGCATCTATACGATCACAAGCCAGGAAAAAGCAAATGGAGTCAGAGGAAACGGCATTGATTGAACCTGGTAAGGCAGAAACTTCTCAACCGAAGGAAAGCCTCGCAGCTCGTCAGAGGGGCTTGAAGACTTTGCGACGTGTCTCAGGCTGGATGCAGAAGAAGCTCCCCAAGGGTATCAGCCTTCGGTCTAAGATGAGCACTGTTACACGGGCCATCGGCATCTCCAAGTGGCTCACTGCCCAAGCTCTAGTACGGCACAACAGCGTCACAAGCTCCAAGAAGAGCCTCCTCCGTCAGAAGATGGCTATGCGCATTGCGACTACAACTAGCCTAAGGAAAAAGCCACAGTTGCCAGAATCAAAAGAAGGGTTAGCGACGGAGACCAAGGCTGACCCGCTGGCAGGTCGTGTCACTGCGAAGACGGAACCGCAGGAAGACTCATCTGATGATAGCAGTTCATCACAAAAGGTCTGCGAGAGTCTGAGTGACGCTGAGGAAAAGAACACAGCAGGAGATGCTAAATATGCTATTGTGCTCCCCAGAATGAACAAAATTGGCAAGGCCAAAGGAGGTTTGCCTGTTTCGACCGCGAGCGCCGCCAGCGCCACCACAGAGCCGAAGCGTGTACCCCCTCAGCCGGGAGCCCGTCTTGTCCTCCCCGTCAAGCCGGACCTGACCATACTGAAGTCTGTAAAAAAGAATATAGCTCTGAAAGAACCTATAACAAACGTTCGCCTCTCTGGGAATGCTGGGCCCAAAGAACCACAAGGAACTGTGGATGGCAGAAAGGCTCTGTTGGAAGGGAAGGAAGGGCTCAGTGCTTTGCAGGCTGCTAAGGGAAAGCTTGGTCCATCACAATTAAAACTTGGCAAGCTGACTATGCCTAAACCTTTAGCTGGGACCGGGTTACCAGTAGCACTGGGCAGAAATGAGAATGACCGAGAGGACCCAGGTAGTAGTACGATGGGAGTTGAGGTGAGTGGCCCGACACACGTGTCCTCCATGTATGAGGAGGAAGCGGATCGAGAAGTGGCACAGTTGATGGGAGAGGATGTTTTACCCTCGTCCAGGGAGGTGCATTGGGCTCAGGGTCGCCCGATGCGGGGCGACCCTCACGATTGGCTGAGAGCGGAAACTCTTCTTCCGCACCAAACCGTGGAGAAGCTCAGCAAGTGGACCGCACCCCAGGAGGCCGAACATTCCCAAAAAAACACAAATTACAATAACCGGGGACCTTGGGAGGCAGAGGATGACAGTCAGAACATGCTGGAGAGTCGACTCAGCAAAACTCAGGTATTGCAAATCAAGGATGGCTATGACCTTTATTGCAATTTCAAGTCAAAATGCTACTTTAAATCATTACCATTTGTTACAGCATTGCATGGAACCTCACTGGACTCCATCCATCCATTATCTAGCAGCTTATCCACATAATTTAAGCATGCACCCTTATTAGCTGTTTCATGGAGCCATTTGCCCAACTGTTCTTGCAATATCCTTTTTGCTTTGATTTCATCTCACATTTATATTAATTCTATGCAGTTTCTCCTACAAATATTGTTTTTATACTGCACTAGCAGCTACCCGCTATACCCGGAGTGAAATTGCCTTTTTTTTTGTGTGCATGACCGTTTTTCAAAAATCAGGCGACGTCAAGTCCTTCCTGGTGTCCAAGGGAATTTTCACACCAAATTTGGTGATAATCGGTTGAGAAATGTAGGAGAAAAACGTGTTCATGCACACAGACAGACAGACATCGACCTCAAATATATTATAGATAAGTCTTCCAAGACTTCTTTCTGAGAGAATCTGGGAAACATACTTGAGAAAATGAAAAGAAACTGTTTTTCATTGATGGTGATATTTCTATTCTCTTTGTTGCTGAGGATAAGGATTCGTTTCTGCTATCTGAGCGCCAGTTCTTTTGTCTGCTTGCATCCTCCTCAACTCAGTGCGCCCATTGTCAAGTCATTAGTTAGCCATATCATTAGACGTCTGTGCCGGTATGAGTTTCATTTTGTGGGGACAGGCTATCATGTGATCATTGGGTCTGTACCGCCCTGAGCCTGTCACTGACTGTTGTGCATCCATGGCCTCTGACCCCAGGTACAGATGCCGGGGAGCGCACAGGCTGTGGAGGTGGACGAGGTGGAAGACCTGTCACAGCTGGAGTGAGTCATTCTGTGATGAGTCCAGCCTGCCCTTTGAAACCATTCCTCAGGAGCTCAATTCAATGCACTATACATGTAGCATAACGCCTTTATTTTATGCTAATGAACATTCATGGAATGGAAATTCTAAATAAATGCTAAATAGATGTTTTGTTTATCCTTTACTTCATCAGGGGAGTCCCATTGAGATTGAAATCTCTTTTTCGAGTGAGCCTTGGGGCTTTTGGTAGAGAGGCCAATTAGATCAGGGTATGATTAGTCGGCAGGTTGAAAGAGCCAGGTTGGAAATTTAACCATAACATCGGGGAACCCCCTACTCATGTCGACGAGTGTCATAGGATATTTAATGACCACAGAGAGTCAGGACCTCAGTTTAACATCTCATCTGAAAGACGGCATCTACTTCAGTACAGTGTCCCCATCACTGCACTGGTGATTATTCCACTAGACCGGGCAATCACGGTCCTGGAGGGCCGGTGTGTATGCAGGTTTTTATTCCTATCAATTACCCTGACTAATTGAGTTAGTTGATTGCATGCACAAATATAGATTTTCGCAATGATACGATCAAAGGAAAATGTTTTATGAAGGGAGACGAGACTAGTCTTTGTAGTTTCATGATAATTTAAAAGAAATGCACTTGAAACGTCAGATTTCATAAATGGTTTGGCTAATTGAGACAATCAACTAATTAAAGGCCAGACGTTGGAGTGAAAACCAGGGACACATACAGCCCTCGTCTGCACTAGAGGGAAAATCACAACCCACTGGCTACTATCACCCAGGTGATCTCCCATCCAAGTACTGACCAAGCCCACACCTGCTTAGCTTTAGCCATGAGGCTCGAGCAGATTGAATAGTGGTATAGCTGCTCACATGCTAAAATAACATTTAGTGTAAAGAGGTAGCAAATATGCACAATACCTATGATAACTAATTTATACCATTATCAGAAATGGAATCAATAACAGGTGGACTCCTTGCTTTTACAGAGAGGTGTCTGAAAGCTCTGTCCTCCTGAACCTAAAAAAGAGATTTCATCGAGACTTCATCTATGTATGTACTGCCTGTCTTCTCCAAATTACGGTTGTATCAAGCATCTAATATAATCTGTGCTTGTTCTGTGTTTGATGATATCAATAACTGCAAGACATATCCACCGACTTCTTGTAGACCTACATTGGGAACATGCTACTATCAGTCAACCCCTTCAAGCCCCTCAGTATCTACACGGACGAGCTGTGCCTACGATACCAAGGGAAGGAACATCGGCGGAACCCTCCGTGAGTTATGCTGTGTTGGTTCCCTGACATGAGTAACCCTGTATGAGGAACCACAGGAACCATAGTTTCTGTGAAAGCTATGGTTTGAAGGAGACATCAGTACTCTGTTATAGAACTTCAATTGTATCACATAAGAACACATACTTTTGCCTGTCCTAAGATAGGATGGTCCTTCATGAAATAGTTGGCAATTTGTATGCTTGCGACCCCCAGAGACAAACTTTGGTGACTTGTCAGGACTTGACAAGTAATGTGTCAGAGTAAAGCCGAGATTCTACATTTCTCAAGATATTTCGTTGACAATATGTAGCTACCTCCCAAATTGTTCAGTAATTATGCTGTTATTTTGTGTTGTTTGGGCCATTTTTGAGTGCCTAAATTCTTTTTGCAGTCACGTTTACGCCGTTGCGGACTCTGCCTTCAGCCTATCACAGAACTCCACCCAGGAGCAGTGCATAGTCATCAGGTAAGTCACTCATCCTCGATCGGCATCTGTATCTGCGCATCTCTGTCTATCTGTTTGCAGGTCTCTCTCTTTCTCTCTCCCTCTGTTTCACTCTCTCTCTTCCAATCTTGCTCTCCGCCTCTGCCTCATGTTCTTTCTCTCCCTTGCTCACTCTTTCCCTTTATCACTCACTCACTCATTCTCTCTCTCCCTCTCTCTCCCTCTCACGATAATTACAATAGAATTGGAATAGACCCCTCATCCGCGCTGACCCATCCTTCTCTCCCACAGTGGACAGAGTGGCTCTGGAAAGACAGAAGCCACTAAGCTGATAGTGCAGTACCTCAGCACCATGTACCAGCGCAAGACTGAGGGTCTTCGTCAGGTCAGTCATCACCGCACAAGTTTCACTCACACTTCCAACAGACACTCACGCACACACTTACAAGCACATACCCATTAGTATTAATACTATGAAACAGCTATAGGCACACCCTGTATTGACATGTACAAACATATTATGCGCAGGCACAATCAAAATATGCCACAAATAAGAAGAAATCTGTCTTTTTTTTTTTTCTCGCCACACTCTCCTGTCTCCACATTTCAGCCGATGGAAGTTTTACCCATTCTGGAAAGCTTTGGTAACGCCAAGACCATCCTCAACGACAACTCAAGTCGGTTTGGCAAATACCTGCACATCCACATTCGTCAGTGAGTCTGAGTGATTGATCTTTGTTCTGGTGACTAGCTTGACTGTACAGGGATTAGTTTGGTGATGGCCATTTGTCACGACCAGAAAGCAGCTTCTGAGGCCAAGAGGGACAAACAAGTGAGGACGAATAAGAGATTTTGGGGGGAAACAAGAAACAATGCTAACTAAAAGCAGCATGGTATAAGAACACTTGACCTGCCTTCTCTGTGGTCTACAGTGGTGTGGTCGTGGGAACCTCATTGTCACAGTACCTCCTGGAGAAATCAAGAATAGTCTTTCAGGTAAGACTATTTGTTTATTTACTCACATTTGTGTTACTAAAATAAGTTATGTGCAGCCATTACCTCCTTCAGGCCAATGGAGAGAGGAACTACCATGTTTTCTATGAGTTGCTGGCTGGAATGAATCAATGGGACAAGCAAGATCTCTATCTGCAGGGAGCAGAGACCTACTATTACCTCAACCAGGTGGGGTATCACTGTCATTACATGTTTTCCAAGGAGTAATTTTCCATATGGCTGCCTCACCGTTTCTGCCACTGCAAACACCGTTCGGCATGTTATGTTTCCTGTATTCGTCTTGACAGGGCGGGGCCTGTGAGATGGAGGGGAAGTGGGATAAACAGGATTTCCTGGTTCTGGTCCGATGCATGGAGACGATCGGCTTGCACCCAGACCAGCTCTCCACTATATGGGCCATTTTGTCATCCATCCTGCAGCTAGGAAATATCTGTTTCAGTTCCTACGAGGTTCGTGTGGCCTGCTGCCAGTGCTTAATCTTCTGTAAACTGTTAGTTAATAAACAGCCAAAATCATAAGCTGCCCAGTGTTGAAAATTCCCAGTGTTTGCCACACTTGTTCTCAAAGAGAATAAGCATTCTTTGAATTTGGCGTTAAAATAAGCTGCGATTGATCATTACAAAACACTTAAGCATTTAGACTTTTAGGCATATAAACATACATCACGGCCTTTCTTCCCTTGCATATTGGTATCGCTGTGGTATCCTGTAAGGCAGGGGTCCCCAATCTTTCCTAGAAAGGGCCAGGGTGGGTGCAGGCTTTCATTGCAACCAAGCAGCTACACACCTGATGCTACTAATCAACCCCTGGATTCTTTGCTAATAAGCTTGATTAGTAGCATCAGGTGTGTAGCTGCTTGGTGGCAATGAAAGCTGCGCCCACACCAGCCCTTTCTGGGAAAGATTGGGGACCCCTGCTGTTTGGGCACATACAAACCATACACCAATCAGCCATGACATTAAAACCAATGACTGGAGAAGGGAATAATGTTGATTATCTTTAGATAATGGCGCTCGTCGATGGGTGGCATGTAGGCAGCAAGTGAACAGTCAGTTCTTGGAGTTGATGTGTTGGAAGCAAGGAAATATGGGCAAGTATAATGATCTGAGAGACTTTGACAAGGGCCATATTGCGATCGCAAAGACAACTGGGTCAGAGAATCTCCAAAACAGCAGGTCATGTGGGGTGTTCCTGGTACTCAGTGTTAAGTACCTACCAACAACAGTCCATAGGAGGACAGCCGGTGGACCAGTGACAAGGCCATCAGCGCCCAGGTGTTACTGTTTCGGCAGTAAAAGGGGAACCTACACAATATTAATCAGGCGTATGCGTTTGTGCGTGTGTATGCCGATGTGTGTGTGTGTGTGTGTGTGTTTGTGTACCTGTGTGTGTTCGTTGGTTTGCATTCGTCTGCTGCCTGTGGCCTAGTGATTTAGTCCCAAGCGGGACTCGGAAATTTGATGGTTTGCCCCATAGTGTCGTCACAATAAGGTCAGTGCAGCTGTTGTACTCTTGAGCGTGACCCTTAACCTCTGGGCTGACATGAAAATGTATAGCGTGCCCGTGTTTGCGTGCGGAAATGCAGAGCGAGTCGTTTGAGCTGGCGAGGATCTTCAGCGAGGCGGAGGCCAGGCGGGTGGGGAGTCTGCTGCAGGTGTCAGCTGAAGCTCTGCAGACCGTCATCACTCACCGCGTGACCGTAAGAGCTCCAGACCCAACTTCCTGTTTCACGCACTCATCTCTGTGCTCCAAGTAAATGGCAAATGGCCGACATTCCAGACCATGGGGTAGCAGTGACATGATCTGCTTTGTTGCAGGAGACGACCTATGACAGGATCTACAGCCCACTGTCTGTGGAAAGTGCCATAGAATCAAGGTACTAAACACTTTACTCCTGGGAGATTTTTCTTTTTAAATACAGCTAAGTCTAATGTTCACATTTTCCCTTGGTATTAGTGAATATTTTTTATCCTTCTGATCGGAATCTTATATCCCGATTGCCTTCAAAGAAGGTGTGTGTCTCCATATTTTGTGTGATGTTTCAATTAAGTGAGGCATTTTCCTTTTTTCAACAGGAAATACGTTAACTGCTCCTTGTTATCATTATGATTGTACAAGAATGACATCGTCATATTCTTTAATAATATCTATTAATATTCTGACCACAAATCAAGAGCAGAGGCAGAGTAAAATCCAATATTAGGGTTCAGTGATCGTAATACGGTAACAGTGGGACGGAACCCAAAAGAGTAGAGCACAGTTCAGTTCAGATGTTATGGGCGAAGTAGAGTCAGCGATGCCAATCTCTGCCCAGTGGCTCTTTAGGGTGACTGCCGGATGGAGTGCGCACTTCGCCAGAGCCAAAACGTCCCAGAACAGGAGGGAGAGGCTTAGGAGGAATGCTTTTCCAATCCTGACAACTGTAGAAGGATTGAGATCTTGTTCCTAATAAACTGAATAGAGGAAAAGACTTAGTCAGGATTAAGAAGAATGTTCCAAGCCTGGAGTCCTTCAGAGAGGCTTGGGAGCTTGTTCCTCATGACCAAAGAAGGCAGATGGCCTCTGTAAATTACTATCATTAAAGGTTACATTTTACTTACATATTTGCTTACATTTTACTTTCAATAGTTGGTATTACTTGGACATGCTGAATGGTTCTACACACATATAGTGAATTACAATCCAGCAACTCACAACTGGAAGGAGGGGGCATTAATGCTCATCGTAGATACAAGGGATGAGAGCAATGAAACAAGACACAGCCGGGAATAAGGGAGCCTGCAAAATGCGAACCAATCGAACGACACGTTGCTACTTACAGAGACGCAGGTTCAGGTTGCTGAAGGGGAGGAGAGACACGAGGCTTTCATAGGAGGGTTCTGACAATTTAATATTCTCTGTTTTCATATTTAGTCTGCGAGAGAGTAGAGTTAATAATCAGAAATTGTGGCTCTTTTCAAATACTCCACTGAACAAGTCCACTCCTGATCAGCGCTGTACTCCTGTCCCCCCCCCCCCTCAGGGATGCCATCGCTAAGGCCCTGTACTCCGTGCTGTTTGATTGGCTGCTCGACCGCATTAACGAGTGGCTGATCCCTACCGAGATGGACAGCACTGTGGGGATTGTGGACATATACGGGTTTGAGGTGCCTTTGCTATGTATATATCATTATGTTTTCTATGAGTTCCTCAGAAAAGGAGCGTGAGAATTTTTTTAATTCAATACAAACAGTGCAAACACTTTTTTCACTGGTTGAGTAACTGCATGTAGGCTCTTTAAATTGAAATAACTCTCGCCGCTATTGCAACAGGAAATGGAGATGGATTTTTTTACATGTTTCCAAGTGACAGTTGAAGTCTGACTTCCCCTCAGTCAGTTTTGATTCCATACAGGTCAGATTCACTGAGATGAGCAACTAAATCTGTGCAGGTGGACAAACCAGATTTGGAAACTCCCAAGTAGTTTGTTTCAATCACCTGGACTTGATTATATATGCATGATTATATAGCAAGGAGACCAGCAAACTGAATCAATCGGTGGAAGAACACTGATGAAGGACTTTTATTTTCTCAAAAATCCTCAAAAATGGAGCAACCAGCCATTGTTTTGTCTCTTAAAACCTTGTATTCAATATTAGACAAAAGAACGATCCTGTTCTGCGACAACTACATACAATAGAACCAATTTAATAGCTTTCTGGATTAAATATATCCTTCTAAAGCTTGTATAACTTATTGAAATGCACCTTGTGTCGGTCTCATTACACCTAAGTCAAAGACTTGAATTGTAATCCAAGCTCTCGTGAGATTTCTATCTTTCTGCGTTCCTTGACAGTTGAATTTTGCATTGCAGGACCTGGGGGTGAACAGCTTTGAGCAGCTCTGCATTAATTTTGCAAATGAACAGCTTCAGCAGTTTGTAAACAAGGCGGTTTTGACCCAGGAGCAGGTCAGTGCTCCCGGGGATGTTGGGTTGGTGTCACATTCAGGATCAAATGTCGAGTTGCACCCGAGTCCTTAAGTTTTCGAGAAACTTTTTTTGATAACCTGCCAAAATGCAGCCAAAAGTTCAGCAATTAAAAACAAATCAGTTATTTTTCAATAGGAAAATATTAATAGGCCCAGTCTCTTAACCCTTTAAGTGCTAATCACTGCTATTGTCACGCAAGGTGCAAAATATATGATGCAAAATTTCAGATTTCTGCTTTCGAAAGGTCTACAATTTTGGTCATTTTTAGTTGGCAAATTAGTTGGCGATGACCTTCAGAAGGGTTCACAAGTATCCGTGAGTCCTTCTGAAGGTCTTTTGTCAACTAAATAATAAATTATTAACTTTTGGAGGGATAGGGTGAGCAAATGTTAAGAACTTAATGAAGCTTCCTTCGGCAGTGACACAGTTCCTGTTCTCTCTGGGCCTCCTCTGTTCCTCCTCTCCCGCCTCCACAGGAGGAGTACAGGACAGAGCAGATCCAGTGGTACCCCATGCCTCTCCAGGACTTCCACTCCTGCGTGGACCTCATCTCCGCTCGCCCGCACGGCATCCTCCGCATCCTGGACGACCAGACGTGCCTCCCCCAGGTGCTCGAAAGCACCACCCTTCAGCTGCAGATTTTCTTTTTACCCATCAGCCTTTGTGTGCTGTTGTAATCAACACACACACACACACACACACACCACACACACTTCACGTTGTATTTATCTATATTTTTCCCAGCCCATCAGCCATCACCTCTTTTCTCTTCCTGTTATGGTCTCTCTCACCTCTTCCTCCAGGCCACAGACCACACCTTCCTACAGAAGTGCCACTATCACCACGGAAACAGCCCCTTCTACTCTAAGCCTAAAATTCCCCTGCCGGTATTTACAATATACCACTATGCCGGAGCTGTCACCTATCAGGTGTGTAGCCCTTATACAGGACACTGCTGTATAGAACATCATCTACTGTAGTGGTAAACCTCTTCAGGACGATCCACAATCCTGCGGGTTTTCTCCACAATCCTAATGCGGTGCACCAGATTCAACCAATTAGCAGCACAACAAGAGCGCTACCTCTGGAGAGAGGAGAGCGTCGCAAAGGTTCAAGAAAAAAACAAATAATACAGCAAATCTCCAGGATCAGGGCTGGTTCCACTGATCTACTGAATTCATGTGCTGGATCAGGGGCAGATTGATGCGGAGCACAGCACAATTCTCAATATCATATTTTGGTTGTATAGTTGTCTTCACTCATTAATTATGAGGGAAACTTTGCTGTAGCATGTGTCATGGCTTGTCATCTTGACTAAGTAATGATCGATTCTTTTGTGGTCTGCGTATGCGGAATAGGGTACTTAATATCACTGAGAAATGATCTGTTTCATACATAGCTAGTCTTGCTAATTGAGTGCGATACTTCTGATAACTAGAACCACAGTCTTTGACGGAACACAGGCATCTCCTTTATAGGTCCACAACTTCCTCAACAAGAACCACGATCAGTTCCACCCTGAGGTTCTCGAACTCTTTGCTCGAAGTCGGCTGAAGGTGAGGTCTATACACTGTAGCTTGGGAATTCTGTATTTGAGGATTACACCAAAAAGCTGAGAATCCATATCAGTAACTGGTTGGATTTGATGAATTTTCTTTCCCTGAGCAGATGGTGTCCAGCTTGTTCCTGAAAGTGCAGGAGACGTACCTTCAGCAGAAACAGCTTGGTTGCAGGGGTAGAGGTCCCCGACCGCAGGCCACAACAGTTGCTGCCCACTTCCAGCAGTCTCTGACTGAGCTGATCACACGACTGGAGAGGTGAGACTCGCCCTCGTCCTGGACTTGATAAATGCGTCTCAAACGTCACGCAGTGCAGCAATTCAACGATGGAATGTGTCACGTTTTTATTTTAGGATTGACATGAAATGCTCAAATGCTAATTGTTACTGACACATTGGGCTCCTCCTGGGTGGATATTGTGATGTTGTCTGTGTATGGTCAGTTAAGCAAGGGCGTTATCATGCAATAAAACTATTCTCAAGGAGTGGACTATCTGAATGCTCTCTCTCCATCTCTAGGTGTAAAACTACCTTTGTCCGCTGCTTTAAGCCCAACTATATGAAGGTAGGAAGTCAAGTGTGTTGACAGACCTGGGTGTGGAGTTTAAAGAATTTGTAGGCCACGCCTATAGATACACAGGGTATGTAGCTGGTCACCTCATTGACGGATGTATTGTCATGTTAGGTTTGCGTAGAGATTGCTGGGACGTATACATAATGATCTCATTGTGCAGAATACCTCAGTTAATACGCGTCTAATTACTCTTATTGAGTTGCAGTATCATAACAACATCAAATTGGTCCGAACACATAAAAACTTAAGGGATTTCATCAATTAACATTTCGTTTCAAAGAATTTAAGATCCATCTGCATCAAATCTAATGAAATGGGCTCCCCTGCTCACGGCATTTTTATCATTTTAACATGATAAACACTAATTCTTTTTCTGAATGCGGTCACTTCCTAGCCACGATATTATGAGGGATTCATGCCTTCAAATTATATTTAATATGAACATGAACAGCTCTTGAGATTACGTTAAGTAGATGCAGATAATGTGGATTTTGGTATTTAAAAGAATTGAAATATTTCAGATTTAAAACTACATTTTAGCCTTGTGTTATATAAGTCTATTATACCCTCGACATGAGCATGTTTTGCAGTGTGTAATGACCCTGGTCAAGTTGAGAAGTGAGGATTTCTTGTTTAGTCTGATGGACGTTTGACAGGTGAGACCCATGACTCCCTGAATATTTTGTTTTTATCTATCTTTCCCAGCTGCCAGGTATATTTGATTTGGAGTACATGATGTTGCAGCTGAGGCATGCTGGGATACTGGAGACTATTCACATCCGGAAGGAAGGATTCCCTGTTCGCATGCCTTTCAGCTTATTCGTAGAGAGGTAAATGCCTTTCAGTGATGGCTTACATCGCATAATGGGCAAAAAAAAAACATAATATATCTGCGCAGCAAGTTTTCAATATAAGGGTTTTTATTTCCTGAAACACCTCAGGCTGTTGAAAGTAGTTTCTAATGGAGGAAGTGAATTTGTCTTTCCAACATGGCTGTCATATGAAATGCATTTATTATCATCGAAGGAAGCCACTAGTCAACTCTCTGAGTTTTTTTTTTTCTCCTCATTATTTTTCATCTTCTGATTGCACTGTTTAACTGAACCCAAAGGTACGGTGTTCTCATGACACAGCGCGAAGCTCACCAATCAGAGAAGGAACAGGTTGTTGGCCTGCTGGATACCATTGCTCGTCCTGAGGAAGGGCAGTACCAACTGGGGCTCACAAAGGTAATGTAGCCCCACTCATCTTCTCTCTCAACTGTCTTTGTGCCTGACGGCTGAAGTAATCCATCATTCTCACACAATTCGTATACGAGCTAATGGATGGCTTGCGATGAGCTAATTTCCCTTCAATCTTGAAAGCGTATCAAGGACATTCAAACTGGTTGTAGTCTTTTCCTGTGTACGCCAGGCCTTGACCAAGCAGCACCTTCATGCAAAAATATGGCTTCCTAAGTCTGATGCCTTTCCCCAGGTGTTCCTGAAGGAGGCGCTGTTCAACCAGGTGGAAGATCGCTGGAGCAGCACCCAGACGTGGGCGGCCATCACCATCCAGCGCAACATCCGCGGCTTCATCTGCCGACGCAACTTCCGCTTCTTCAAACAGAAGGCCATCGTCCTCCAGGCGCACATCCGGGGACACCAAGCAAGGTGAGCGAGGGGTACGGGTCTGCGGGCGAGGGGGAGGGGGAGGGGGAGGGAGATGTGGTGCGAGGTGAAGCGAAAGGCTTGAGGAACATCGGAAGGTTACACGACCAATGGAATGGGTTTCTCTTTCTGAGACAGGAAGTACTACAAGAGGCTCAAGCAATCCTTCACTCAGTTCTGGGCAGCCATGATGATCACCAGAAACACCCTCAAAAAGCAACAGTGGAGGGTAAGAAGACTTAGTCGACATTTCTCCTTCGCAAACACAAACCCCTGCATAATATGCTCTACCGTTGAGCTTTTTCCATGGGCTTATCGATGTTTTGCGTCTCACAGGGCCGACTCAGAGCCTGGCCCTCCCGCGACGGCTCTGTAAATGATCCATTGCCTGCCATCTATAGAGTTTACTGCTTTTACAGGAATGGAGTTGTAAATTCCTATCCTGGTGCTACGTCATCGGAAAAGACGCCACTGATTAAAAAGCAAGTGTGCCTCACCCTGTTGGTCAGCCTTGGCATGTTTCTTGGCCTGCCTTGATTTACAGATGGAGAGGACTACAATAAAATTAATTTCTTTTCCTTTTGTTGGTAGTTCTCAACCTTGTGACAAAAGAGCCAGCGTGGGTGCCGGCTTTCAGCCAAACCAAGCAGTTACGCTCCTGATTATACTAATAATGGTCTTTCAGCAAAGACTCTTGTAGTTGATGAGTAGTTGAGTTGGCATGTAACTGCATACCAGGAACGAAAGCCTGGGCCCACATTGGCCTTTTGTGGAAGAGATTGAGAACCCCTGCCAAATATGATCGATGTAATTGTTCACCATAGGAATTTTCCTTATTGTAATCAACCCTTTTTTGATCATACGTCAGGTGTACGGAAATACAGGTCACGTTAGCGGACTGCTCTTTCTTTCAGCTGGCAGGGTCAAGCGCGAAGGGTCAGCCAAACTTTTTGTTGCCGATCATGAAAGTCTTTTCATTCTTCAATAATTTACTTTCTTTTCAATCTCAAGTTCCTTTATTCGCTGTTACCATGGGACTTGTGTAATGTGCACGACCGATCAGGTGCGCGATCTTGTGCAAAATACGAGGGGGGGGGGCGGGATGGGAGACTCGTCACCACCAAAATTGTCCCTACTTGTTTATTAATGACATTTCATTTTGTAACTTCAGTTCATTGCTCGAATGCACATGCAGGGTCGTTACTGCAACAATATTGGCCATGGAGATTTCATCTGGAGAACATGGGAGCTGAGACAGAAAACGATAAACACAAATCATCACTTACAGAATGCTATTTGTTTTGACAGAAATGATGTGTATGAAGTTTTCAGTGTGTACAAATATGACATGAGCTATTTCAGCATCTTCACTCATATATTACTGCTACCATGTTCCTCCTTCATCATCTCCCGGTCCTGCAATTAGAGTTTATCTTTCATTATCCTGCTCAAACTGATTGTTAACATTAATGGATTAGACCATAAATGTAGAGGTAATTTACTGTACTGCTGAAAAAATGACATCAATTTTCAGCAAGGAAATTATCCTTCAGCATTTATAATGATAAAGGCATTGTCTCTCTTTCTGTTCACCCGCTAAATTCATGTTTTATTGTTCTTGTTATACTTCAAGCATTTATAAAATGTCCCCATAGACATTTCGTTCGACAGGATTGCCATCTTGACTAAAAGCCCATCCCCACCATACACACACACACACACAGACACACATGCAAATACTTGTTCATACTCTCCTCCCGTCTTGGACTTCAACCTTCTTTCCTCAAACTGTGCGCAATCTAATTCTTCTCCACCCTGTCGGACTATTGCTTAGGGCACTGGCTTTCTCCTTTTTTTAAGCGCAATAACAGGTAGGTCCTTTTTCAATCATTCAATACTGGATACTTAAGAAAAAGGCAAACTAGAGAATTAAGGAGAGAAACACTCAGTCTTCAAAGTAAGTGAGAGTGGAGAAGATTAGTAGCAGTCAGGTGTTTGATAAACCTTTCATTCTACAACTATATGTCCGATTAATTTAATAGTCAAGAGATGTCTTATTTTGCGAAGTATGCCGAGTTTTAGCCATTTTTGGTGTGTTTCCCCGGACTATACAACTTTTCATATAACTTTTCGTTTATTTAGCTGCTTCGCTTCTCTCTTGTACGGTTTTATGAGTTCTGAACTATGACCGTTTGGATGGCCTGATGTCCTGCTGAATGGTTAGTGTGCCTCTTGATTACAAAAAAAAAGAAAAGAGAAGATAAAACAGTTTAGAGTAAATCTGTTAATGAGACTTGATGTCTTTGATATGCAGTCATGAAAACATTATGTTCGTCACCTGTCAGTGTTCGTCCGATTTTGCGCAGGCAAGTAGTATTGTGCTGAAGAGTTGTGGCTTGAATAGAATGTGAATTGAGAAACAATCCTTTCATGTCACAACAATTCAGGAAGTTTGCATGTAGCAAAATCAGACACGATGGTAAAGGCAGTGTATTTGGCATTTATATTTGTTGTCTGAGAAATTTGTTCTCAGGCTGGTGCGGTAGGAGATAAGTGATGTCAGAGCACTGGCTGCTTTGGGTCAGTGGGCTCAGGCTCGTGAACATCTTTGCTTCGTGGGATAAACTGAGCCAATGTGGTTGAGACTCTGGGCTCTAGTCTCTGTCACCAGCTTCTTGACTTATCACTTTTCCCTCCAGTGTGACAGTGTGACTGGCGGCAGTTCAGAATGGCTCTGTTCCTCACACACCTTTGGAGTTATTGGCCGACTCCCTTTCTCACACACTGACATTCAGTCCATGGTGAGAATAGAATAGCACAAAATCCTCCTTCGCATCACATAAAGGCGAGCATGCTAAGCTTCCTGTGGCTGCATCAGCCTTGAATAAACAAGAAGCTAACGGCAGTAAATGGGGAGATAAGAGCTCTGTACCTGAACTCTGGTTCGCTGGTGTGGATCGGGGCGGAGCTTCGGTGAAATAAGTGTCCCAGGGATATAAAAGCTGTGTTTGCTAATAATAGGTACGCGAGAAAGCTCAGCTGCTCTCGGTGGTTATATGGTTCCTGAAACAAGTTATTGAACTGCCAGGGACAGGGAATCCACAGAATCTAACCTGAGGAAAACAACAGTGACAAGAATAGACTGATGGGCTAAAAACAAGAGCTGAGCCATACCTGTCGGTAGGGGGCTTAGAGGGGTGAGAATATTCTTTAGGCATCTTTCTTCTGAAGGTTTTTTTTCCAGATATTTCACACATTCTTCATCTTGTGCTGTTGACGTTTTTTTGTTTTTTTTTCCATGCTGCTGGTTCACGTCCAAAGTTTTACTGTCCTATTTTTATCGTAATTACCCTGCATGCACTCTGTTTCTGAAGCGCCGAGGTTCAAAGAACATGTAATTGCATGATCTAAATGTACAGTACTCTGCAAAGGCTTCAGACAGCCTGGTTTGTTTTATTCGAGTGTGATTTTAGATGTTTGTTTTGTTTTCCTCAATGCTGTCGATAAAAAATCACTTCTGACACATCAAATGTTTGTTCACCGAACTTAAAAAGTAAACTTACAAAAAAATGTGTATTTTGTGACATAGATTATATAGCTTTGACGGGGCCCTGAACTCAATATCTCTCTGGGGTTACCTGTGGAAGATGTTTTACAAGGGCTGCAATATGATTGGAGCAATCCACAACCAATTATCACATAAAACTGTGAAACTGCAGTGGAATGTTCCTAATTTTGAGACGAAGGTTTTCACGGCAAATATTGATTTGAATTAGCTTTGAACAGTTCCCAGCTGTTTATAATGCACTTTTCAAAACTGATAAACCTTTCATTTCACGATTGTTAGAAACATCTTTACCTTAAATATGACTAACACTTTTCCATAGCGCTGTATGTTTGTGCGTGAATGCAGACTCGTTACAGACAGAGAAAAGACACTTTAGTAGCCATCAGTGCAGAATAGCCAGCCAAATTAAAGACAAGACTATTTTCCATATCTTTCTTTCCTCTCAAAGAGCAGTTTGATGTTCTATTTATCGTGCTTTCAGGAGCATATCGCGAGGAACAGAGTGACCAAGACCGAGTCCGTAGCCCCATCCCGCACTCCCGCAGGCATGGTGAGAGAGAGGTCCCAGCGATGATTTAGCTGGGTTTGGCTTGGGTGTGTCCCATGTTGATGTCATGGTTGGTGCTCTTCTGTTAATGTGTACACAAATTCTGAGCCTCTCTCTCTCTCTCCCTCTCTCTCTCTCTCTCTCTCTCTCTCTCTCTCCACTCATCTATATGCACACCCTCTGAGCCTCTCTCCTCCACACTCCACTCTCATCAGCATCCGTATCCACCGTCTGCGCTTCTGTACGCCCTCCCTCCCTGACCTCTGACCTTCCTTGCGTTTCAGGATGTGGGATCGTTGGAGATTCCTGCTGAGCTGTCCGTCAGACTGCGGAATGCAGCAGGTAAGCACGAGGATGCAGGACCTGGCTCGACTAAGATAGACTGCGTTTCAGTAAATTATCGAGCTGATTTGTGTCTGCTGCCATTAACGTCGCATGATGCGCGTGTCCATACCAGTGACCACAGCACTTTCTGTGCCCTGCAGGGCGACAACAAGGCTCTGGTGTCACAGAGGTGGCGCCTCCACAGGTCAAAGCAGAGCATGACCTTTCCCTTCCTCCAGATATCAACCAGTTCCCCTTCTCACGATACGCCAAGACAGCCTTGAAGGTAGAACGTGTCTCCACGCAACTCAAAAACACACCTGGCTGTACACATACAAATTATCTTCATTTGGCTTCGATTAAGCGCAGATGTAGCGTGCATCCTTTGTGCTGTAGCACGTACAGTATACAAAAAAATGGCTGTCATGAAAACATCAGCTCATTTCTATCCACCAAACCTCCAGGATGGATGGTGCCAAGATCAGGGCTATCCACTTCAGAAGCCCCTCACCTCCTTAGACCACGAGGACGCCCGCACAGCCCTGGCGATATTCAAGCTGGTGAGTTTGGCAACATGGGCCGTGTTGGTACTCAGACTATTCCATTACATTGCATAAAACAATATTAATTACTATAACCTAGCTGATATGTTTAACTGGAGGAACTTGCAGATGTGTTTGACATCAGTTTTATGATAAGCTACCAAATCACCAAGAAGGCACATATGGGCCACTTATAATAAATAAAGGCTCATTGACGCTGCCTTCACATACAAAAGTACACCCGTCTGTTTCAAGCAATGTCACCGTCACAGCCGACGGACTTCCATGCGTCGCTTACGTCGACGTGGATAAACAGCGATGTACCCGCAGTAGGGACGCCTAGAGTCAAACGTTCCCGACGAAAACTGACATGTTGAGGGTGGAGGAGATTGTAATAATGTGTCACAACCCTCATGTGAATGCCTTTCATCTCTGGTATGTCTGTTAGAGGTGCGCCTCCTGTGATGGGTTTGTGTCTTGCTTGTTACCCCCCCCCGCCCCCCCCCCCCCCCCCCCAGTTGTGTCTCACTTGGCTATTTCTTAATGGCTCTGTGATGTGTATTTAAGGCCACTGCTTTGAGCTGCAAGTTGTTGGATTGGCATTTGCCATTTGTGCTCAGACCCTGTCATTATTCCTAGTAAAACCTCTTTGTCTTTATTAAGTGCATCGTAATTTTTAATGACAGCAATTACCGGAAGTTTTCCGTCTGTATTCAGTTAACTCAAACAGACTTCCAAGCCTACTCTGGGTCCAGGATTGAGGCCGCATTCGAGTTAACCCAGCTCAAGTCAGATCGTCGGTCCAGTTTAATAGGAACAAGCTCCAAACCCTAATCAGAGTTCAGGATTGGGACTGCATTCTTGTTAACCCTTCCAAGTCTGCGTCTCTGTCCAATTTATTAGGAACGAGATCCCAATCCTTCTAAAGTTATCAGGATTGGAACCAAGTTCCGCTTAACCTACTCCATCATGCTGTTGAATAGTTCAGCTCTGCACTTCAGCTCTGTGTACTCCACCTGGCTGTTATCTCGGAAGGCACTGGCCAGCGATTGCATCTCAGCTTTGCCTATGCCATCTGAGCTGAACTGTGCTCTCTTCCTCTGGGGTTCCATCCCCAAACATTACCTTTTTGCTGTCAATAAACCTACCCATTGGATTGTACTTTGCACTTGAATCCCTGGAATGGAAATTAACGATAATCTATTGTAATAATCATCCAATGGCTACTTTGCCTCCATAATTTGCAGTGATACTTCTCCATTTTGCCCACATCTGTCAGTTTTCTGAAACCCTATGCAGAAATACAAACAAATTGAATGCAGCGTGCAGACAATTTGTCTCCATGTACATACTTAATATTGAGCATAATTGAGCCTTAATGGTGCTTTTCCACTACACTCTACTCTACTCAGGAAAAAAGTAGGTACTTTTTCTGGTACCTGCTCTCTTGGGGGGTGTACAGTACAGTTTGAAAAAAAAAAAGTAGTACCAAAAACAGACGTTCCCACACAATTTAACCATTTGACTTAATTTTGGACTGCCATGCGATGAGGGAGAGTTCTTTGCCCCTTGAGAGTTAAGCCTTATATTTCTGTTCGTGACTGTTGACCTCCAGATCCTACGCTTCTCTGGGGACCTGGAGCTCACCGGATGGCAGGAGCAGGTCCTGGGGAACTACATCATAGAGAAGGGACAGGAACGGCCCTCCCTGAGAGACGAGATCCTGGCACAGCTGGCCTACCACACGTGGGGGCGGGAGAGTGAGGAGGTAGCCCTCCGGGGCTGGATGCTGTTGGCCAGCTGCCTGAGCGCCTTCACGCCCTCCCCAGGACTGGAGAAGTCTCTGCTGAAGTAGGCCACATTGTCCTTACTCCTACCCTGGTGTGCTGTGAGAACCATAATTCACTGGACGGGGAGACATTTTTATTATTTTGGTTGTGTTGGCCAAGCCAATCACAGATCTGAATCCAACTGAACGCGCATATGTCATGCTGAAGAGGAGACTGAATGAAAGGTCCCCTAAACTAAGCGCTGAAGATGGCTGCGGTACAGGACTAGTGCTGCATCAACACGAAAGATACCCCGCGTCTGGCGACGTCTATGAGTCACAAGCATTAAGCAGTCATTGTGTCCAAAGGTTATGCCACCAAATATTACGCATGATTACTTCATTCTGTATTACGTCCGTATTTTGTCAAACTGCCCAGTATTTTTTGAAGCGCCAGGAAATGGGGGGACAGGAAGTGCTGTCATTTCTAAACGGTTCATCTGATATGGATGAGGTGAGTACATCCTCAAATTAAAGCTGATCGTCAGTACCTCAGCCTTGTTGCCATTGAAAGCGCCTGAGTATGGAACCAAAATTAAAGCATGTCACCGTTCAGTGGATTATGGTGTCACTGTATGCGGCTTTATTATTTATTCGGAAATGCCCTGTGGTACGTGCGCGTGAGTTTCCCTGGTGCTTATGTCAGACCTCCTTGTTGTCTGGTTGAAGGTATGTTTCCGATCAGGGCCCGGGAGAATACCGCTCCCTCTGTCAACACAAGCTGCTCACCGCCCTGCAGCTCCCGCCTCCCGCCTCCCGACTCCACCCTCCCTCCCAGCTGGAGTGGACGGCCAATCAGAGGAAGGGGAAGATGGTGTTGGAGGTCAACACCTTCAATGGTGAGGAAACCTGACCTTAGCTCTCGCTGATTTGAGGCAGGCTGGGCAGTTAACAGTAATTTTTTAATTTTTACTATGTAATTTCCCCATGAAGCAAAACCCTCTCCCCCATCATTTTATGAAGCCTCATCTCTCCTTTCATCCATTTTTATATTTCTCCTATCCCCAGAGGAGGAGTTTACAGCTGAGGTAGAGTCCTGGACCACAGGGGAACAGCTGGCCTCTTGGCTCCTCAGATCCAGGTACCATAAATAATGAGTGCAGGTCGTTAAGCTATAGGCTACAGATGATGGAGAGGCCTTCACATAGAGATGTATGGCCTCATTATAGAACAACAGCAGAAGCCACAGTACAGTCCCCAGGTAATGAGATGGAGATAATGTTCATACAGCTAATTTGAGTTTATTCTGTGGCCTTAGGTTCTTGCTGACTGGTCTTATGAACTTTTACTCAAGCTGGCATTACACTATGCAGCAAAAACAGTCTCACAAATCATTTCCTGTCGCATTGTGCACAACAAGTCTCTTAAAATCTTGATTGTAGTTCGTGTCACACTGTAAGATTTGAAGTTCTCGGTAGGACAGACCGTCCGGTTAATCTACACGGTATATTGTGACTATAAACTGAAAAAACCTACCTTCTCTATCTTTACTGCGTGCGCCCACATCCTGCGCCCTGCTCCTGTTGTGAAGACAAATATCGAAAAATTAAAGGGAGAAAGAACAGAGACTTGGCCATAAATATCAGGATCTTTTGTGGTTTTTTTTCGATATTCATCTGGCATGCTTTTCTGTTTTGTTTTTTTGCTTATGATAATACCTAATCCAAAAATGATTTATCGCATAAATGAATAATTCCTCAAATACTGTATAGACCGATATGGGACAACATTGGACTGAAACAAATTTACTAAGAGCCCAATGATGTCATCAAATATCACCTACATTTTTTGCCCCCTCCACAAATATTAAACCCAAGTTGAATTTGAACCTGATGCTTACCAGCCAAGAACGTACAGGCCATCCACTGCGTTAGCCTAGCACCGGAGTGTCCCCTACAGTCATATACATCTCACAGTCCTTAATCTGAGCCCAAAGGCTGCTCAGCGATGATTTAATAACTTTGTTGGTCTCGTTGAATTTGCTCGACCTGGCGTTTGCCGAGTGAAGTTCTGCTGGAGGCTCCATTTTGTTGTGTCTGAGTGAGCTGTGCTCTTCTGCAGAGGCGTACAGGACGCTCCGCGCGGCTGGTCCGTCTCTCTCCTGGCGGGGGAGGGCTGGACTGACCTCAATGGCTGTGATTTCATCATGGACCTGCTCGCCGGGGTCGAGGCAGATGTCCCTTTTGCCCAGACCCCAGCATCTTCGGATTATCTCTTCGGCAGTGACGGCGAAACGTACGTATCTGCGCAGCAAGGTGCTGTAACAGCTCCTCTATGAGTGAAAATAGATGCATGTATGTGGGTGAAATGAGGCGTTTGTCCACATCTCTTTTCATTATTGGGCACATTTTGTCGTGTGGTTGCTGATTCTGCTCCAAGTATCGAGAGCCAAATCAAAATAGTCCCATGATGACAAAAAAAGGACTTTGTGCGCCGGTTTTTTGCATAAATACTTCAAGTTGTGAACGATGAATCCAAATATACTATTAAAAACGCATTTGTGAGGTATGTGCTATCTTTGTTTTTATTTCCTTTGCAGTGAGACACAAGTAGAATTTAAGAAAAGCGTGTGGTGGTGTTATCCCAACGAGAGCCACGTGGCCTCGCCGACTACTTCTGTAATAACAATTATTGTTATTTGTGATGTGAGCGGCGATGCTTGAATTTTTCTTTTGGGTGTAGTTAATAGCCTTATACAAAGTCAAAAAAGAGAGAAATGCTCTGCTACAAAAAATGGCGTAGCTTACGATGCTTTGTCACCAGTCAGCAGTCAGTTGGCTGCGTGTCCAGGAACTGGAAACGGGCACTGAAACGGAACTGGAAACGGGTAACTGACCGTCCCCGCCCAGGACAGCCACGAGTACAATGCCTGCCTCACGTGTGCATTTTTAATGGCACTAAGATGCCTCACACTTGCGTATTTAATGGCGCTAAGTATACAATCTTAATTTAAAGCTCGTTGAGACTCACCTCCAGTAACGGTGTCCTCCTGTACCGATGTTCAACCTCAGGATGAACTCTCAGATGGATGACTTCATCCCCCCGGCGCCATCGATGCAGGCCCCAGGCCTCCCCCCCTCCTCCGGGGCCTTCGATAATGCTTATCCGCCCGTGATGGGAGGTGCGGACTCACCCCTCGCAACGCACCATTTTGCAAATGTCTTCCCAGAGGAAGAGAGCATGAACTCTCCACACTTGAGTAGAGACACTGCATCTAAGTTGGTTGAATTTAAGACTGTGTTTCATTTATCCTTGTGCGAGCCATGCCGACATCTTGGAAAGCGACTCACTATCAGTTTGCGGAGGCGGTTTCCAAATTCACAGGTCTTGTTATCATTCTTCAGGTTCCAGGGGTCGGCAGATAGACGCCTATGTGGATGACCTCTTTGACTCGGTCCTGGACCAGGGTCCTCCCGTGAGTTTCTTTCATAATTGACCGTTCATTGAGCAAATAGCTTGTAAATAAAAAAAATGATTGTGCAGTTATTGCATATTATTATATCAAAAAAAGATTTGCTCTCTCTTGATTAGTCGTGGCGAGGTCCGCCGGTCACTTTAAACCAATATTCACCACGCGAAAGTGCGCTAGGGGTGAATATAACAATCCGACGACCTTCAGCTAAAAATAGATTAGATGTCCGCGCAGGAGCTCTTGACCACGTCCATATCTCATGTCGCTTCGTCCTCGTGAGGAGCTTTACCATTACAGTTATCGCCCATCTCTTATATTTTCCAGTAGGGTGATATAATAAAACAGTTATTGACTTCAGTTATTAGTGAAGCCAATGATTTATCCACCCTGGACAAGAGATATTCACCGAGGCCTATCACTTGTCCAAGCTGGGTAAATCGCTGGATCTCCTCAACTGAAGTCAATAGTTGTATACTATTGAGTGCACACAATTCATGTCACATCCACTTTTCAGGACTTGAGATTTCATCTCTATTCCCAGCCGATAATTTGAACTTGCAGTCATTTCTGTGTTCGCAGGACTTCGATCGAATGGCCAATCTGAACAGGCGAATGCGAGGTGGTGGAGGAATAGGCCCCATGCAGCCTGGGGTTTTCTCAGGAGCAGGTACCCAAACCCAGGCACTGTCTCCCGGCTTGGAAGTGCATTGTGGGAGGCATGTGTTTGTTGTACGCTAACGATGATGAAATTACAGTTTCTTTTACAATACTGTAATTTACAGGAATTCCAATGACAATGACTATGCCAAGCTTTTCAATTGGTGAGTAAGAAATTGTTTGCAGGATGTTAGGGGATTATCATCTCTCGGTATAAGACTTGCAAACAATTCGCAGGCTGACTTGTGGTGCTGCTTGTGGCATGTAAACTGAAAAATGAACAGGAAATAAGTCATCAAAGGGGTTTCACGTACATGAAGGAAATGCTTCCTGGTATCACAGAGAGGTTGATATGTGGTGGTGTGGTCCTTGGGTGCATGTGCATGTATGTTTTTCAGTTCCTTCCTGATGGGAGAAATCCAATTTTTACCAGGATTTTACTTTTGTAAAATGCTACGAGATAAGATCAATCTGTTGCATATCGTTTGCCTTATAGCATAATTGCCAAAATCATACTTTTCCCAAATTGAGATAAAGGCTGCCCATTCTGTCGGGTGGCAAAAAATGCATTTTTTTTCTCAAGACCTTAAAAATAAAAAAAAAATCCATTTCCTCAAATAATGTAATATAAATAAATAATTTTAAAAAAAGAACTTTAAAAATTAGATAGGCAATTATGCTATGGGGCTAGTGATATGTAAAAAGCATCCTCTCTGTTTTTTTTCTTTTTCCTGTGGCAGTGCCAAACAAACGAGTGGGACGTCGAATCACTGCATTAGTACCAGTTGATTCTGTATTATTGTTGCTCATTCTGGTCCATAATGTGCCTTTTCAGGGGTTCCAATGAACCCGGCGATGCCCGGTTTACCTGCCATGTCCATGATGCAGCCCCCAATGGCGATGCCCATGATGCAGCCCATGCCATGTGAGCACAAAGCCCCCCCAAACATTCATTTGTGTGTTTATTATGATAACTCAGCCTTTCCCATTTAATGAGCAGTCATTAGTGCTGGAGTTAATCTCATGCGTAATCGCCTCATTTCGGCTGTCTGACTCTATGGCAGCCGATTCTTCCCGTCTAATTATTCTGTAATTAAAGCCTCGGCACCCCCCCCCCCCTCTCATTCATTCTCTCTCTCCTGACTCCTCAGCCATGATGATGCCAGCTGTCATGCCCCAGCCTGCACCAGTCATAGATCCCCAGCAGGTGGCAGCAGCACAGCAGCAAGCCTTTATCAACCAGCAGGCCCTGCTCATGGTCAGTCCTGCACTCCTGCAAAAACCAAAACACTGGAGAAATAAATATATAAATAGTGGCCAGTTTGAATTGAGAGTAGATATCAGGATATCAGGACAGGGTTGGAGTTTTAACTCATATTTCACACAAAAAAAAAAAAAAAATCATCAGAAAAATGACAAACGATGACCATTGAAGCCATTTACCTCAGTTCAGAAAGTTGGTGAGAGGTGATTTTTTGTGCAGGTATCTGAAAGGCATGCAAGTGCATGTATCTTGAGTCATTTTTGAAAACATCTGCGTTTATTGTGCCTCAGTTGGTAATTAAAGTTGACAGTCGGGGGAAAACAAAATGACTGGTGAAGACGTTAGTGGGTAAAGTGACCCTCTTTAACACTCTTCAGTGTTTTGGCTCCCCTCTCTCTCCCACACAGGCACAGCAGATGACCCTCCAGGCCATGACCCTGTCGCAGCAGCAGCAGCAGGAGCTCGCCCAACGGCAGCGTCACCAACCGCAACCGCAGCCGCAGCCGCAGCCGCCGCCGGCACCGCCACCCACGGTGTCTGTGACGCCAGCAGCCCAGACCACACCGCCTGCGGCGACCATTCCACCACCGGGCCCCAAATGGATCCCGCCCCTTCCTGCTAACTCTGACCCTGAGGTGTGACAGCGGAGCTCTTCTTTACAATGGAAATGTGGTGTTTTCTGTCCTGTGTTCTGTGCTAGATTTGTTCTGAGGAATTGTGCACGTCTGTATACTTCACAGACCTCTATTTAATCCTAGTGCTTTGTGGCCTGAGTGGGGCCAGGCCATAGTGGCCCAAATCTCTGGTTGCTAACTGGATTTATTCGCTAGTGAGTTGGGCGCTCTGTTCTTATTGAGATCAACACTTGACCAGAAAGTCAACATTCAACATGGAGACATACGTAAGGTTGTGACACGTACAAGTTTTTGAATTGACCCAATAATGGTATGATATTATGCAGTCATATGCATTCTTTTTGCTTGTTTGTTCATAACCAAACAAGGAAGTGGACCCTGATCAACTGGAATCATTTAGGGACAAGAGGAATTTTTTCCAGAAAATTGGTGAGTTGGACTGAATCAAAAATAAAGAGGTGATATCTTTAACTGTCATTCAAGTATTCTTGTGCAGTCATTCAACTGAAAAAACACGACCCGAAAATTGTGGGGGAACTATTTACGGGGAGGCATTTTGTTCTTTAATTTCCTCTCCAAACTCTCTCTTCACTCCATCTCTCTCTTTCTCTCACCTTCTCCCCCTGTCCGTATCTTCGCATTTCCCACTGAACAGGATCACAGGAAGTGAAACAGAGGAGCTCGTGGACCAAACCTGAGGCGCCACAACCGACCCCCGTCAGCCAGCCTGAGAGGACCATCCCTGCGGAGCCTTCAAGGTCTCCCTCACCGGAAAAGCCAAAGGGTCAGAACCTCCTCCACCGTTTTTACGCTGCTGATTTCCTGCATTGGAGGTTCTCAACCTTGTCCACAGCAGGCCGGTGTGGACACAGGGTTTCAGTCCGACTGAGCAGTTACAGACCTGATTCTACTCATCAACACACAGAATCTTTGCTTAAGACCTTGAATCGAGCGCATAACTGGTTGGTTGAAACCAAAGCTCACGCTCGTCATAGCTCTTTCCGGACAAGGTTGAAAACCCCTGTCCCACATTAACCCTTAGAGCAGGGGTCCTCAATCTTTCCCAGAAAGGGCTGGTGTTGGTGCAGGCTTTCATTCTAACCTAGCAGTCACACACCTGACATCACTAATTAACCCTTAGAGTCTTTGCTGAAGACCCTGATTAGTAGAGACAGATGTGTAACGGTTTGGTTAGATTGAAAGCCTGCACCCACACTGGCTCTTTCTGGGAAAGATTGGGGACCCCTGCCTTAGAGTGCTAAATGTAGCTATTGTCGCTCAGTGATGTTAGTTGTAAAATGAAAGCTGTTGAAAACTTATCATTTGGCAACTTGTTTAGCAGAGCTTCTGCAGAGGAGCTCTTTTATAAACAAGTCAAACATGAAAGGTTTTCAACAGCACAAGATCATAAAATTTTTTTTTTTCTATTCTTTCAGTGCTGGAAAGGTGAAGAAAAGCAGATATCAAAGATGTTGTCATCCTTTTAATTTCGATATATACTGTCTTTACATCTCTCAGCGACTCCCTCGTCCCCGGTAAAAGAGAACAGAAACCCTAAGCCGCCTCGGCCGCGTCCTGTCCCCGCTCCCAAACCTGAGCCCAGCAGCAATATCCGGGAGATCATCAAGCAGTACCAGAACCGGCCCGCTCCGGAACCCAAAGCTTTTGAGCCAGTCAGGTCGGTAGCCTGTTCAGAGCAGCGCACAATCGGCTTTGCGCTGCAGGGATATAAATTGGGAGGGACTACCGGTTTGGGATTGTTGAATTACGGCATTGTTCCTTACTCAAGCGCCCCCTGTTGGCCATCCGGAAGCTCATCAGGGAGATTACAAGCTTGCTCATGTTCGGGTATCCTCCGCCCTCATTCCGAACTTGCAAAATTATGAGCCGCGAGTGCAAAACAGAAACGGCTGACAGGCACGTGCTTCGGATGAGAGCCGCGTACTGTCTCGCTCTCCCGCGATGGCAACACGGGGTCGCATACGAGCAAGCGTGTGTGCGTACATAGGTCAAGAATTGGGCATTCCAGATTGGGATTGGATTTGAGATGCCAAAAAAAAGGTTAGACAGAACAGAAGAGCTAAATATTACCAGTGTGGCTCTCGAGATAATGACCTCGGTGATGGAGTTTGTGCAAATGCATGATTCTTGTGTTGCGTTGCCTTAGAACTCCAGTCCGCTCCTTTGTGAAGAAGAACGACCCCAAAGAAGAGGCCCTGGCGATCCTGAGGGCCAGGGGGCCCGTCGCACCGGTGAGAATAAATCTACTTTGCGTTAGGTGAAAGCTAATTATTCAAGTGTTAATGAGTTGTTACTCCCTGTGAGAGCACGTTCTCTCTTCTCATAGCTTCTGTCTGTCTGTCTGCACCTCCAGAAACGAAATTGTGACCCTTCAGTTCCAAAGCAGGCCCCCCCACCCCCAAAGTCTCCCCCGTCCTCCAGGGGGCCTCGTTCCATCTCCAACAACATGAGGCAGAAGCAGCGTTCGCTGGCTGACCTCTTCAGCTCCGCCCGCTCAAAAACCCCGCCTCCTGTTCCTGACTCGCTCCCACCACTCCCGCCCAGCATTCCTGACCCCCCTGCTGCTCCGCCCACCACAGGTGCGCACACTCTCCGTACCTCCATCCACAGCACACACACTCCGTACCTCCATCCACAGCACACACACTCTCCATACCTCCATCCACAGCACACACACTCCGTACCTCCATCCACAGCACACACACTCCGTACCTCCATCCACAGCACACACACTCTGTACCTCCATCCACAGCACACACACTCTGTACCTCCATCCGCAGCACACACACACTTCGTACCTCCATCCACAGCGCACACACTCTCCGTACCTCCATCCGCAGCGCACACACTCTCCGTACCTCCATCCACAGCACACACACTCTCCGTACCTCCATCCACAGCACACACACTCTCCGTATCTCCATCCGCAGCGCACACACTCTCCGTACCTCCATCCGCAGCGCACACACTCTCCGTACCTCCATCCACAGCACACACACTCTCCGTACCTCCATCCGCGGGACACACATACTTCGTACTTCCATCCACAGCACACACACTCTCCATACCTCCATCTGCAGCACACACACTCTCCGTACCTCCATCCGCAGCGCACACACTCTCCCTACCTCCATCCACAGCACACACACTCTCCATACCTCCATCCACAGCACACTTACTCTCCGTACCTCCATCCACAGCACACACACTCTCCGTACCTCCATCCGCAGCGCACACACTCTCCGTACCTCCATCCACAGCACACACACTCTCCGTACCTCCATCCACAGCACACTTACTCTCCGTACCTCCATCCACAGCACACACACTCTCCATACCTTTATCCGCAGCACACACACTCTCCGTACCTCCATCCACAGCACACACACTCTCCGTACCTCCATCTGCAGCACACACACACTTCGTACCTCCATCCACAGCACACACACTCTCCATACCTCCATCCACAGCACACACACACTCCGTACCTCCATCCACAGCACACACTCTCCGTACCTCCATCCACAGCACACACACTCTCCGTACCTCCATCCACAGCACACACACACTCCGTACCTCCATCCACAGCACACACACTCTCCGTACCTCCATCCGCAGCACACACACTCTGTACCTCCATCCGCAGCACACACACTCTCCGTACCTCCATCCGCAGCACACACACTCTCCGTACCTCCATCCGCAGCACACACACTCTCCATACCTTTATCCACAGCACACACACTCTCCGTACCTCCATCTGCAGCACACACACTCTTCGTACCTCCATCCAAAGCACACACACACTCCGTACCTCCATCCACAGCACACACACTCTCCGTACCTCCATCCGCAGCACACACTCTCCGTACCTCCATCCACAGCACACACACTCTCCGTACCTCCATCCACAGCGCACACACTCTCCATACCTTTATCCACAGCACACACACTCTCCGTACCTCCATCTGCAGCACACACACTCTCCGTACCTCCATCCGCAGCACACACACTCTCCGTACCTCCATCCACAGCACACACACTCTTCGTACCTCCATCTGCAGCACACACACTCTCCGTACCTCCATCTGCAGCACACACACTCTCCGTACCTCCATCCGCAGCACACACACTCCCCTCCATAGCTTCATCCACAGCGCCATTTTATTTACATTCCTGAACTGGGTTGAGATGGAAAGTCCGGAGGTCAGAGGGTAAAGGTCACGGGCTGTATCTGAATGCGCTTTGATAGGTGGCCTTTCCCCCTTCCTCTGCACTTTTCCTTGACCTCGCGAGAGAACGCTGTACGGGTCAAGGAAAAATTACAAGGACATTTTAAAGGTACGTTTGGACTTGTTTAAGGGAAATCAGATTCCCCTTCCTTCAACAGTTCATGAGTTTGACGGCGAATGTAACCTTCTCAATTTATCTGAAAACTTTGGGATCGGGCGAGGTTTCCAGTCACCACAGCTGCAAAGGATTGTGGTCCATATTCCATTTTTCCTTTCTTCCCAGGTTGATACTGCGTTTCCTTGCTGGAACGGAGCTTTAAAGGAGCTAATTGCCTCCTCTTCTTCATGAAATGGACGACATGGCGCTCTCTGTCACGACTGCTGGCAAAGCCATTTCCCGCTCGTGCCCGTATATGAGGGAGACTCCTCGCTTTTTATAGAATTAGGATGCAGCCTTTCTGTCTGTTTCTTCCACACATGATCTCAGCCAAGTGATGTCACCAATCCACTCCTCCTGAGTTTGTACTTTTTCATTCGACCTCTTGGCTGAGGATTGATGCCAGTCCAGGTGACTGGAGTAGAATACTGGGGAGGATTTTAATTCCTCAACTTGGATTTTCCCCCTAAACCTCAGCTGTGAAAGCGTTAGAGATCATTCTGGGATGCAGTAAACTGGACGCAAGAATAAACCTGGTTGTGAGTCGGTTGCAGGGAACACACAATATTCACTGACACACACACACACACACACACAAACACACACACCTGTGTACTGTGGGAGGATCATCTTAGAGCCGCGTGCCTTTTTTGCGGCTTGTACAAAAATATGTTGTACAAATATCTCAGCAATACAAATAGTAGAAAGTAAATAACTGAAGGACAACAAAATCAGTTGCATAGAAACATATACGAATGCATGTTAACACACAATATCAAGCGTAATATCACATGCCTAATACAGAGCTGCAGTATTTGGCCGTCTAAGTTGGCGTTTTGACGGTGATTCATGCATTGTAGTTCATGAAAATACCTGTATTATCCAATATAATGTTTAGCAAGAACATTTATTCTTATCCAAACAAAAATTGCGGTGTGTGCAGTCTGGCTGCGGCACGCTCTTACGATAAGACTGCTCTCTTTTTCCGCACGACCTGATAACTATTGTAAACAAATGCAATAGGTAAGAGCTCAGCCAATAGGAACTTTGCGTTTGCTCCCGCAGACAATCTCAGCCGATTGGCCAATGAGGAGAGTGTCCGTTCCCAGCTGCACAGGTTCTCTGCGAGTGTGTATTTCTCCTACGCAAACACGCCCGGCAAACTATTCCTACGCAAAGAGGTGAGAGGTGACAGCCTTCTCAGCAGAGAAAGAATGAATATTTGAACAATTTGCTAGAACTGCTGAATAGAAATGAATGACTCACAAATTCCTCAAAGGATTCAATACAGTATCGCTATTATTGCTTGTGATATCAGTATGCCCTCAAAAATTCTGGCCAAACAACAGCTTTCTCTGTGTTCAGGTTTTCTACCCCAGAGAGAAGTTCAACTATCCGTACATTCTCAATCTACTGTGCGAGCAGGTCAGTGTGACTGTGTGAACAGGTCGGTATTCTTTGCTGTTCATGGTTTCTCAAGCAGATGACCGAATTTGATCTTTCATGTCATGACAAATGTCCAGTTACCTGACTGCTGTCGTTGGTGATTTGTTCCGATTCTCACTCTGTTCTCTTGTTCAGATAATGAGGGACACCTATTCTGATAGCTGCGTGCGAATATCACGCGAGGAACGACGTAAAATGAAAGACCTGCTGGGTAAGATGTTATTAGAATGCAAAGAACAAGTGAACCTTTTGCCACCATCAATTCACAAAAAAGTAATGTTAATATATTTTTAGTGTGCCTATAAAAAGATAAAAGTGTATATTTTAGTTTTCTGTTTATGAGAACTGATTGCATGAACAAGCAGAACTAAACAGAATGGAATTACTGTATCATGAATACAGTATTTAGAGATAAACAAAAATTTAAGCCTGTAGAGAAATAACTCCGTGTGGGATAGCATTTACTTTAGATTTTCTTGTAGATTGAAGCCTTGTGGGCGAACTTGCAGACAGTTTTGAACAGCAAGAAGACTCAATATTGTTTGACTCAGTTTTTAGGGCTATGAACAGGTGATCAGAGGGTGAATAACATTTCATACAATTATGGGTTTCAGTTTGTACCTGCAACCAAATATTCTCTATAAGGTTTCATTCTGGACTCTATAACCAATACTAACCAATGTCAGACATTTTTGGCTTGAAGTGTATACTTCTAACATGAGCTATACACCCTAAAAAACATGTCAGCATATATTAAGTATATATTAATAGCAGTATAGTACAGTATATTGTAAAGTACTGTAAGATGGCCGCCTAACTGCCCTCCTTTAATTTCAGCTGGGTTCCACGTGGGCACCAGTATCAGCTCTATACAGGATGACTCCATGAAGAAGAGGATAGTGATGGCCGCCCGTGATAACTGGGCAAACTACTTCTCTCGTCTCTTTCCTGTAGTGGTGAGATGGCCAAAGCAAGCCCGCACACACACACACACACACACACACACATTCATTCTGTATGTTAGCGCCTGGATTTACACTCCGGCTGCATATTCAAGTTTATGTCGCAGGTTGGCGAATACACGGCCTCAGTGTTTGTTCTTACCTATGTCTAATGGATCCTTTCACGAGGGCTGTACTATTACACCTCGGTCTTGAAAGTTTTTTGCAATTTTGTTAATCTTTTATACATTAAGTGCGTAATGGATTGAGGGAAGCGAAAGGTTGTGAAGGATACACTGAATGCGATGCGGCCTTGAACGCCTGCTGAACGTGGGCTGCATTTCATGGCTTTAGAATTTAACAGCCATCAGTCACGTTGCACCCAGGTATGCAGCCCATCTAGGATAGAGTCCTCAGACCACAGCTCTAGGCATGAACACGCTGTCTTAACCCTTAGAGTGCTAAATACAAATAGTGCTGCTCAATGATGTAAGATATCAAATATCAAAGCTGCTGATAACCTATTATGTGGTGACTTGTTTAAAAGAGCGCCCACAAGGGAGCTCTTTTAAACAAGTTGCCACATAATAGGTTTTGAACAGCACAAGGTTTGAAAGTTTGAAAGGATTTGAACAGCAAAGGTTTTGAACAGTGTGCACCTGTGATGTAATTTAATTTACAATTCTTTGAAGATTTATTTTGGCGCTCTGAGGGTTAATCTCCACCACTCTTTCCGGTCTGTCAGGGCGGAGCTGGAGAGGACGCTCAGATACTGGGCGTGTCGCATCGGGGAATTCGACTCCTGAGGATGGTGAAAGCATCGGGCATCAATCCCAAACACCTCAAGGTCCTGCGCAGTTACAGGTAAAGCTTCGCTGTTACCACTGTCCCCGCCGACCGTGACACTCATCCCCATCGCATCCACCCGTTCATCATTTCAGACCAAGGTGTTCCTGCAGGAGCTCTTTTAAACAAGTAGCCACATGATAGGTTTTCTACAACTTTGATTTTGATAGCTTTCATCACTGAGCAAAAATAGCTGCATTTAGTGCTCTAAGGGTAAATGTTCTCAGCCGTGGGGCGACCTGTAACCTGAGAGCTTGGCAGGTTGACTCAACTCAAATTGCTGGTGTGCCAGTGTAGCCACTATACGATCAATACAGCCATTGAGCGCTTAAGCAAGCAGTTTGGGATTAAGCAAGTGGTGGGATTGGCACCTGCAGTTTGCTGTTTTCTAGTAAATTTGGATAGAATGCATCCCTTTAAGAACTGCAATGTAATCTATTCAACACATATATTAGCATTAGCATAATTCAGATTGATAACAAAGTTGCACATGATTATGTGGCCTATACTGAGTGAATTGGAGCTGGTGACTGTTTGTGTGTGTCTGTGTGACCGGTGTGTGTGCAGCTACGCCGAGGTGCTGTCTGTAGAGGAGAAAGGCCCAGAGATGGTGGAGTTCTCCCTGAAGAACGAGCAGTTGCTGCTGCAGTGTCCTCGAGCCCCACAGGTCGTCGCCATGGTGCGCCTCTTCCTCAGAGAGCTTCTCAAGGTACCTCTGCTGTTGCTCTGTGTCAGGGCTGTCGAGTTCCAGTCCTGGAGGGGCCACAGTGTGTGCAGGCTCTCCTGGCCCCTGAGAATTAGGTGCGCGGCCTCGTTCCTCTGCTTTAAATGAAACACTTCCATGAAGATGTGCTAAGAAACCAGTTGACACTGTGGCCCTCCAGTGCCGATGTTTGACCGCCTAGCTGTAAACTCTAGTCACCTGCCGAACCGTTGCTAATAGGCTTGGAACACAGTCATTGCCCACTACTGTCCGCTGCAGACATACACCATCAGATTAATAAACCAACTCCAGGCAATGATGTAAAAACTGAGTGCAATACACTGCAAATATTTACACTTTACTTCCTCACTTACACTTTACAAACATCACAGAATCACTGCTAAAATATATCCTTGCATGTTCAGGCACGCACACACACGCACGCGCGCGTCCACACTGCCTGTGCAGTGCCTGCACTGAACCCCTCATGACAACGATTCTGGCTGAAAGAGGTTAACTGTGTTCTGACTCTCTTCCGTGTTGTCAGGACTCGGATTACGTGGTGGCTGTGAAAAGCTATGTGACAGATGACAAGAGCCTCCTCAGCTTCCAGAAAGGTGACATCATCAAGCTACTGTCCATGGATGGACTGCAGGCGGGTGAGCCAAGCGACTGAGTGCATCTCTGCCCGGTCAACCGCAACACCCACCTCAACCATGTCCAATTGACAGACACAACGATGACATGTTTTCCATAGTGGGTTCCTTGGATAAAGCCAATGTGAAGGCGCACTGCTCGTGTATAGGAGATATTTTATTTCTTTGTTTATTTCTCACATACCAGACGCTGGCAATATAGAACTGTGATTTCTTTGTCTCATAGGATTGTATAGTTCTGGTGTGCATGAACTGATAATACTCATGATCCCATAGTTCTGGTATGCATGAATTGATAATACTCACGAGGAATAAGCTGTTTGATTTTACAACCCCAATTCTGAAATAGTTGGGACGAATTGTAAATTGTGAATGAAGTCAAAGTGGAATGACTTTCAGATCACTTGAGCCAATATGTTATTTACAATAGAACATAGATAACATTTCAAATGTTGAAACAGAGACATTATACATTTTTATCCACAAAATGAGCTTATTCCAAATTTTCTGGCCGCAACTGGTTTCAAAACAGTTTGGACACAGGCAAAAAGGGGGGCTGAAAAAGCTATTGATATGTTAGAGAACCAGCTGAAAGAACATTTGGCAAGTAATTAAATTAACTGGCATCAGGCGTGTAGCATGATTGGCTATAAAAGGGATGTCTTAGAGAGGCGGAGTCTCTCAAAAGTCAAGATGGCCGGAGGCTCTCCAACCTGTGAAGGCTTGCGTAAAAAAATTGTGGAATACTTTAAAAATTTTCTCAACGTCAAATTGCAAAGCTGTGAAGGTCTCATCATCGACAGTGCATAACATCATCAAAAGATCAGAGAAACTGGAAAAATCTCTGTGCGTAAAGAACAAGGCCGAAGACCTTTACTGGATGCCTGTGATCTTCGGGCCCTCAGACGCCACTGCATCACTCAGCGGCATGATTCTGTCATTGACATTACTAAATGGGCCCAGGAATACTTCAATGTAAACACAGTCTGCTATGCCATCCACAGATGCCACCTAAAACTCTATCATGCAAAAAGGGAAGCCATTGTTGAGCATGATCCAGAAGCGCCGCCGTGTTCTGTGGGCCAAGGCTCATTTAAAATGGACTGTATTAAAGTGGCAAATTGTCCTGTGGTCAGACGAGTCCAAATTTGACATTTTTTTGGAAATCATGGACGTCGTGTCCTTCGGGCTAAAGAGGAGAAAGACCACCCCTTCTATTATCAGCGTTCAGTTCAAAAGCCAGCATCTCTAATGGTATGGTTATGCAATAGTAAATATGATGTGGGACACTTGCATGTTTTAAAAAGCACCACGAATGCTGAACGGTATATAAAGGTTTAAGAGCGACATATGCTCCCCTCCAGACAACGTCCATTCCAGGGAAGTTGTGTATTTCAGCAGGACAATGCAAAACCACATACTGCATCTATTACAACAGCATGGCTTCGTAGTAGAAGAGTCTATGTGCTGAACTGGCCTGGCTGCAGTCCTGATCTTTCACCGTTTTGGCACATAATTAAACGAAAGGTTCATCAAAGGAGACCCGAAACTCTCCAGCAGGCGGAAGCCTGTATTAAACAAGAGTGGGATCAAATTCCAATGGCTAAACTCAAGAACCTTTTCTCCTCACAGAAGCCTCCATTCTGTGTTAAAAAGAAGAGGAGACGCTACACCATGGTAAAAAGGCCCCTGTTCAAACCTATTTGAGACACGCAGCAGCCATCAAATTTGAAATGAGCTCGTTTTGTGGATTAAATTGTAAAATCTCTAAGTTTCAACAATCGCTATGTTATCTCAGCTCTATTGTGAATAAAATACTGGCTGGTGTGATTTGAAAGTCATGGCATTTTGATTTCATTCACAATTTACTCTTTGTCCCAACTATTTCAGAATTGGGGTTGTATTTTCTTATAAGCGTTGACGTCATGGGATACATTCAACTGTTAGTTTTGTCTTTGCACGAGGTTAAGGCCGAGGCTAAGGTTAGGGTTATACTAAACATCTCTCATAGGTGAGCATTGAGTTTTTCTGGTTTATGGGAAATGCCCATTTTGCGTTTATAATTTATTGTGTGCTAGTATTGCTCATATGAAACATTTCTCATCAGAGTGAATTGAGCCCCTCAGATTTTCTAATTTTCCGAGTTAGGCCCACATTTTTCATGCTAGAGGTAAAATCTATTCATGCAGTAATGGGCCAGAAGATTGTTAGTTCCACCTCTGAGATATAGATAGTAGTGCGAGAGTGGTCTAACTCCAAAATTCTTAGTTCGTAAGCGAAACATGCAAAAATAACAAAAATCGTCAACATTGACAACAAAATATTTTCTGACCATGAAAGCAAAGATTCAAAGGATGTCACTTCAAGACAGCTCTAAATACTTACTAACATGCTGAATTTGACAGCGTCGAAACTTTGGAAGCTGTTTTCTCAAAATGATAAAAAGATCACCATTGTTCTGAGGGGCTCAACTGGGCTTAACTGGTATATTAGAAATAGACCTTTGTTGTATGTATGAGCAGTGCGACTTCAAACTGACATGATGTGGTACTTTCCCAAATTTCCAAGGCATTTTTTTGGGTAAGGATTTTGTTTTGCTGACCGATATGAGGCCCTTGGTTATCATAGGTCAAATTTTGTAGATTTCAATGAACTTCACAACATGAAATAACTGTTCAGGAAAAATGCAAATACAACACATATAAAGGTGCAAAGTTATAAAATGGAAAGACATAATTTTAGAAAAAGGAGCTAGTTTTAAAATTGAGATAGACACGAAAGGGAAGCGAAAAAGAGGACATAAATGAACATAAGTCATATGAAATGAGAAGGCTGTGAGATGACTTCTAAATGAGAATATTGTCAGAGCACCTCTCAGGTCAGCAGACCGGCTGTTACAGGGTGCAGGAGCATAACATTCGACAGCCGATGTGGTGATTTTTCACTTAGCTTTGGGTTATTATTTTTTTTTTTTGAAGGCTGACATCAGTCTGAAAAGTTTAACTGGCTCAAACTTAGCAAGATTGATTGATTCATTATCGACACTTTCAGCTATCTCATGTCAACATACAATTCTTTCATCCCAGTGGGCATTTGAGCATCTCCAATTAGCCTAGCATGCATGTCTCTAGACTGTGGGAGGAAACTGGAGTGCTTGGAGGAAACCCACACTGACACTGAGAGAGTGAGCATGCAAACTGCGCACAGAAGGGCTCCAGGCTGGATTCAAACCCATAACTTTCTTGCTGCGAGGCGGCAGTGCCTGGCTACAGAATGCTTTGTACACCAGGCAGAGTCTGTTGATGTCAGCTATAAAGCTCAACTCATCGTGATTCATCTCTCTCTCCCTCTCGTGACAGGGTGGAGGTTCGGCTCCATTGGTGGGCGCTCGGGTCTGTTCCCTGCAGAGTTCACCCAGCCGGCTGCGCCCCCGGACTACCACGGTGCCCACATCGACCGGCGGGACGAGCGCAGGAAGAGCCAGAGGGCCAAGGCACCCCCATCCGAGCCCAGGACTGGGCAGGATCGGCTGTCCGTCACCGCTGCCCTCCCAGATAACAGGACAGAGGACTCAGGGACCAGCTCAGACAGCGACGGGCAGCTATACACCATGACGGAGTTTGCCGTGAAGTACTTCAGAGAGGCTGTCACCAAGTGAGAATCCTGTTTTCATTGGCTGATGTGCAGTATATTTTATTACTTATATATGCACATCTAACGCTGCTAATCTCTGTGCTGTATCTTCTTAAATCTCTATCTCTATTTTTTTATCTTTCACAAACACTTCAACTTTATCATGAGCCCAGAGGGCAATTGTTTTGCAGGCCAGACACAACATGACACGACACCAGAGAGCACACAAACAGCACAGACCAATACACATCTCAAACATCACACAGCACAGACCAATACACATCTCAAACAGCACAGACCAATACACATCTCAATCATCAAACAGCGCTGAAATCCTCACGCAAAAAATACATTTAGAAATAAAATAATATAAAAAAATTAATGATAAAAAAAAAAATTGGCAAAGTGCGTTGGTAAAGTGCACTGCAGCAAAGCGCTCGTGCCTTGCAGCTGGAACCAAATAATATTTATTTATTTATTATTTTATCTGTTAGTCTCAATTATTGGCACCTTGAAACGGGTGCCAGAAGGGAGGGTCTGGAATTCCAAATGTAATGGGTGAATGTCGTCAAGGAGTGTAGCATGGGCTATCCGCAGAGCTTGGGTTTGGAATATTCCGGACAGTGCAGCCTGGACCACTCCTATCACCTTGCTGCAGTGCTTCACAATTCCACTAAGGGCAGCACTGTTTTTTACGCTCAGATTTCCAAACCAACAAATCATCAAGAAACACAACACAGACTGAATATAAGATTTGTAGAACATAGTCATCAGAGTCTTGTCTACATTTAATGACCTCGGTTGTTGACCTTTCGTACTCGAAACGTCTGTGTTATCATCAACACAACTTACAGTCAATAACAGTTCCCAGATATTTATTTGTCTCCACCCTCTCTATGGTCCGGCCCTTAATGATGGTGCATGTGGCAGCTGGGCATTTCTGGCCGAAATCAATTGACTTGTCTTTGGTTTTGCTTGTGTTAAGCTCTAAAAAGGCAGCATCACACCAAGCTACAAAGTCATCCAGAATTAGACCGTGGCCTGTTTCAATAATCTCCAATAAACTCACAATAACCGCGTCATTGGCAAACTACACAGTTTTCGTGCTGGCTACGGCAATCATTTGTGTACAAGATGTACAAACATACACACACCAGTCCGCAAAGCTACATGCGTGCGCACATATGCATGTGGCCGCGCACACACTCACACTCACACACACGCACACCATATGTTCTTAGAGACATGTATGTTCTAACTTATGTTCATATATTCTTGGTGAGTGAAAGGGCTTTGTGTATATTTAAAGATTATTCACTGGCTGTTGTTGGATCCACAGTATATGAAATTTTAGAGTGAAATCTCCTGAGAAATTTCTCATGATAATCCGTGGTTCTCTTGCGTTGTTTCTCTTGCTGCTCTATTCAGCGCATGTCTATTTTTCTCCGTCTTTCTCTCTCGCCGACACTCACACACGTATTCAGTTTGAAGACAGTGTGTTTGAATAGGACTTCATTTTTTCTGATTGAAAACCTGTGACAAAGAAGCTCCTCAGTCACAAGATAAGACTTTTGAGATTGTGGGGGTGCTGACAACATGTTGCTGGAAATTCTTTTTAATGGTAACATACTATGGAGATATTTGCCGTCTCCAGGGGTTATTTAAAGCTGACAAACCCTTTTTATGTGTAAAAATACCCATGTATTACAAAAATTTAAGAAAATTAGTTTTGGACTTAAGTACGTTTTTTTTTTCTGTGAAATACTTCTGTTTAAGTACATTTACCTCTAAATGGCTGGACTTGAGTGCTTTTAACAGATGAAGCCAACTTTCCAGCCTTCTAGGTTGCCATTTTCACTGCTCATCACGTGACACATTCTAAGATTTTGATTGTACAGTCATGAACATTTATGGACTTAAGTACTTCTTTCACAAAAGTTTAGTGATTTTGACAGTGGCGACACACCAATGTACAGGACCTGAGCTCTTCCTCTGATAAATCTTTGGCGTCACATGATACTCTAGCCATTCGGACTTTCAGTGCCTGTCAGCTCTTTTTTTTACAAAGTTTGATTTAAGTATTTGTACTTTTCGCATGCAGGTCTTCAATTTGTCTAATATGTATTGACCCTTAGAGCGCTGAAATGAATTAAAACATATATAAATTTAATTATCTTGTGCTGCTGAAAACCTTTTATGCGGCGACTTGTTCAAAAGAGCTCCCCTGCGGGAGCTCTTTTAAACAAGTCACCGCATGATAGGTTTTCAACAGCTTTGATTTTGATATCTTGCATCATTGAGTAACAAGAGTTGCATTTAGTGCTCAAAGGGTTAATAATAGACATTGCGGTGTACTTTTTCCTCCGCCACTCTTTCCAAACACCACGTCTGCGGTAGTGAGTTCAATCTTTCTTCCTCCTATTCTCTCCACAGGCTGGGATGGAAGGGTTTGAGCGCAGAGGGACGGAGTAGTTCCGAGATGGTCCAGTACATTAAGGTAGGACACTAGCTCAGGCAGAAATGAAAGCCAATGTCAACTCCATAAATGTGACATGGTAAGGCCCCGTAAGAAAAAAATAATAGTTTATCATCCTGTTAACCTGAAACACGTGATGCGGGCCAGCGGATTTTTTAAATTTTATTTTGAAGATCGTATATTTTTAAATAGTTAACTTATGTGTTTGTGTCATATTTCTCTAGGAGTCTAGACACGTTTATCATACAATACTCATCTGACAACAACAATGGAACATAACTTTTCCAAGTAAACGGCTGAAATGTCCGCTGATGGGTACATTTGCGATTCTCACAAAGTCATTACGACAATTACCCTTCAGCTTATCGTACTAGAAATACTAAAAAATAAATAAATAAAAAATGATGGGGCCACGATCTTCCGATGTGGGCGGAGATGATAAACTAATTCACTTTTTTTTAATGGAGCCTAATATTGTGTCTTATTTAGGTTCCTATCCAGGAGTCCCTCATCTATTACGCTGATAAAGAGCTGAATGACCTGGCTGCCAATAGCTTTATGAGTGAGTAGACTTCACCGACACGAGCATTGAGCACAAGTGTGCTCTGGTCATGCACAAAAGCCAGCTGAATTACTAGTGAACTATGCCATGGTTTTGCATTCATTTTTTTAAGTATTCTTGATTGACTCAATACAAGTTAACATTCCGGTATTGTTTGGCGTATGAGAATGGTTCACATTCAAATATTACTTCATGCCACCTGAGTGCTTTTCTCCTACTTGCTAAATAAAATTACTGTTCAAAACATTTGATGAAAAATGTGTTTAAATCTGTCATTAAATAGACATTCTGATCCGTCCCTCTCTCTCTCCCTCAGACGTGATGCGGTTTATGGGAGACCAGCCCTTACTCAAGCACCAGTCTGAGGCCGACTGCGTTAACAATGTCGTACACGTCAGTGTCCTCAGACGGCTCTGTGCCTCTGTGCTGCTCTTCCGCTCCCTGGCAGATCTTATATACTCCCTCTACACTCACACCAGCACCTTACATTCACCTCACTCTTCTAACCAAGCATTTCAATCCTGTATTAAGGCATAAAGCCTTCATTTCTATTTCCCTTTTCCTCAGTGAGACAAAAATTGGCCAATGAGGAAAGATCATTTTGATTCATTTCAAAATTTGCCAATGGAGTCAGAGAATTTCACTTGTCAAGCAAATGGTACCTTAAGCTATTTTATGCTTTAGAGAGAGTCATTTGGAAGTTAATTCTTATAATAAGATTAACCCTTAGTGCGCTATGGGCAACTACAGTTGTCCGATGATGTAAGATATCAAAAATCAGATGCTGTTGAAAACCTATCATATGGCAACTTGTTTAAACGAGCTCCCAGGGGAGGTGTTTTAAACAAGTTCCCACATGATTGGTTTTCAACAGCTCAGGATAATGACATTTTGAATTACTTGAAAATGTATTTAAGGCTCTCTAGGGGTTAAATGACTTGTGACGACAGATATTTTTGCCAAACAAAAACTGCTATCACCGTGTATTTTAGCACCCAATCTCAGGTTTGCTCTCCCCTGTGTTTTGAGCTGTGTAAGGTTTACATTCATAAAGTGAATGTTTGGCTCTGTGAAAATGTTAGTTATTCTGTCTCTTTGATCTGTCTGTGTTTAGCTGGGGAAGGAGAAGGAAGTTTTGAGGGATGAGATTTATTGCCAGGTCATCAAGCAGACGACCCTCAACCCACACAAGTGAGTGTCAGTAAACAGCGGTGTCAAGAGAGTCACTACATCCTTGGGTGTATGTCACAGTCTGATTGTGAAACCAGTCCTTTCGTGAAATGACTGAGGTTCAGGGCTAGCCACTCCATGTAAGACTGAAAATTTTTGTCATTTCATGAAATGCCGGTTTCACAATATGACTGTAACACACTGTATACATATACTGTACACGTGTACTTCAGTGTGCACATTACATTCAGAAACATTTGTGTTTACTACTAAATCTTTAATGGCGTGTTCCACTGTAAAGACCTCAAATTGTCTTTGTGTGTGTGCGTGTCTGTGTCTATGTGTACGTGCTCGCGCAGAGAAAGCTGTACCCGCGGCTGGCGATTGTTGAGCTTGGTGGCAGGATTTTTCCCCTGTTCTGGTACCCTTAAGCCGTACGTCTCGCGCCACCTGCAGGACATTAGCAGAGATCGGGACCACCCCTTCCAAGGTGAGAGAATATCCCCCGGGGTTGCTGCAGTGGCAGAGCCAGAGCTGAAATCTGGGCGGGCACAAAGCACTCCTTTCAACCAATTATTATCCCCCGCCAACACGAAGTGGGAGGGGGATATAGGTTTGACTTCCGTCCGTGTGTGCGTGTGTGCGTGCGTGCGTGCACGTGTGTGTCCGTCCGTCCGTCGGAGAGAAAGGGGACAACATTGCTCAGAAAGATAGGACAACCAAATTTGGTGTGTAGCATCAGACCAGAAAGGCCTTGATGGAGTTCGAAAATAAGAAGCACACGACTGGCGGGGGATGTTGTAGACCATGTTGACTTATTAGTCCTAAATCAAACATCCCTCTTAATTAACAATACATTCTCTCTGACAACCCTTCACTCAGTCAGGTGCTGCCCTTCCTCCTCGTTAAGCTAAGACGAAAAATTCAACGCTGCAGTTGGACGTGCATTGGGGCGCATTTCAATCAGCGTTATTCAAATTCGTGTGACGGTGTTTCAATTCTCCGTTTTCTGTGATCTAATTTAAACAATTATGAAGCGCAATTTAGATTCCTTGCATTGCCGGATGTTCCAAATGGGTTGCGTGGACGTTCCACCGTAGTTTAAATTGTCCTTAAAATATTCGTTGGAAGTGAATAATTTTTCAGCAAAAAATGTAGCCTATTATTTAATCGCCCTCACTTTGCATTGAGTAGCTGTATCTTTAATTGCCAATGGATTATTCTTAAAACTGAGAAACATGCTAAGAGAGGAAAATGATTAAATCAAGTCAGGACTTATGGTGTAAAGGGCCTTTTTTGCCCACCTTATTTTCAGCTCTGTTTGTGCGACTCTGAGGGAGACCAGAGGGTCGGGTACAGAGTTGGATCCAAGTACTTTCAAGTACTTTTTGACAATTGTATGCAAGCATTTTTTTTTTACTCACCATAGTGCTTGTATTTGTATCGGAGTACTACCTAATAATGCCTTATAATAATAAGTACATGCACTTGTATCCTGGTACTTTTCAAGTACTTGACCAATCTCTGTAAGCACTTGGGAGACAGATGGCCTGAAGTACAAGTACTTTAGGCATTAATAGGAATTACTCCGATACAAATGCAAGCACTTCGGTATTTAAAAAAAAAATACTTGCATCCAATTCTTGAAAGCACTTGGAAGTACTTGAACCCAACTCTGTTCAGGAGGGGAAAAAAATCATCCTGCTTTTCTCTCATTAACCCAACCAGCTGATTCTCAAATTAGTTCCACCTTCTAGTTGAATAGTTGCACTAATTATCAAACCCAGGTGACTGAAACAAAATGGAGGATTTACTTTTTTGGGCCTGAAATTTTTCACTGCTGCATAAAAATCCTCAGCAACATACTAACTTGGTCTGTATTTGCGCCACAGAGCTCTCCCGCTTATGTGAGGAGAACCTGACACGTTCTCTCGTCCACGGCGGCCGGAGGCACGTCCTCTCTCCGTCAGAGATGGAGGCCATTTTGGTGAGTTGGCTGTGACCCCCAGAGTGGGCCCATTCAGAAATGAAAATCCCTGCATTTCTAAAAAGCATCCTGCAGTTACTGATGCTCTTTAACAAAATATGGTATCCCGTCTTGGTGTGGGAAGGGTGAAGAGTTTGTTTTCGTGAGGAAAAAAGGTTGATTGCCCATTGGGTTGTGTGTGGGATGTTCACAGGCTGGCAGAAACTCGAGGCGCCTTCCCATCTTGCTGCCTGGGGGAGTGGAGTTTCCCTCCAAAATTAGAAGCTTTAGCGTGAGTGGAGACCATCACTTTCTCTCCTTCTTAATACTCATCTGTTCATTTTGATGCCTGACATGAGAGAGTAGTGCTGTAAATGTGTAACATAGTGTGGTGTGTGTGTTTGTGTGTGTGCATGTGCGTGTGCGTATGTGTGTGTGTGTCTGTGGGTGTGCAGGTAGCACTAGAGGTTGTGAAGGAGTTTTGCGCAGATATGGGTGTGAGGAACCTGTCAGAAGTGAAAGAATTCTCAGTTCATGCCAATCGGAGTAAAGGTGAGAGGTCATCCACTTTTGTACAACGTGAATGCCGAATATGTCGCTATACTCAGTTGAAAGCAAAAACAGCTTGTTAGTAGCATCTGCCATTTTCAACTACATTTAAATACTTTCATTTCTTATTGAAAACCTAGCCTTTTTCCTGTCTTCCTCATCCTGAATTCCTCATACTTGTGCAGTGGCCGTTAGTACAGAGCCCAGGCGAAACTCGCCTGTTTGGAATGAGCTGATTGATTGGTCTCTGGTATTGCTTATGTGACATCGAGGCTTGCAGCTTTCTCAAGATTTCTTGAGAACCACTCGGCGAAACAATGTCACACTCAATGCTGCACTGCCTTGGGTCTTCAACAGTACGCCTGTGAATTTTGAAGTTGATTGGATGAACAGTTGTCTGAGAAAATCGAAAAACATACGCGCGCACATACGGACAGACAAAAAGATGGATATGTGTTTATCTATGGTTAGTTGCTGAACGGGTCCGTCTCACTCTCTCGCAGGAGACCTGGTGCGTCTGATTCATTCAAACGAGTATCTGTTCGACTTCCTGTTGGACGACAACTCCATCAACCTCTCTCTCAGACGGGTGATCTGGAATCAGCCTTTGCACTTTGACAATGAGCTCTACATCGAGTTTCACTACCAGCAGGTACCCAATTATTCACTTTATCTCATATATATACACACACACACACACACACGCGCGCGTGCACACATGTACTTACAAATGTTAGTGGTAGGAACTGCAAGATACTAATAAAGGCACTCACTGCTTTTTCAGGTACTGGCTGATTACCTTGAAGGAAAGATCTTAGTAACGGCTAATGGTTCAACTATTCACCAGCATTTGGTTAACTTTAGTGCGCTCCAGCACCTGGCCTTGGGGTTAAACGATACTCCCTCACAGTGAGTAATTCATGCACTCTTTAGTTGAAACAGGTATATATTCAACCCTACCAACATTTTCTGTTTATATTACAGCATGGAAAAGAAGCTATGCTGAATCATTTGCAGGATATCCCATATGTGTGTTGTGATGAATCCTTTACATTGATCTAAGTAAAGTAGCCGACATATAGAGCCAGTTTCTCAGCCATAGATTATTAGTATTGGAGTAAATAGAAATTTGAATGGAGATTCTCTGTGTAAATCTCAAAATAGTCATGGACTAAGATTAAGCTGTGTCTGTGAAATTAACCAAAAAATCTCCACATGATAGGTTTTCAACAGCACAAGAGAATTTAATTTATGTACATTTTTTAAATTTATCTCAGAGCTCTAGGGGTTAATACTACAACTATATTCTTTTGACCACACTACACCTGCCAAACTTTGCAGCTCACAGTAAAAAAATGTAGATGAATAAACAGCTCAGTAGGGACAAAAAATCTGTATTTTTGATTCTGGGGTGAACTTCATAAAGAAATGCCAGTGGGTATTTTTTATGGTCAGAAGTCGGCAAATAGCACGCTAGTGCAAATCTGACTCTATTTGTGCTTAAAAGTGCAAGAGGAAGAAGTAGCCAGACTTTGTCAAGGTAAGACCTCCGCTATATTGGGGTTAAACTTGTCTTTTTGTTCCCAAGTGCCAACCAACCAGTATTTCAAGCTGCAATTTGCCTACATTCCTGGATTTGGGAACTTTTCAATGTGCAAAAATGTGCAAATCTGCCACGTGTCAAATCTGTGACGTTTACATAATGGCCTCTTGTTCGACAGGGGCACTTTCATGTATTTGGTGAAATATAAATATAGATTTATATATATATGTATATATATATATACATATATATGTACGTATAGATTCACAAGTTCAGAGTCCATTTTCTTTCTGTGTATTTTAGGAGTGAATTGAAAGAGTACCTCCCTCAACCAGACAGGAACAATATTAACCTTTATCAAATTCATTCTGCGTCACTTGAACAACTGGCTGCCATCGGCAATCTCAGACCTAGTGATGCCAAAATACAGTTTCTTGGTGAGTTTATGCGAGATGCAAGTGTTTGTGTCTTTCATGACGTGTTTGATTTTGAATTGCATGGTTTATTAAAACCTTCAGGTGGACACAAATTGATGATAAACACTGAGGTGAACCCTAATTAGCAGAAGTGTGGATACCCAGCCACCAAACCTAACCATCAGGAAGATGATAAAGATTTCAAATAAAAAGCTGATGATAATGAGGCAAACCTACATTCTGTTGAATTTAAGTAAAAAAATTGTCGCATACAGTCTTGTGCAAATTAATTAGATAAAGGTGCTTGTCGATTAAACGAGCTGAATGGAGTATAAATAGCCATGCCAAGTGATAAATGTTTTACGTAACCACCTCAAAGAACACTGCACAGTACCTTTTAGCCAGGTCTCGTTCATTTCCTTGACTTGTACGATGCAACTAATGTGATTGCATCATCAACACAGTACTGTAACTGTGTTGGACTGACCTGGTAAGTCACCTGACTTCAATCCCACTGAGAATCTCTGGTCCATCATCAATTGAAGTCTGTAGGAAGAGGACTGCACCACAAAAGCCAAAGTCATCGATGCAGTTGTCCAGGTTTGTCATCACAACAAAGAAATCAAGGCAACCAGCAAAAACCCGGTCAGCTCCATACCAAAATGGGTGGAACTGCTTATTAAGAACCGTGAAGGACACATCTCGCACCGAGTGCTGAATATAGATGCTATTAAAGTACTAAAAGGCCTGGAAACCTTTTGTTGTTTGGTTTTTCCCACTCCAGCCTGCTTTATCTAATTAATTTACACAAGACTGTACAGTATCCACAAATCAAGTCAGGAGCCCATTAAACAGTCGCTTTGTGACCTGATTTGTTTCCCGATGTAGAAGATGCATTACTTAGACTTTGTGAACTAACTGTAAAAACAAGCAAAAGCCATCATCAGCTTACTGTTCAATTTAGGGAATGATTCCGAATACAGTATGCACAATGCAGTGTATGGGCCTTAACTAAAGGAGGTCAGACATGTGTTTTCTCATGTACAGAACATGTCAGCTCCCTGCAGTATTTTGGCTTCAACATCTTCCACGTTCAGAAGGTCAGTCAACATGACTGCCCCTCACCATGCATCGTAGGTGTCAACCACGACGCCATCCTCCTGATCGACCAAAAAACTCAGGTACCGTATTGCCAATCCCCCTTAGCTGTGCTCTCCACACTTCAGGGGCTACTGACGTGACAGTATGGTCATGCTTTTGTTTCAAACCCCATTGTCCAAGGTGGTTGATCTTTGCTAAATGGAATGTTTCTCCTTACTTCTCCCAGGAGACCGTTTTCAAAATGACCCTGGTTGACGTTCAGTCTCTCCGCACTATGGGTCCAAAGAAAGAAAAAGTGCCATCAGTGGAGATCAGTTATGGCCACCCAGCTTACCCCAAGACCATTATCTTCTATCTCAAACAGGTAAGCAGTTGGTTAATGAACTACACAGAACAAGTGTTCGCAGCCTTTTGTTCCAGCTAAGCAGTTACACTCCTGATCCTACTGATGAGACCATTGAGTCTTTCTGAAAGACCTCGATTAACAGAATTAGACGTGAAGCTGCTTGGTTGGAATGAAATTGTGCACCTCTGCCAGCCGTGCCACATAGTCCTCTGCAATACATCAGCCAAAGACTATGTGCATGGATTGCCAGGTTGGCTTACTCGGCACCGGGACTACCACGGCTTGGGTATGAATCTAAGGTGTGCCTGTGTCGACTTTGGCTGGCAGCCTTTCAGCAACAGTGCATAATTGGCATCGAGCTGTTTCGGGATATGGGAGGGATACAGTCGGTTTGGGTCAGCATTGTTCATTGCTCAAGCGCTTCCTGCTGGCCAGCCAGGCAGTCGTCAGTAAAATGATCTAAGCAAGCTTATGTTTGTGGTTTCCTACGCCCGTGTTCTGCGCTTGCGAGATTTTAAACTGGGAGTGTAGAAGCTGCAGCTGATGGGCGCATGTTTTGTCGGAGAACTGTCAACTGTTTTCGCTCACCCAAGATGGCAGCTTGAGTCGCATTTGAGCATATTTGTACACAGTTCGCTAGTTGGACATTCTGGATTTGGATGGGATTGGAGATGCGTAACAAATTAAAAAAAATTTTAAAAATCATAACTTCTACCTGCTAGGCATTAATGGAGACTTCTGTCCTGAAAGAGTATAGAAAGTCTGGCTAACACGTTGTTTACGTTTATATTCCTTCAGGCCAAGGCACTCTGCCACGCTATTGCGATGATCATGGAGGAGCTGGTGCGACCCCCAATCAACAGCTCAATATCAAGTACCCGTTCACTGATACCCAACTGAGAGCAATCTAGCACCTTGGTTCTGCCAACACTGACTGCATGGACTTGGATTCCTTCCTACGCTGCCAACGTTGACCATTCGGTTCAACAAAAATCCTGGCTGGCAAAAAGAAGCTGGAGTGCTTTGAGTGCTGCTAGATATCGCAGCTAATGCATACTATTGTTCATAAATACCTGTATTGCCTATTTGCTGCTATTGTCAATGCCTGCTATTACTACTAACTTTGTAAATTCACACAGCAAGAAGTAATGAGTATGTGTTTTAATTGTTTGAAAGGAAGTGGCTATTTTTATGTCAGTTGGCATGCACAGTAGTGTTAGGGTTTGGGGGGGAGGGGGTTGGGGGGTTGTGTTCAGGTTACACCCCAAAGCCAGGTATTTTCCTGCCTACGTTCCATATTCGATGTACATGATCATTCATTGCGCTTGTGCATGTGGAAGTTGGTAAGAATAGCTAACTGGGGTAGGTTTATGACTAGCGTAAAAATAGCCACTGCCTATTTAAAAAGATTATCTGTCTTCCGTTGTACCTCCACGGCTATCCGTGACATCAGTACATTAAATTCTGTATGATCTAAAACGAATCTATAATGCATGAAAAAATAACATTTGACAAAGTTTTCTGGCACAGTAAAGAAATTTAATTATGCGTACAGTCTTCGCTTTCTGTATTATCTTAATAAACAATTGTTTGTGGCATGACAATTTTGTCAAATTTATACCCAATAAAGGTTTGATGATAAATAAACATTTTAGAAGATAATATCCTTTTTCCAGGCCATTTCAGACTTTTATTTGTATCATACAACATAGATGGATCAATTAGCTGTCTCAGGGTTCAGCTTTGCACGCAAAGAAAATTTGGACTCCATCAAAGCCGTTAGTATGCATTAAAACAATAGCTACATACTTTTAGCGATAGCTTACGAGACACAAAGAACCTTCTCTATTCATTTCAGCAAATACTCAGTCCAAAATAATGGGAAGGGTAGAGTGAATTTGTTGTAAATGTTGTGCATTTGAAATATACAGTACACCAAAAGATGAATATGAGACAAAAGTATAAACTCAACTTTTACGTCATGGTCATGATGTACAGAAATTTTACCAGTCCAAAGTATCATCCACTTTTTAGGCAAAAGTGGGGCACAGTCTAACATGGTCTTGAAACCCAGGAATTTGGGTATCTGTATTGAGCGAGATTGATGGATTTGCTTTCACTAAAGAGTTACAGCAATGTGCTTCTCATCTTTCATTTGTGAATACATGATTTTTCTGAAAACTCCAATGAGAGTTTTGGGACCAGTTAAGTAAATTTTTTCATTTCAGAGTCTTGAGGACAACTGAGGATGATTGAATGCTATAGGCTCCAAATATACAAATGCAGTTAAAATCACTGTTTTACAGGTTATTAGATGCTTTTGACCCATCACATGAGCGAGCAGAAACTGTAAGCCATACAGCACAACAACTGGCATAGTGCAGGGCACCTAGTAATGCCTTAACCGCAATAACTCTTCTATGCGTGCCATTCACCTAGAGAGTCATACTGGCTTGACTCTGCCATGAGATGATCTCCTAGTGGTTGCATTATGCTGGGAGGCATTTTACATGACATGGTTTAAGTACACTTATTCCATTAGAGGGAAAGCTCTCTTTGAATCAGCACTTATTCATGAAACATTTCCATCCTCATCTGAGGTATTTCTTCCAGAATGACAATGCCTCAGTCCAGTGGACACGAGGGGTCATTACATTTTATGAAAATGATGCAAATCATGCTATGGTCTTTGCAGTCTCTAGATCTGAGCCCAACTTAACACCTCGGTGAGATTTTGGACTGATATTTCCGACAACGCCAGCACGTGTTACAGAACAGTTATGTTGTATGCACATTAGCGGAAACTGGATGAGAATCATTACTATGTAAATCAAGCTGTTAAGGATTAGATGTTTAGGAAGAGCAAAATACAGGAGAGAGCGAACTGCGGAGAGCGGTGCGAAAATTGAGGGTGAAGGGAGGGATGGAGGGAAAAGAAAAGGATCATAGAAATTGAAAAGGAAGAAGCGGAGGAATCATTTGCAGTTGGAATGAAACTGGTTGGAATTAATCAGGAAGCAAATAACATATCTAGTGACAGACACCCCCTTGGAAAATTTGTCATACAAGAAACTGGAGACATAAAGGCGGTTTAGGAGTGATTATTGGATTTACAACGAGGAAAAAAAGGAAGAGACACTAAAAATGGACGAATTTGATTTGACTCAGGTTCCCTGTTTTTCCAAAAATGAAATTGAGCACCTGTTAAGGAAGTAATCAGGGGCGTGTTGGTCTGTATGAAAACTTCTCGGGGTTATGGGAGTCTGTGGAGCCTGGTGCTTTAAAAGTTATGGAGATGGAGAGGAAATAAATAGTATGGCAGTGTTAAGCATGAGAGAGAATTACCAGACCAGGAGATGTTGGACAATGTAAGCTCTTGGGGGAGGGCTTTTGAAAGCGCTCTGCGATGATGTGGTTGGTGTTAAGAATACGGGGCATGTGGCTGCTGTATCGGAAGGTAAGATAAGGGAGTTCTGATGTAGAGGGTGCGAAAAAGATGGGTGCATGGAAAAAGATGATGAATTGCTGAAAGAAAGAACAGTTTGTTTGCCTGTTGAGGAAATCACAAAATGGGTGCAAAGAAGCGTGAGAGAAAGAAGTATTTAGAAAGTAAAAATCCTCCCCAGAACTTCATTCCAACCACCTGGATTTACTTCAGAAAGGACATAGAGCCAATATGAGCTCATCCTGTGGGAGGGAGAAAAACTTGGCAGGACTTTTACTTTCTGACCCCTGGATTTTACACCTCTGCTTCTTAAATACCCAAGGTTGCAGCATTGGGAAAAACAAAATCCAGCAAACACCGAGGGGCCCCAGGACCGAGTTTAGGGAACCACTGGACCAGCCAGCAAGAATTCAGACCAATCCGTATCCCGCAATACCGCACCCTAGCTGCGATGATTTGGACGGCGCTCCCACATGACGAGCATCAGGGGTGTGTAACATGGCGGTTATATTTCTGCAGTTACTGACTCCTAAGGACATATTATTTGCGTCCCGGATCCGGTTAACATGAGCTAAGCCGCGGAGCCACTCAAACGTGAGTAAAACGCAGTGATGTGTTTGTGTCAGTCACGCTGTTCAGTGTATAAGAAGCTGTCTTTACGTCGGTAGCCCCAGCTAGCGAAGTAGCAGCTTTCTCGTTTAGCATTTTAGCTAGCTGAGTAACAATTGGTCCCAATCTAGCTAACTAGCTCAGTGTGGGCTAGTTAGCATTAGCCTCGTAGCTCGCTATCGCTGCCCTCCGGCTAAACACACGCACTGTATACAGTGGAAAGTAGACGGCAGACGCCACGTTAGCCTTGTCGACTTGGCTTTACGGCTCGCAAAGCCCAGGACGCCCGGGAGAATGTTCCCCTGTCTCGCTATTTCGTTTAGCTAGTTAGCTTTCCAGCCACTGCTTCCATTGCGAGCTAACTAGCCAGCTAACTTCGCTTGCTAGCCACTGGGTATTCCTATTGTAAGCTGGGTTACTAGGCGGTTAGCTCGCTAGCCAACAAGCATCCTCATCGTGCTAAATTACCTGCAAAAATTTTACATTTTGTATCATCTCGGTTGTTTAAATTGTCGCTCGCTTTGCGGCTAAGATGGTCCCGTCATGGTGATCCCGTAACCTCGAATTACCTCGCTGGCTTGAACTGATGTTGGGGTTAAGATGCTTTCACACCGGACGCGAAGCTATTTTTTCGCGCAATAGGTGACATTCGAAGTTGACTATGAATGTGACGTGTCCTGCTGAAAAAAAAAATCGTTTCGCGTCCGGTGTGAAAGCGGCTTTAGCGCCAGCAAACGTGATCTGACTGACAGATTTTTGTTGTCGTTGATAACTTCACTCTGACCTGTTCCTGGCTCGATTCCCCGAGCCTCACTGGTGTCGCGTTTAAATGGAAAATCCTCGTTAATGTCACATAATGTCACAGCGCAACAGTGTCCGACCGCAGCCTCCGCCGGCTGTTAGTGCTGCGCCGTGGCGGAGGCCGCATTCAAAACAACGTTCAGCGCCTGCATTGTGTAACCAACTAGCTGTTCATCAGTTGAGGGACAGGTTTCCAAGTCTTGTTTGAATATATAATACAGAAGTTGATGTTGTGCCTGTGCTGAGTTGCTCAAACAGCACAGAAAAATCATTACACTTGATGCCTTCATTCATGAACTGCTTGACTATCTGGCGTTATTGATGGTAACCGTGCCTCGGTGAGGGCCAGCCTCTGCATTCATGAAGTGTGTGCGATGAAGCATATTGACTGTTGATGCATCTGCACATTGAATTACAAGGAAAATGTGTTAATCGTGGCTTCAACGGTATTGGGGGCAAGTGATGTTGAGGTGTGTTTCTCAATCCGTGCAGAACTGGGTAGGGCCAATCTGCTGAAAACATTCTGCTGAAAACTCTCTAATTCTTCTCTTTTTCATCAACTCATCCAGATATTGATAGATACAACTTACATCTCAAGAATAACTGGTGAAAATTTAATCACAATGTATTTAATAAAGAAATAATGAAGGAAAGTATGGATGGTTGTAGTTTTTCAGCAGATTGGCCCTACCCTACAGAACTTCACAGTTCCTGACGTTTGGCAAAGAAAAAAACATCTTTGCTGTAGGCTGTAGCTCTGAAACCAAAGCTGAGTCATTGAATTGGAAATGGCTGAAATCTCGGAATACTCGATTAGTCGCGTTATCTTGCCCCGGATATCATTTATGCAGCGAACTCGGGACGAGTGAAAAGACCTGTCCTCGATTCACCTTACAATCTCCACCATTCACTTGCGCATCGGTTGGGTTCAAACTTAGTTCTCTCATGTTTGCGAAATGGGCTGCAAATACCGGTGATATTCCAGAGAGGTTCGGACGCCTGCAGAGATGCGGCACGATGAATATTAATCTTTACACATTTTAAAAACCATTTACTTGGTGTGGACCTGCTGCATACGGTAGAGGGTGCAATATAATACTGATAAAAATGTATCAATAAGAATATAAATTAAAGCTGCAAGCAGCGTTGAAAGGGCCCTCGCCCCCCTGTGCACATTGGGGTGGCAGCAAGATCTTGATGGCTGCAGGTGTCCATTCAGAGCCATTGGACACAGCTCGACCGCGTACAATGTGGTTTCCTGATGGGAGTGCAAAAATTTTCTGGAGGGCGCTATGATACCATTTTGACTTGCCTGTGCACAAAATCTACACCACAGTAATCATAATACGGGGCTCCATGAGTGTTTTGATTTTGGTAAATTTTCCAGCATGTTTAGACTTTCAAAAGAGCAATTCTTTTATAAATATTATTGGGGGCGCTATAGAGCCGTTATGCCACATTTAGTGCCAATTGATAGATGATATTAAACAAAATAAGACATTTATAATTTGTGCAAGGTTTTGCAAGTTTTGAAGCATCCTAAGGCCTTAAAACGTGTCTTCAGAAAAATTTGGAAAAACAGAGAAAATAGCTCATAGCTCACTTCCTGTTTGGCGAAAACATTACCCGGAATGACGAATGCAACGATCACACCAAATTTCATGAACATTCAAGCACTTTTATCTTTACATGACCATATCTAGAGGGCGCTGTGGAGCCACCTAGCACCTCCCGATCCAATATTAGCATATATTTTTACTTCGGAGAACAATTTTATCAAGCAGAAGAAGGTTCGGGCAAATCCCACAAAGTAAGTGGCAGTAAAAGCAACTCCCTGTTTCATGGCGGGATATCAAAATTCGCCGCGAAGCCACGGATACATTGTTCGATGAAATCAAAATTGCTTCTCAATTTAACATTAGCAAGGTCTTAAGATAATATTTGCCAAATATTAAATTGATCGGATAAAATCTCTAGGAGGAGTTTTTTAAAGTACGACGCCTGTGAATGGCAAAAAATCAAAAAAAGTTGCAATTTCAATTAAAAATGGCGGACTTCCTGTTGAGTCTAGGTCATGGCACCAAGAGACTTTTTTTTAGTTCTCAGCATATTCCACATGTCTACCGAATTTCATACATGTAGGTTTACCAGGCTGCGAGGGCTGCTTATTTGAAATTATCCAGGGGGCGCTATTATGACAATTTTGCCAAGCCTATATATAAGCTTTTTATCAGAGTAATACAAATGATGATTTTTATACATTTACAAAATTTTGTGAGTTTTTGAACATGCTGAGACCCTCAAAAGAGCAATTCTTTTTAAAATCTGATTGGGGGCGCTATAGAGCCATGGTGCCAAATTTAGTGCAAATTGATGTAGAAGATTGAAGATAATAAGACAATTATAATTTGTGCAACTTTTTGCAAGATTTCGAGTATTCTTAGGCTTCCAAATATGTGTTAATAAAATTTGGAGAAACGCAGGAAATGGCTCATAGCTCACTTCCTGTTTGGCCAAAAAATTCCAAAAAAATTACCATAACCTGGCATGACAAATGCAATGATCAACCGAAATTTCATGAACATTCAAGCACTTTTATCTCAACATGGTTGTGTCAAGAGGGCGCTGTGGAGCCACCTGACCACACCCAATCTAATATCAACATATAGTTCTACTTGGAAGTAGACTCTTATGAAGCCTGTAAAGTTTTGCGCAAATCTCACAAAGCATGTGCGCGGAAAACCAACTTCCTGTTTCATGGCGGAACATTGAAATTTGCCGCGACGCCACGGATACAAAGTTCAATGAATCCGAAAAAGCTTCGCAATTTAACATCGACAACGTCTTTTGATGTCATATGCAAAATTTTAAGTTGATCGGATAAAATCTCTAGGAGGAGTTCGTTAAAGTAGGACGCCTGTGAATGGCAAAAAATCAAAAAAAGTTGCAATTTCAATTAAAAATGGCGGACTTCCTGTTGAGTCTAGGTCATGGCACCAAGAGACTTTGTTTTAGGTCTCAGGATATTCCACATGTCCACCGAAGTTCATACATGCAGGTCAACCACGGTGCGAGGGCTACTTTTTTGAAATTTTCCAGGGGGCGCTATAATGCCATTTTGCCACGCCAATATGTAAATTTTTATCAGTGTGATAGGAATGATGGTCTTTAGAATTGTACAAAATTTTGTGAGTTTTTGAGCATGCTGAGACCCTCAAAAAGGCAATTATTTGATAAATCTGATTGGGGGCGCTATAGAACCATAATGCCTCATTTACTGCCAATTATTGTCTCAAATTGAAGACAATTGGACAAATATAATTTTTGCTAAGTTTTACAAGTTTTCAAGTATGCTAAAGCCTTCAAATGTGTGTTCGTAAAATTTGGAATAACGCAGGAAATGGCTCATAGCGCACTTCCTGTTTGGCCGAAAAATTTCAAAAAAATAATTATAGCCCAAAAAAACCAATGCAATGATCAGACCAAATTTCATGAACATTCAAGCACTTTTATATCAACATGGTCGTGTGAAGAGGGCGCTGTGGAGCCACCTGACCACACCCAATCCAATATCAATATATATTTATATTTGGAAGTAGACTACTATTAAGCCTGTAAAGTTTCACGCAAATTTCACAATGCATGTGCTCATAAAAGCAACTTCCATTTTCATGGCGGAACATCGAAATTCGCCGCAACGCCACGGACACAATTTTCAATGAATCCAAAAAAGCTTCGCAATTTAACATGGAGAATGTCTTTAGATGGCCTGTGCCAAATTTTTAGTTGATCGGATAAAATCTCTAGGAGGAGTTCGTTAAAGTACGACGCCTGTGAATGACAAAAAATAAAAAAAAGTTGCAAATTCAATTAAAAATGGCGGACTTCCTGTTGAGTCTAGGTCATGGCACCAAGAGACTTTCTTTTAGGTCTTGGCATAGTACACGTATCCTCCGAATTTTGTACATGTATGTTAAACACCCTGCGAGGGCTGCTTAATTGAAATATTCTAGGTGGCGCTGTAATGCGATCTTGCAACATCCATCTGTAAACCTCATAGCCTAGTGAAAAGTATGATCGGCTTAATATTGTTGCAAAGTTACGTGAGTTTTCGAGCATGCTGAGGCCCTCAAAAATGCAATTATGTATTAGGGGGCGCTATAGAGCCACCATGTCACACTTAGTACCAAATGAGACATCGAATCAAAGAACTTAATATTTTTAGTCTATGAGCCAAGTTTGGTGAGTTTTCGAGTATGATAAGGCCCTCAAAAATGTGTTTGTAAAATCTGAAAAAACGCAGGAAATGGCTCGTAGCTCACTTCCTGTGCGACAAAAAAATTTCAAAAAAATTACCAAAAAAATTTATCATGACTGCTATGGCCCAATCGAATTTCGTGAGAATCCGAGCAAGTGCGTTCCAAAATGGCCGCGTGTTTGGTGGCGCTATAGCGCCACCTAGGCATGTCTAAGCACAAAAATAGTAATACTTTGCAATTTTCACCACGACTGACGTGTGGGCAAATTTTTGTGAGTTTTCGTGCATGGCAAAGCCCTCAAAAATGCGTTCTCGCAGCAGAATAAAAAGAAGAAGAAGAAGAAGAAGAAGAATAATAAAAATCCCATCAAAAACAATAGGTTCCTCGCACCGGTCGGTGCTCGGGCCCTAATTAAAGCTGCAAGCAGCGTTGAAAGGGCCCTCGCCCCCCCTGTGCACATTGGGGTGGCAGCAAGATTTTGATGGCTGCAGGTGTCTATTCAGAGCCATTGGACACAGCTGGACCTCGTACAATGTGGTTTCCTGATGGGAGTGCAAAAATTTTCTGGAGGGCGCGATGATACCATTTTGACTTGCCTGTGCACAAAATCTACAACACAGTAATCGTAATACGGGGCTCCATGAGTGTTTCGATTTTTGTAAATTTTCCAGCATGTTTAGACTTTCAAAAGAGCAATTCTTTTATAAATATTATTGGGGGCGCTATAGAGCCATTATGCCCCATTTAGTGCCAATTGATGGATGTATTGAAGAGAGGAATGATGAATGCAATGATCACACCAAATTTCATGAACATTCAAGCACTTTTATCTTAACATGACCATATCTAGAGGGCGCTGCGGAGCCACCTAGCACCTCCCGATCCAATATTAGCATATGTTTTTACTTTGGAGAACAATTTTATCCAGCAGAAGAAGGTTCGGGCAAATCCCACAAAGTATGTGGCAGTAAAAGCAACTCCCTGTTTCATGGCGGGATATCAAAATTTGCCGTGAAGCCACGGATACATTGTTCGATGAAATCAAAATTGCTTCGCAATTTAACATCAGCAAGGTCTTAAGATATTATTTGCCAAATATTAAGTTGATCGGATAAAATCTCTAGGAGGAGTTCGTTTAAGTACGACGCCTGTGAATGGCAAAAAATCAAAAAAAGTTGCAATTTCAATTAAAAATAGCGGACTTCCTGTTGAGTCTAGGTCATGGCACCAAGAGACTTTTTTTTAGTTCTCAGCATATTCCACATGTCTACCGAATTTCATACATGTAGGTTTACCAGGCTGCGAGGGCTGCTTATTTGAATTTATCCAGGGGGCGCTATTATGACAATTTTCCCAAGCCTATATATAAGCTTTTTATCAGAGTAATAGGAATGATGATTTTTATACATTTACAAAATTTTGTGAGTTTTTGAACATGCTGAGACCCTCAAAAGAGCAATTCTTTTTCAAATCTGATTGGGGGCGCTATAGAGCCATGGTGCCAAATTTAGTGCAAATTGATGTAGAAGATTGAAGATAATATGACAATTATAATTTGTGCAACTTTTTGCAAGATTTCGAGTATTATTAGGCTTCCAAATATGTGTTAATAAAATTTGGAAAAACGCAGGAAATGGCTCATAGCTCACTTCCTGTTTGGCCAAAAAATTCCAAAAAAATTACCATAACCTGACATGACAAATGCAATGATCAAACCAAATTTCATGAACATTCAAGCACTTTTGTCTCAACATGGTTGTGTCAAGAGGGCGCTGCGGAGCCACCTGACCACACCCAATCTAATATCAACATATAGTTCTACTTGGAAATAGACTCTTATGAAGCCTGTAAAGTTTTGTGCAAATCTCACAAAGCATGTGCGCGGAAAACCAACTTCCTGTTTCATGGCGGAACATCGAAATTCGCCGCGACGCCACGGATTCAAAGTTCGATGAATCCAAAAAAGCTTCGCAATTTCACATCGACAAGGTCTTTAGATGCCATTTGCGAAATTTTAAGTTGATCGGGTAACATCTCTAGGAGGAGTTCCTTAAAGTACGACGCCTGTGAATGGCAAAAAATTAAAAAAATTTGCAAATTCAATTAAAAATGGCGGACTTTCTGTTGAGTCTAGGTCATGGCACCAAGAGACTTTTTTTTAGGTCTTGGCATAGTACACATGTCCACCGAATTTTGTACATGTAGGTTAAACATGCTGCGAGGGCTGCTTCATTGAAATTTTCTAGGTGGCGCTGTAATGCAATTTTGCCACGCTCATCAGTAAACTCTATATCCTAGTAAACAGGATGACCAGCTTAATAGATGTGCAAAGTAACGTGAGTTTTCGAGCATGCTGAGGCCCTCAAAAATGCAATTATGTATTAGGGGGCGCTATAGAGCTACCATGTCAAACTTAGTGCCAAATGAGATATCGAATTAAAGAACTTAATATTTCTAGTCTATCAGCCAAGTTTGGTGAAATTTCAAGTATGATAAGGCCCTCAAAAATGTGTTTGTAAAATCTGAAAAAACGCAGGAAATGGCTCATAGCTCACTTCCTGTGCGGCAAAAAAATTTCAAAAAAATTTACAAAAAAATTTATGATGACTACTATGACCCTATCAAATTTCGTGAGAATTCGAGCAAGTGCGTTCCAAAATGGACGCGTGTTTGGTGGCGCTATAGAGCCGCCGGGGCATGTCTAAGCACAAAAATAGTAATACTTTGCAATTTTCACCACGACTGATGTGTGGGCAAATTTTTGTGAGTTTTCGTGCATGGCAAAGCCCTCAAAAATGCGTTCTCGCAGCAGAATAAAAAGAAGAAGAAGAAGAAGAAGAAGAAGAAGAATCATAATAAAAATCCCATCAAAAACAATAGGTTCCTCGCACCTTTGGTGCCAGGACCCGTTCCGGGCCCTGGCACCGGTCGGTGCTCGGGCCCTAATTAAAGCTGCAAGCAGCGTTGAAAGGGCCCTCGCACCCCTCGTGCATGTTGGGGTGGCAGCAAGATTTTGATGGGTGAAAATGTCCATTCACAGCCATTGGACACTGCTGGACCGCGTACAATGTGTTTTCCTGATGGGACTGCAAAAATTTTCTGGAGGGCGCTCTGATACCATTTTGACATGCCTGTGCGCAAAATCTACAACATAGTTATGGGAATACCGGGCTCCATGAGTGTCTTGATTTTCCTTAATTTTCAAGCACGCTTAGACCCCTAAAAAAGCAATTCTTGAAAAAATTTGATTGGGGGCGCTATAGAGCCATCATGCCACATTTAGTGGCAGTTGATGTATGAAATTCAAGAAAATGAGACAATGATAATTTGTGCCGCATTTTGCAAGTTTTGGAGCATTCTAAGGCCTTAAAACGTGTGTTCGTAAAATTCGGAAAAACGCAGGAAATAGCTCATAGCTAACTTCCTGTTTGGCCGAAAAATTTCAAAAAATTAAGCATTGCCGGGAATGAATATTGCAATGATCACACCAAATTTCATGAACATTCAAGCACTTTTATCTTAACATGGCCGTATCTAGAGGGCGCTGTGGAGCCACTTGGCCACTCCCGATCTAATATTAGCATATAATTATACTTGGGAGGACAATTTTATCAAGCTTGGAAAGTTTCAGGCAAATCCCACGAAGTTTGTGGGAGTAAAATCAACTTCCTGTTTCATGGCAGGACATCGAAATTCGCCGCAATGCCATGGATACATCGTTTGATAAATCCAAAAAAGCTTCGCAATTTAACATCGGCAACGTGTTTAGATAATATTCTCCAAATTTTAATTTGATCGGATAAAATCTCTTGGAGGAGTTCGTTAAAGTACAACACCTGCGAATTGCGAAAAATCTAAAAAAGTTGCAATTTCAATTAAAAATGGCGAACTTCCTGTTGGGTTTTGGTCATGGCACCAAGAGACTTTTTTTCAGGTCTCAGGATATTCTACATGTCCACCGAATTTCATACATGCAGGTCAACCACGATGCGAGGGCTGCTTATTTGAAATTTTCCAGGGGGCGCTATAATGCCATTTTTGCCAACTCTATTTGTATTTTTTTATCAGTGTAATAGGAATAATGGTCTTTAGAATGGTACAAAATTTTGTGAGTTTTTGAGCATGCTGAGACCCTCAAAAGGGCAATTCTTTTAAAAATCTGATTGGGGGCGCTATAGAGCCATTATGCCACATTTACTGCCAATTTCTGTCTCAAATTGAAGACAATCAGACCATTATAATTTTTGCAAAGTTTTGCAAGTTTTGGAGGATGGTAAAGCCTTCAAACGTGTGTTCGTAAAATTTGGAATAACGCAGGAAATGGCTCATAGCTCACTTCCTGTTTGGCCGAAAAATTTCAAAAAAATAAGCATTCCCCAAAAAAACAAATGTACTGATCAGACCAAATTTCATGAACATTCAAGCACTGTCAACTCAACATGGCCGTGTCAAGAGGGCGCTGTGGAGCCACTTGACCACACCCAATCCAATATCAACATATAGGTATATTTGGAAGTCGACTTTTATTAAGCCTGTAAAGTTTCGGGCAAATTTCACAAAGCATACGCGCATAAAACCAACTTCCTGTTTCATGGCGGATCATCAAAATTTGCCGCGACGCCACAGATACAAAGTTCGATGAATCCAAAAAAGCTTCGCAATTTAATATCGAAAAGGTCTTTAGATGTCATACGCAAAATTTTAAGTTGATCAGATGAAATCTCTGGGAGGAGTTCGTTAAAGTACGACGCCTGTGAATGGCGAAAAATGTAAAAAATTTGCAAATTTAATTAAAAATGGCGGACTTCCTGTTGAGTCAAGGTGAAAGCACCAAGAGACTTCTTTTTAGGTCTTGGCATAGTACACATGTCCACCGAATTTTGTACATGTAGGTTGAACACGCTGCGAGGGCTGCTTCATTGAAATTTTCTAGGTGGCGCTGTAATGCAATTTTGCCACATTCATCCGTAAACCCTATATCCTCGTAAAGAGTATGACCAGCTTAATATGTTTGCAAAGTTTTGTGAGTTTTCCAGCATGCTGATGCCCTCAAAAATGCAATTATGTATTAGGGGGCGCTATAGAGCTACCATGTCTCACCCACTGCCAAATGAGATATCGAATCAAAGAACTTAATATTTTTAGTCAATACGTCAAGTTTGGTCTGTTTTCAAGTATGATAAGGCCCTCAAAAATGTGTTCGTAAAATCTGAAAAAACGCAGGAAATGGCTCATAGCTCACTTCCTGTGTGGCAAAAAAATTTCAAAAAAATTGACAGAAAAATTTATGATGACTACTATGACCCTATAAAATTTCATTTGAATCCGAGCAAGTGCGTTCCAAAATGGCCGCGTGTTTGGTGGCGCTATAGAGCCACCAGGGCATGTCCAAGCACAAAATAAATAATAGTTTGCAATTTTTACCACGACTGACGTGTGCGCAAATTTTTGTGAGTTTTCGTGCATGGCAAAGCCCTTAAAAATGCGTTCTCGCAGCAGAATAAGAAGAAGAAGAAGAAGAAAAAAAAGAAAAATCCCATCAAAAACAATAGGTTCCTCGCACCTTCGGTGCCAGGACCCGTTCTGGGCCCTGGCACCGGTCGGTGCCCGGGCCCTAATTAGATGGGCAGTTGCTACGGGTGCGGAAGTTTTCCAAAGCATTTCAATGTAGAGAGGTACGGCAGTCCCCATTTCAAACCCTGCCCTTACCTAACCCTAACCATAATCCCTAATCCTTATCATAATCCCTTCAAATCGACAGCCGTACCCCTAAAAAAAACTGCCGTATCTCTAGACACTGCGCATTAAATATGGCTCAGCTTAATAGTGAGGAATCGAAGCATACGTCGGAAGTTGAAACTCAGGGGATATGTCAGGGCTGGGAGGGAGAATCTCCTGTGGCTGAAAATATTTGACAGCTGGCCTGGGGAGGGTATCTATGGGCTCCCATTTGAGTATATTTGCATTACGCGGTTGATGTCGTGTAAAACTGTCAGCTGTCAACTCAGTCTTGTGTTGGTGTTAGAATTCCGCTAGTGTTCTCGTCTCCAAATAAAGTCTTAAAAAATTGTTCCAACTCGGAGCGCTACAAAGAAGGTACTTGTGCAGATTTTTATTATTTTTGACAGTCGTCTGTGCTTCAAAGGCTCCGCGAAACGACAGTCCTTCCTGTTCCGTTTGCAGCGTTGCGTCTTAAGAAGCAGCATATTGTCAAACTCTGAAACTGTTTGTTGTCGGGCTTCTTTTCTCAGCGATCTTCAGTGCTGCCCAGTGTGTGACGAGGACGTCGAGGGAGCGTTTTCGCGTCTTCTTTGCCTGCGCTTACGGCTGGATGTAAAAAGTGTACAACTGTCCCCCGTAACTCCCCAGACTGGCACACAACACTCGGAAAGAGCCGGGGGTCTGGGGGGGGCCAGAGGCGGGATTGGTGAGCAACCTTCGCTCAGAGTGACGGAGTTAACGCCGTACGGAGCATGCTGAGTGCTTGTGGTTGCCATGGTTCTGCAGGATAAGAAACAGGTGAGTGGCTTGGTGCTGGATTTTTCTTTACATTTCGCCAGTGTTCTGCATTGTGTCCGTGCTTGTTACCCCGCCCGCAGACGAAGTGCGGGAGGGGTTATGTGTTTGTCTTCGTTTATTATCCCCCGCCAACACGAAGTGGGAGGGGGATATAGGTTTGACCTCCGTCCGTGCGTCCGTCCGTGCGTCCGTCCGTCCGTCCGAGATAAAGGGGACAGCTTTACTCAGAAACTACTACAGATACAGTAACCATATTTGGTGTGTAGCTTCAGACCATAAAGGCCTTGATCGAGTTCGAAAATGAGAAGCGCACGATTGGCGGGGGATGTTGTAGACCATGTCGACTTGTTTATTTATTCATCGATGTGTGCATTTGTTTGTGGACAGCCTGCACCCCACAGTTTTGGTTGTTTTTGTTTTCGCATTTCACAGAGGGGTTGGTAATGGTCCATGTGAGAAGTGATTAGTTTTTGGTGCAGATCCGGATCAAATTGTGGATTCTGGATCGCTTTGAAGATTTCGTTGACATTGGGAGATGGGGCCAATTTCCACTTTTTCTTTCGTTACTCCATCAAAAACATAATGAATCACTTGAATATCAACACACTACAGCCCTCCAGGGAGGGCAACAACCCTGACTACTTTGACCTGGATTCGGATCCGGATCTGACAGATAAAAAAACCTTCAAAATATTGGCCATATTTGAAGGTCGTGGGCGCGGGCGGGGTATGTGGCCTCCGGACACACCCTCTAGTTTATTTTGCGCTTGTCCTTTATAAATGGGAAATCCATCCATACTTGACCCCGCTTTTAACACGTCACGGCCCACGTTATTCATTATATAGTTCAGCACTGTAGCTAGTGCTCTTGTGTTCAAGTTATAAATTCGCCCACCAAAATGCCTTGAATTCACAAAAATGCATTTTTTGTTTGGTTGTGTCAGGTGTACTTGAATGAAATTGCCTGTGCTTTAAATGAATCCTGCACATTTAGTGCATCTCATTTAACGTTGCATTATGTGTCTGTTGTGTGGATTTCCACCGGCAGCTTCACAAGTTAAATAAGTGATGGAGTAACACCTACACGGCCGATTTTCGCTTGGGTACAGTCGAACCATTATGAGATGGCGTGGAGTAAAGGTGCTTTTAAAGATTATTTATTTCTCTGTGTTTCATCATTTGCTGTGGCGTTGTGTTATCTTCCCTTTGCCAGAGTATGAAAGCAGAGTAGGTTTTTAACACTGTCCTGAAGTTAAATGACGCAGGTTGCATAACCCGCCCAAACAGATGCTGGTGGGACATTAGGAGTGTTACTGAACAGCCAATTGAAGGAAACGGCATCTTCCTCTCATCTCTGCAAAATGTGTTTTCTGCTCTGTTTACGTTCCATAATGATTAACATCCAAACTAGGAATGCATTGAGCTTCCTAAAGAGAAGTGTAAAGCTGCTTTCACACCGGACGCGGAACGGAAGTTTTTGCACGAGGGATTACATTCAAAGTCAATGCAAAGACGCAAAGCATTGACTTTGAATGTAACCTTTCGTGCGAAAATGAGTTTCGCGTCCGGTGTGAATGCAGCTTTAAGACGGAAAAGTGCCATCATTTGTTTTTTTGCTTAAATTCTCCATTTGAAACTACTATTTGTTAAAGGAGCGGTGTCACGACTGCAGCACATGCTCAGAACTTGGAAAACTTGGAAGAAATCAAACAAAGTGAATCCACTCAACCGCGAGTCAAAATTTGATTCCATCACTGATATGAAGAATGTAAACTGGAATGTATTTTTCCCCTGTGATTATTGGCGATGGAAAAGCTCATTGCAGGGCACACATCATTCACACAACATTCATACAGCAGTCACTCACATGCTCATATCTGGGGTAATTAAGAGTCTCAGATCAGCCTGACATGCAGGCTTCTGGACTGTTGGAGAGAACTGGCGTACCTGGAGAAAAACAATGCGAATACCAGGAAAACATCCAAACCCCACACAGAACAGCCCCAGGCCGGATTCAAACCCACAGCCTTCTGTGAGGCTGCAGTGCTGCTACCCTCTACAACACACTGCGCTACAGCTTTCAGATAATATTTCCCTTCAAATCGTCTGGGTCTGAGTGCACATGCTGATTTGTTGGCTCAGTAAATTGTGAAGTCTCTCCTATAATGACCCCGATGCGCTGGTCAAACTGGGATAAATCCGGCCAAACCCATCTCCCTCCAGTGGTCAGGCTCTTTCTCCTTTGTTTCTAAAGCCTCAGATTTGAGATCCGACCTTCTCTGTACGTCATCTTTTGTGCGCCCTTCCTGGGACACAGTGTTCACTGAATCAGAACTAGCATCTGACGCTTCTTTGTTTCTCCTGTTAACTGACAGTGAATACTGACACAATTTAAAATGGCAGCTTGTTTGTTCTGTCTTGCAGCTATGCCTATACAGAAGAACTTTTGATGTGTGTTTTTTTTTTTGCACATTTAGATTCTGGTGCTCCTCCCAGAGTTAGTTTTTATGTCTCCCCTTCCTGGGGGGGGGGACATTGTTTTTGCCTGAATTCCTGTCGGCGTCCCCATTTGTTTCCGGAGCATAACTCTGAAACTGTTTGACCGATTCTCACCAAATTTGTCATAGTGTCTCTCCATAACATGTAAATTTGCCTTTTGTGGGTTTGAACTGCTTTTGAATTTTATTTTTTCTGTTTCCATGGCAACAATTTGGACTTAGGCATATTGAAGGGTGGGACTCGTTTCCGGACCATAACTCTAAAATGTGAAATGGGGGAAGGGGGAGACATCTGTCTTTACGTGTAAAAACCATTCTAATTAGAGTTTGATTTTGGCGTTCTCGACTTCTCTCAACTCGATTAACTGCTTGTGTGATTTCCTTGTCTTGTTTGCACGCAGCCCTGCGTTCCCATGCCCTTTTATGGGTTTTAGTGGGACAATTACCTGTCCTACTCGGGGTCGACTGGTACGCGCTTTCAATTTACGAAGACAACTGGATTCATCATTTTAAGAGCAAAGTTGCGGACAACTGGTTTAAGAACATGTCATGAACCTAACGTGAAAGTTTCTTGAGACCGGGCTCATGAGTAAATTTAAGAAAAAACTTAGGGAGATGTGAGAGATTGATTTTTTTTTTTTGTATTTCAAGTTCTCCTGCTGTCGGACTGTTGAATATGTCACTAAGGCAATTGTCATGCAACTTCACAGATAAGGAAAACCGTGAGAAAATGTCCAGCGTGCATGTTCTTGGCCACGACCAAGAGTGATGGTCTGGGGAGGTGGTTGTTTTGTTGCATGAAGAAATGTTCTGCTGGCTCTGTTGATACTACAGCTGTGATTTACGGTTTTGGATGGCCTGCTGTGGCCCGTGATGCACCCATCTGTCTATTGACTGGCAGGAATTGTGTCAAAAGCCAAGGGTGGGCTTAGGTGATATGAGCTTCCCTAAGAGGCATGTACTTGCAGAGCATTAATGAACGCAGTCGTTGGTCACGGAAAAAGAGGACATGGGCTTTGCTTGGCTTATGCTAACTGAATGCCGAGCTTGGGAGTTGCAAAATGGAAGGCTTAATTTGTCACTGTTTAGCACTGCAGTCTCTGATGGTTTGCTGTGCGGTGTTAACGCTGTGAATCATTTGCTACTAAAAATGGAACAAAGTTGGTTGTCAGATAGTGGGACTGCTAGAATGGGGCTAACCCAGGTTGTCTGCTGCAGCTAACGTGGTGCGTTTGAAGACAACCTAGTTTTTCTGCAACAGAAAGTTTGATGATGGTCAGCATAGTAAGTGATATTTGCGAATTATGCTTCGACTTTAGCTGTCGGTTTTGTGCGTTGGATATTCAAGGTATTTTGTCAGAAGTCTGTGGTCACTTGCTTCAGGTTGTTTCATGTGTATTGGTTGGTGTCTTAGTACTTTCATTGATAACTTGACTGCTTGTTGACCTGCTGAGTTCTTAAGCGCCATATTCTGAGAGAATGGCACTTTTGAGACACTTAGTGGAGATGACATCTCAGAATTGCATGAAATTTGGCTGAATGGTGCCCATACATGTGTAACAGAAAATCCTGCAGTTTGAGCTCACAATTTTTATCGATATGGATACAGCGCCACCTAGAAGTCAGGCACCAAATTGAGCATTTTTTTGGAAAAAATACCCATTTTTGAAAGAATATTCGGGAGAACTGCTTCAATGTGCCATAAAAGTTATGATTGTATTTGATTCTGGGATACCCATGTTTTTAAAAAGTGAAAGTGCCACCTGGTGATCATGTTGGTTATATGTGCAGTGACAAGAAATCTGTGAACAACGGGAAAAAATATTTTTATAAATTCAGGCTTATTTTAATTTTTAAACCAGACCAGTGCCAAATTAATCTTACCTGTTTCCTTTTCAGACATTAAAGGTGAGAAAAATGTTGAGGTATTTAATCTGGCACTTTTTTGGTTTTTTGAGATATTTGCTCCCAAATTTGGGTGCGGGTGAATTTTTTCCTGTTTGTACAGTGGATTAAGATTAATAACCAGACACTAATTAGGATGGGTAGACCATTAATTTGAACCTTCCTTTGAGCTAAACAGAGGACACCAGAAACATCTTTGGCACTATGCTCCATCTTGGAGCAGCGGCTACAGACGTTTTTTAAAAATCTCCAATTCGCCTGTTTGCAGTAATATTCAAGGGCCCATAAAGATGTTAACCAAGAAGATGGAGCCTTGAAATTAGCTGAGTCTCCATCCCTCTCAGGACACTTTAACATGCCAAAGGAAGTTTAATGGCACTTCTAAGACCAAGATGGACCAAGTGTGTTCTCACTTGGCATGGAATGACCCATCCTCATACCAGGCGACTGAGACGTCGTAACTTGGGATTTCCCTGTCAGGCACCCATTTAACTAGCGAGGATGACGTACTGACATGGGAGAAGTACAATGGACACCACATTGGTCTCTGTAACTATACACTCTGACAGCCTTTACTTCCCATATACACTCAATGATACAGACCCAGCCCATATATTATATATATATATAATCATCATCACCCCGGGCCTGCGTGATCACCGATAGAACGTGTTTGCCCGCTGGGATATTGCAGTTGCCCGACTGAAATTTCTTGTTGCCCGGGGACGTCGGGGAGGTGATTTTGCGAGCCCAGCAGATCCCGAAGTGCTGCGTCGGCAGGAAGTGAGGAGTGTCTCACTGGTGCGTCAGGAAGAGGGGCTCCTCAGTCCTCCCCTGCACTCACTCTCTGTCCCTCCCTCCATCTCCTGCTCTCTCTCCATCTCTCCCTCTTTATCCTGCTGTCCCTCTCCCACTCTTTCTCTCTCCTTCCCTCTCTCCCACTTTCCATTCTTCCCTCTCCTCCTTTCTCTCCATCCTTCTTTCCTTCCTTCTCTCATGCCCTATCCCTCCTTCATCCTGTCACTCTTTCCCTCTCCAGCACTCTCCCTCCCTCTCTATCCCTGAGTCCCTCCCTCTTAACCTCCCACCTTACCCCTCTCTCTCTCTCTCTCTCTCTTTCTCTCTCTCTCTCTCTCTCTCTGTGCTAGCACTATCCCGGTGCTTGACTTTGCTCTGTCATGAGCCGCAGGAGTAGTTAGGAGTCTGATCATTTTCGCTGTCCTCCTCTCTCGCTTATATTTCTGCAGCCCTCGTTTTCTGTTCGCACATCACCCTGTACACTGTCCCCCCCCCCCCTCGCCCGCCACACCCCCAGCCGGAGCCGTATCGGCGGGCGGGTCTCCCCTCCGGAGAGGGGTGCAGGAGAGAGCGGGGAGCTCCAGAGTAGGGGAGCAGTGTGGAGGCAACATTAACGGTGTGCGTGGCGCACTGGTGGGGCGGGGTGCGGGAGCTGGCTGTGCTCGTGGTCTGCTCCGCCGTACTGCCTCACTGCAGGGAAAACGAGGCTCGTCAACTTAGACTGTGGCAACGAAGGCACAGCAGAATAAAATCATGATCTTGCAAACGGAGGATTGGCTCGCGAAGAAGGATGTGAGTAGTCGTTCCTTCTCTTCGTTAGTTTTTATTTACCTGCTGAGTATAAGGCAGCTGCTTCACCTGCCGCGGGAATCGCGTCGTCCGCAACATCGGGCAAACGTGACCGGCGCGCTTAGCGGCTGCCCTCTACAGAGGTTGAGCGCCGCGCTCGTTAGCGCCGGCGACTGCACGCGCGTCTACGGCGTCGCCGCCCATCTGGCTAACGCTTCCGCCGAGTGCTTTACGCGCGAAACCGTTTGTGCCCGCGCTGCTCGGCTCGCGGGTGAGTCGCGACTATGTCTGTCCCTTCTGTTTACCGGAGGGTTAAGCCAGGGGTAGCGATCCTATGGGAAAATGCGGGGTTATTTTTAGCGTGGTATTTCTGTAGGTGGCGGGGGAACTTGGCGGCGCGCTGTGGCACTCCGTCAGTGGGAGTTCCAACCTTGCGGATGCAGATTCGGCCGCAGATGTGGGTGGAAGGCCACAGAGTGTGGGAACGAGATCGAGTTCCCACCGGCATCTGAGGCCGCTGCATGTTTTCCCGCGTGCAAAGTATTTCCGAGCAGCTAGTCGTGTCTGTGTTGATGCACATTCCTCTGACGTGCTAGTTAAGGCGTTGTCATTAATATCACTGTGCGCATGGAAGAAGTCACTTTATTGAATGCCAGGCAAATGCCATCAAATGTCCATTTTATTCTTCAAAAATGTACAGTCACTCTGCAGTCACTGTTTAAGCAGAAAAAAATGGCTACTACAGCAAAATATTGCTCTGGGCTGAGGAAGTGTCTCTAAGGGCGACTTCAGAAAGGTAGTAAAACACTGTGTTGCTCTTAAATTGGCAGAGGGACAATAGAAGTGGAAAGATCTCGATTAAAGGTGGAAGGTGGCTGGTTCTTTTTTCTGACATGAAACCATTTGGCTTGAGAATAGTCGTTCTCTTTTCTGTGCTCTGCTGAATGGCCATTATTCTGTTCCTGAATTTTTGGCAGTAAAATCTTGCCTTTTGTTCAGTTGGAATCTGAAATGTGTCTCAATAGCCACTCTTGTTGAGCAGGTTGTGAAGCTCAAAGTTCACCACTTCAGTGCTGGAGTAAAGGAGTGATGAATTTAGTCGAAGTCGGTCAAAATGAGTTCTGCTCAGTTCAGGGTATTGCATTCTGCTGCCATCAGTTTATGCGAGAAGACAATTGGCTCACCTTAGTTAAACCTATGGTGATGGTGACCAATGCCATTCTAAACCAGATTTATTAGTTGCAGTCTTCACGATATATTTTTCATTGTGTAGTTTCGCGTTTTGGACAGTGTATTCTGTATTGAAAGAAAATGTCTTGATATGACAATAACAATGTCATCTTGCACTTTTTGCCAAAACACATTTTCAACAGTGGCAAAAGTAAAATAGTCACATTAGTTCTGTTAACCCAATGAAGCCACAAATAAGTCTTGGGAAGGCTGCTTGCAGAAGGAGTTTTTACATAGAATTTCCTTTTGTACAGTTCAATGTAAATGACCTGATTTGGAAGTTCTCCCTGGTCAGTGGAGGGTTTGAGTAATCTGCAGGTTCGTGCTGTGGATTTTTGTTATTCCTTTCAAGGTTGGAAATGTGCGGTAAAATACATTTGAGTGCAGGTTTTTGATCGTTATTAACCTTTCACAAAAACAGTGTCTCTGTATGGACAACTATTTTCTTTATATTTAAATGAATTGTGTCATGATCATAGAGTTCACTTTGTGGTGAAATCTCTGCCTTCCTAAAGTGGTCTTTTAATCTTGTTTCTTTATTGCACTATTTGAATGCCTTTCATTTACAACTTCTGTTTATGAGCATAAAGCCTTAAAATTACCAGTTGTCTTGACAGACTGTGACTAGTAACGTGTCAGATGCAGCCATCTGCATGAATTAAATGTCGCGTTTGTACCACTCAGTGATTCAACTTTGAGCCGAGGATAGCAGGCGCTAATGAATCGTGCCGATTAGAAGTGATTATTTTTAAACGGTACTTAATACGTAACAAGTGCGGCGGCGAGGAAGGTCCATCACTGTTGCTTGGTGTTTGGGGGCCTGAATTTACTGGCTGAAATGCTGTCGCCAAAAACATCTCTCAATTAGCATCGCGGTACCCTCCTGCCACTTCTCCGCGCTGTGTAAACATTATCGAGCCAGTCAGTTGTACGTATATTGAGTACACTCAGCATAGTCGTTCAGTTTTGAGCGTTGCTGACTCGAGTGTAATCCTTTCCTAGTGAGCGCATGTTCTTGGAAGCGCTGTAGATGTAGCCCTACGCCGACCTTAGCAGGCGTCAGTGTTCTGAGCTGATGCAGCTTGATGGAGAGCAGGATGATACTGGTGTTTGGGGTCATCTGTTGGATTTTTACTGACTTTTGGCAAATTCAGGTATTTTATTTGCAGTTGCTTGTTGTATAAAATTAATATTATTGACCCTTTAAGAGCTACTTAATTTTTTTAATAAAATACCAACACACCGCTCAAAATATTTCCCACATGGGACACTTCAGCGCTGAGTTGGTCAGATTAGAATTTCTCACTCCTCAAAGCTAAGACAGTCAGATTCATTTTCAGTATTACTTTAACACCTTATCTAGATATTCAGCGTTTTCATTGTTAATCTCACTGCCATCACTTGACAAGTTCTCGAACGCAGGCATTTTTAGACAACGTGTGGTCAAAATCCACAAAACAAGAATGTTGTAATGGTGCATTCCTAAGATGACCACGCAGTTCCAAGTAATTGTTGCGGTGCACACTGCGAGGTCCCCCAGCAACCAATCCCCAATATGGCTGCGTAAACACTAGAATTTGATTGGTATGGTGAAATGAACCTATCCCGCCAAAACCTCTTTTGCTGCAACTCGCAGTTGTGGCCAGGAACTTCCTTGTGGCAGTAGCCGTGATTATTTGTGGTTATGATTATTGTTATCGTGGCTATAGCCGCAAGTAGCGCTTAAAGGCTTAAGTTGAGTCGTGCTCATGGCTGTTTTGACGGCGCCTCTCAGGAGGAAGAGGAGGTGGTGCCTCTGGGGCTGTCCAGTGCCCAGGCCCTGGGGACGCTGCGGGACCAGCTCTCCTCCTTACTGGAGCAGCACCAGAGGCACGGCCGACGGCGACCCGCTCTGCAGGTAACGTGACACAACAACATCCTTACACAACCTGACAAATGCCATTAAAATGGTGAATAGAAATTCACCGCAAAGCCACAAAATGGCTCACTTTATGGTGAGAACAGGCCATTCAGTCCAGCAAAGTTTTCAGAAAAAAATTCCCTATTCAGCCTCCACCAATATCAAATGAAATCAGTACTTTATGGACTTGCCGTGGGGCGCAGCCTCTGTAAATATTACTCGTCCAAGGTGGATAAATCATTGGATTCATCTCAGTTGAAGTCAACAATTGTTTAATATTAAATTCTAATCCCCACTCTCATGAATCCTCCCCCCCCCCCCAAAAAAAAAAATATATTGGCGCCCCCCTTTAAAATTTTTCGGGCAAATAAAAAAGCCAATAAAAGTGGAGGTTGGATTCAGAATTCTTTCCAAGTTTTTATTTCCAACTCTTGGAGTATTAAATTTTTGCAAACACTCAGTATATCAGATGGCAGATACTTATCACTTGGGGACTACATGGTTGGAGATGCAGTGAAACTGATTTTGTTTCCTTCACTGTCTCCACTGCTGTTAACTCACTGCCCCGGAGGTTCGCTATGGGTGCAGCATAAACACTGTTTAGCCATACACTGGCATTAAAGCAAAAGAAATTATTAGAATTGGCTGTGTAGTATTTATTCGGAGTTAAAATACTTTCTATTCGTGACCTATGGCATTTGCCAAAGTAAATAAAATTGCATTCAGTATGACATTCACTGTGAAAGAATGCTTGAGGTGGAGAGAATTCTGGTCTAAGAGAAGCGTATATTTGCTCTGTTTTAACTCTTCACTTTTACACTTGGAGTACGATTTTGAATTGTTATTACATCATTGACTCATGAACTTGTTTCTTTGTTAAAAGTGATACTTTTTTGTCTCGTTGCTGTATCACAGGAGCTCTGGGCGCAGAGCTTTCTTCGCCATAACAACCGGCATTCCTCTTTTCATTGGCCCGGAGCCGTGCTCACTCTGCTGGTCGTGCTCGGCCTTCTGTGTTGCCATGGCAGCCAGCCCCGCGGCAGGTGAGGTGCACACGCGAAGCAGGCGACCCTCGTCAAGGTCCGCTTTTCTGCTCTCCCGCTGCGACCCTTGTCAAGGTCCGCTTTTCTCGTTAAGGTCTTTTTTCCTCTTCTGGCGCAGCCGCGGCATCGAGCTGGTGAACGCCGGCGCGCTCTTCCTCCTGCTGCTGCTCAACCTCTTCCTCATCGGCCGCCAGCAGCGCCTGCAGAAGAGCGAGATGGTGCGGCGACTCAAGTCCGTCATCTCCCAGCTCAACGGTGAGTGGAGCAGCGAGGAGCACGTGACTGAGGGCACCGTCAAAATGCGAAGGCGCTTGTTGAGAGACCAGCAGAGATTTCTGGGATGGACCCTTGCAGGAGTATTTTATACTCTGGTAGCACTACCACAGTATACTTCTCCATGTCTGGTGTATTAGAGATGTACTCCATGTTTTGTGAATGACATGAGTATTCTCCAGATCTCTGGCATCGCAGGATTATTCTTCCCATCGTGAACATTGGCAATTTCTCCCAATCTTGTTAATTTATGGAATAGTCTACTCATCTGCAGAGCTACTTGGTTATTGTTGTCAAATACAGCCTTACAGGACAATTTGTTGAATCGACAGCATTTATGGAATGTTCTCCATCTGTCAAACATTTCAGTAATACTCATAAACTGTAAAGCATTAAAGATAAATTCTTGGTATGGAGAACATTTCAGGAATATTCCCCACATATACAGCATTATGAGTATATTCTCCACATTTGAAGCAATTCAGATATATTCTCCACTTGTGAAGCATTACGGGTGTAGTCTCTGCTTGCGAGCATTATGTATATTCTCCACATCATTAGGGCATTACAGGGCATTACAGGTATAATCACCTCATGTTGGGCATTACGGGTATATTCACCTTATGTAGGGCATTACAGGTATATTGTCCACATGTAGGGCATCACGGGTATATTCACCTCATGTAGGGGATTATGGGTATATTCTCCTTATGTAGGGCACTATGGGTATATTCTCCACATGTAGGGGATTATGGGTATATTCTCCTTATGTAGGGCACTATGGGTATATTCTCCACATGTTGGGCATTACGGGTATATTGTCCACATGTAGGGCATTACAGGTATATTCTCCTCATGTAGGGCATTACGGGTATATTCTCCACATGTAGGGCATCACGGGTATATTCACCTCATGTAGGGCATTACAGGTATATTGTCCACATGTAGGGCATTACAGGTATATTCACCTCATGTAGGGGTTTATGGGTATATTCTCCTTATGTAGGGCACTATGGGTATATTCTCCACATGTTGGGCATTACGGGTATATTCTCCACATGTAGGGCATTACAGGTATATTCACCTCATGTAGGGCATTATGGGTATATTCTCCACATGTAGGGCATCACGGGTATATTCACCTCATGTAGGGCATTACAGGTATAATCACCTCATGTAGGGCTTTACAGGTATAATCACCTCATGTAGGGCATTACAGGTATAATCACCTCATGTAGGGCTTTACAGGTATATTCACCTCATGTAGGGCATTACAGGTATAATCACCTCATGTAGGGCTTTACAGGTATAATCACCTCATGTAGGGCATTACAAGTATAATCACCTCATGTAGGGCTTTACCAGTATAATCACCTCATGTAGGGCATTATGGGTATATTCTCCACATGTAGGGCATTACAGGTATATTCTCCACATGTAGGGCATTACAGGTATATTCTCCACATGTAGGGCATTACAGGTATATTCTCCACATGTAGGGCATTGTGGGTGTCAGCACAGGTCTGAGCTGCTCTCCCTCTGCTCGCAGGGACTCTCGAGGCCTGTGCCGGGGAGCCGCTGCGATGGGCCCCATCTCTGTACCCGGACCTCTACACCCCCTCCTCCCCATCATGGTCTCTGCACTGGACCTACCGAGACCAGCAGCTGGTCAACCTGCCCGTCAGCCTGCTGGTGGAGGGAGACGTCATCGCGCTGCGGCCCGGGCAGGAGTCCTTCGTATCCCTCCGCGGCATCAAGGTCATTACCTGCAGCTGGTTTGGCAAAATGCACTTTTACAAGTCTTTAAATTTCTATTTTGTACCATTTTACAATTTATAATGTAAACTTATTTCCAGTGTCCGTTAAAGATTTTGAAGCAAAAAATTAAATAAAGCAAATTCAGCCTTTGAAACCAGTCTTCAGCCTCTCAATTTCTTAGCATATCAACTATGTGCTATTCTGAGTGGGTAATCAGTGAAATGAGGCTTTTGTCTGATTGGCTGTGTGATCGCACAGCGGAGTGCAGAAATGAGGCGGAAACCAACACCTGTCTCCTCTGGGCTGCACTATGCAATTTCTTTAATTTGTGACCTCGATAGGGGCACAGGGTCCAAATGAGTCTTTTAAGCGCGTGATTTTTCAGTAAGAGTGCCATGGCCACTATGCTTGGACAGCCTAGTTTCGTGTTTTGAGCGATTTTGATTAGAGGAGGACGCCAAAGTATTTGTGTGTGGGGAAAAATGTTATTTTCAATGTATGAGTTGTTAGAGACATGGTGTTAGGACTGTTAGTTTCTGCTGACTCTACTGAAGTGATCTCTGTTCTCAGGCCAGCTCTTGTTCTCTCTCTGTTTGCGCTTCAGGATGATGAGCACATCGTCCTGGAGCCCGGCGACCTCTTCCCCCCCTTCTCCCCGCCCCCGTCTCCGCAGGGGAACGAGAAGCGAGCGCCACAGAGTCCTCAGCAGGTCCGCCTCTTCAGGGTGGTCCGGACTCCGGTGCTTGACTACATCAGGTACGTCGGAACTGCTGCGGAAAGAGTCTGTCTGTGTTGCTGAGCGTGGCCTTCTGTTGACTTATTACCTCTGCCAAGGAGGTCATGTTTTTGCCGGCGTTTGTTTGTCTGTCTGTCTGTGTAGAAGATAACTCAAAAAGTAATGAACTGAAATCTCTTTAATTTTGTGGCTTGGTTGCCATTACATCAGGGATGGTCCCAAGTGATTTTGACAGCGATCAGTCAAGCAATATGGCCGCCACCGCAACCATTTTGAAATCCTGTAGGACACAATGACTGAACTTCGATCCTGGTGATATCACTCAGACTTTGTGGGTTAATTGCTCTCACATCTGAGAAAGAACCTACTCTTAAATTTCTTATGAGCCATGTTCATTCAGCAAGAATTGGACCGTGCTGTCCCGGCGGAGGTTTGGACCCTCGGAGTGCCTCTCGTTACATGTTGAACGATGCTTCAGCCCCTCCTCAGGGCCATATCGTGTCACTGTTCGCACTCTTCCCTAGACAACGGCTGGGCTCTTCTATCATTCACTTACTTATGGGCTCTTGGAGGTCCATAATTAGCCTGCCCACATGTGTTTGGGAGAAAACTAGAGTCCCTGGAGGAATCCCAACCATGAACAGCATGAGCCACTTCAGTTGCTGTTGAGCTGATTTTGCCACAGCCCAACACACACTCCTCATTTTCAGTATTCAGGCCTTGATTGAACTCCCAGGTAAGTTACTTTTTTGAACTGGATGTCGCATTTGGATGTAATTTAAACCTGCTCCCGCATTGGTCATTTGCACGGAGGATTAGACACATGCTGGTTCAGAGACTTTAGCCTATTAACATGTTAACCCCTTAAACTCTGATTTTCGCTTGAATTTTTCCATCAAGGAGGATCATTGTTAGAGAAAGCCTTTTCTCACTGCTTTGTAGGAAAATGTCACATATTCTGTATCTGTTGGTTATAGCATCACACTTGCATATTTAAACCAAACTCACCATGTTATTACAGCCACAGCATTGCGTCAAATTTTAAATATCTAGATCCCAGCTGTCATTTTAAACTTATTTCTTGGTAATTCAGCAAGACATATTTGGGATCTTGGAAACCTTGGTATCTTCACGAGAAATTGAATTTGGCCTTAAGTTTTACAAATTTGAATAAACCGACTGCATTTGATAAATCGGCACATGGTATCGGCAGAGTTGAAGAGGTTAAAGGCATTATTTTCATTCATTTGTAAGTCTTGATTTTTTTCCTCCATGAATTTCTGCTGCTGACGCCTGCTAGCAGCTCTTCTACAGGTCTGCGGCAGCAGTGAAATGCATGATATCATTTACAGTCTAAAGTGCATTTCAGGACAGGTAGAAATGTGATATTTTTAGGTCCTTCGCCTCTGACTTTGGCTTTCAATGCGGAAAATGTAAGTTTTTGATGACAGGGACATTGTTTCTGGTGGATATTTTTTACAGCTAAAATGAATGTGTTGTGATTTTTGTTTTAGCGTCATAATAAATAAGCTCTTGTGCCTTCTGTATTGATCTGTGCAGAGAACTAGATCTGATACGGGTGTCATCTGTCTGGCTATTTATATTGGGCTAGTTACAGGGATATTTTTCATGCAGTCTTTATAGCTGATTTGGAAGGGGTTTTGAAAGTAGCAGATTTGGCACAAATAATGTCAGTTTGTACATGAAATTGTTCTTGTTGTTTAGCTGTGTGATTGGGAAAAGTGGACTCTGATTTCGTTTTTGCTGTTCGCACTGACCGGCAACAGTGGTATTCTCACAGAAATTTTTCTTAACTCAGCTTATCTGTTTTAAGAATTTAATTTATTAATGACAGGACACAGTATAATTAACCAAATATATTCTAAGGCTTCTTCCTGCTGTCCGAGTAAACCGACACAACTGTATTTTCCCCGCTTGAAATTTTTCACCGCCAATTTTTCCGTTAACGCTTTGTGTGAGTATTTTTTCCGGTTTATCTGAATGGTTTTAGACGGGTCCCTGAAGAATACGCTTGAATGATACGGTTTCAGTGAGGTCAGAGATTTAGTGAAGCGAACCAAGGCTTTCAAATAAACTTGAGTAACCAAGTAATATGAATAATATGACGTAACGTCACTGGTAAAAAAAAAAAAAAGTGGGAGGAACAGTTTTTGGAAGGAGAGCCTTTCAGATGACCGAGGCCCATAGTTTAATGATTCTCTACAGTTGCCTCTGCATGTTTTGCTCCAGGTTATTTAAGTTGACTTCATGCATTGCGCAAGTGTATTATCCTGTGGGATCATGACACAAATACCCCCCGCACCTGCCCTCTTACTCTGGGCCGTTAATGGTGTCGCTGGGAACCAGTTACTTCACACGCATACAAGTTTACTGGCTCTCATCGGGGACATGGTCTCCAGTGTGTACCGTGTTCTAGAAATATCCTGGCTGTGCATGCTCCATCATGCTCTTCATTATTACTGCATGTTGTATTCATTAATTACGCCCTGCCACATCACCACTGCCGCGGAAGTTAGAGTTCGGTTATGTTTTCTGTGCCTTCGTCGACCTGTCTGTTCATTAGTAAGGAGGATTATGGGAAAAAGTTCTGGACCAGTTTTGGTGAAACCTTGTGGGCAGCGTAAATATGACATCATCAAGAGGTGATTAGCTTTTCACAGGTTAAGGTCAAAATTGTCGAGAAGGTCAAAAAGGATGGTGCAGATGGCACTTTGAGCTCTACTGAGCGCCTCTTTAGTTCAGCAAGGCTGCTTGAAGTACAAATATGAGATGATCCAGATCCTTGTGAAATATGTAATGTTTGAAATTTTAATTGTTCTGCCCTTGAACATCCTGTTCTTGTCCTTGGATCCATTAGAAGCAGCTTGAAAGGTTTTTATCTCCATTGGAGGGATAGAGCATGCTCAGTTACGAATGTTGTTTGTATGTGGTTAAATATTGATATTAGAATGATATGCTCAAAACAACTCAGGAAATTTTAATGATATTTAAGTCTTCATGGAGAGAGAGATTGCAGTTTTCTGTGGCGTCCCAGCCATGTCTTGCTCATCAGGAAGGAGCTGTTAAGTGCCTGATACCACAAGTGCCTGCTGAAGGGGAAATTTCTAAGCGATTTGCCCTTTTTTGAAACGTTATCACCTGTGGAGTTGTTTTGAGCGCCCCCTTGTGGTCTCTGCCCTCTCTTTCGCAGGAACAGCCTGGATCTGGCCCTGTCCCGGCCCATCACCGCTCTGGACAATGAGAGGTTCACTGTGCAGTCAGTCATGGCCAAATTTGCCTGCCCTGTTGTGCTGGTAAAGATGCTGGCGCATCATTCTCACTCTGCAAAGCTTTGCATTTTATCTTGTCAGTGCAGCGGTCAGCTGGACTGTTCTAGAATGCCTGCTGTCAGTGTCTGGACTAATGTTTGATATCTCAGCCCGAGCCCAGTCTCTTGGTACATACGGAGCATTGTATTGATTTGTTGTACGAACATTCTGCAGTGCATTATTCTGTTCATAAGTCAACTTTTCATCTCATTTGTGCTCCAGCATTGTTTTGAAGTTTATTGACATTGAGTCAAAACCTCATGTCAGCTGAATAAGGGGAGAAAAATTCGAAAATGAATTGAAATTTTCATTTGGTGCCAGACCTACAACAGCCTGACCATTTATTGCTTTTAACATTTCGGCCACATCGCGACACTTCCTCATGCTGCTTAGCGAGTAGCAAAGAAAAGTGCTCGTGTCTAAATGGTTCCATAAGAGATGTGATTTCATCAGATGTACTGTATACCCTCGTGCATCGCAGGATTGCAACGGGGTTAGATGACTGGCATTTTTGGTGACTGAAGATTGCTGAGGAAATCTGTGATGCGTTGTAGTTTTTGTACGGACATAACTGAAAATTCCTTCCACTCTCGATCTCTCCGTTCACAGGTAGCGTTCTTCACAACCAACGCCCTGCGTTTCTTTTTCGATGCCCCCAGCCTCACGCCCGGCTGCTTCAATTTCATTCAGCTCCAGGTATGAAACGCCAGTGCCAATATTTCAGCTGATTCCGTCTAAAAATCCTCTCGCTTCTTTGAGAGCCTCCAGTGGTCCAGTAGTGTCACTGAGGAGTTGTCATGTTGGGTTATATGCATGATGCATACTGTATTGTACGCCTGCATTTCGCCTGCCTGTCCTGTTGTTGATGATAATTTGATTTGTTCGGCCCTGTATCGGTCCAGACTAACCGTTCTCCCCCATTACTGCCCCTAGTGTCACAGAATGATTGAGAATGGCGTCTCTCGCAGTCCTAACGGCTGTTTTATACTTGTGTAAGACACATGTCGATAAGAAGTGTCAGACGACAGAGATACGTTTATGCTTTAATGAAGTGTTGGAGGCCGTCTTTGCTGCAAGCTGTCATCTCCATAGTAATTCTGTATTTTTTGTTTTATAATGAACCAATAATTTTGCCGAAGGTTCTGTATCGACTTTCTACGATCAGGACGACCAACAAATTCTTGGTCCATGCAGCCCATGAAAATATAAGACAACCAAAGGAGATGTCTGCGACCTGCAACCAGATACGAGACCCTGTCGGGCGACACTTTCTTGTGTCTCTCTGTCATCATTACCTCCGCCAAGGGGGTTATGTTTTAGGCAGCATTTGTTTGTTTGTTTGTTAGTTAGCAAGATAACTCAAAAAGTGATGCACTGATTTTGACGAAATATTCAGAGATGGTGGGTATGAACTCAAGGAACGGGTGATTAAATTTTGGCATATCTAGGCCAAAGTACAGCTGAGATATACGGCAAAGTTCAAGATTTCAAGTCTGTCGTTGGAGTATAAAATGGCCTTAATCTGGCCCATAGCGCATGGTGTCACACACTTGTGTGTATTCTCTCCCCCGTCCTTGAGCCCTGCTGCTTTTCCTCTCGACTTCCTAATCGTTCCCGATCCCTGGTTGCGTTCCAGTTGATGGGCGTCCTCCCCATCCTGCCCCTGCTCTTCCCCGTGATGTGGGTGTTGGTGAACGCCTACGGAGAGGCGAGAGTCCTGGCCGAATCCAGCCGGACGTCCCCTACGGGCCTGGTGAGGCGTCAACCGTCCCTGCCGTTGTCACAGACACACACACACACGCGCTCTCTCTCACACAAACACATTCACTCACTCACTCACTCACTCAGGAATACCGCCGCAGGACTCCCGAAATCACGGTCCTCGAGAGCCGAGAACTGCTGGTTTTCTGCCCTCCCTTCTCTTGGAAGTCGGGTTTGTGGACAGTCTGGCCAATGACTGGCAATAATTGTTCAATTAATTGCCTGCAAGAGAGAAAACCAGGGCTGGTATGGAGTCGAGGACCAGATTTAGGGAGCCCTGCAGTGGCTGTTAAAGTGCTGTTATGCCCAGGTGTCTCGTTCGAGAGTAAAGAGGTGGGATTTTGACTCATGCTGATGGACTGCGGACCCAGACAGAGGGAAAGAGAGGGTTACTTCCTGCCTCTTGGTAACCAGTTTCTCCTCTCGCTCCAGCTTGCTAAGTTCTCTGAGGACACCCTCAGCAGCTACACGGAGGTGGTGTCGTCCCAGGTATACCCACTGCCTCGCGCTGCCTCCTCTGCCTGCTCCTAACACCTGCCTGTGCCTTAAAAACTGCTCCCTTTTGCTGTGAAACGTCCCGTGCCCAAAGCGCTCCCCATACGCCTCATCTCGTGCCTCTCCACACCCCCGGCTCATACTCACGAAGCCCCCTCAAAGCTGCGGCACTGATCTCGGACCAGTTTCCCATGACCACCTCCTTATGGCATCTACTATCGGACGAAAACTCAAAGCTGATCTTACATCAGCGTGAATATTCTCAGAAGTTTTATGAACAGGGGCTGAAAGATTTCTAGTCTCCTTTTTTCTTCCACGCTTCAGGTACCATGAGGTCCATAAGTATTTGGATCCGCGCAGTTTTCTGTATTCTAAGTTCTCTCAAATTTATGCCAACGACCTGCGCTAAAATTTGAGGGTACTTAAGACTATTTGGGGTAAAGGGTTTATGAATTGCTGCTTTTAAAATGCGTGTGACCGTCCTATTATTTATGGTCCTCATTGCATTTTTTTTTTTGGTCGTTCTCTGAGCTGCAATATTCATCTTCCTTTGGCCTGTCCTCATTCTGCAGAAAAAGCTGTGCTGTTTTGTTTAATTTCCATCTCCCCTGTTCTCTCTCATTGTCCATTTCTGCCTGCGGTCCACAATTTGCCTGATGCACCCATGTCTCTGATTGGCTCACCCGTGCACAGTTGTTATTGGACCTCCTCGGCCCTTTCCTCAGGGTTGACAGTGGCTGTTAAACGCCTGCCTGGGCTCGTCCGGCTGAGAACCCAGCAGACCTGCCGGCCAATACCTTTCATCTCAGGGGTCAAGTTTTTCAAACTATTTCCATAACGAGGGGGACGGTACTCGCCTGCGGTAGTGCCGCGTGTTCTCTACACTGCTTAGTGTTTTTGGGGCTTGTCTTCCTTCATCTTACTCTCTTCGCACTGACCTGTGGTCATTTGGACATGCAGGAAGGACTTAATTTACGTTGCTGTCTGAAAGGGCTTTTTTTATTCAGGCTGACTCTTGTTGTTCAGGTGATATGGAGCTGTTTTATAGCCTTCCTGCATGTGGCTTTGTGGCAGTGACGTGCAGTCGGAGGTTATTTTGGGGAGGCAGAAACCTCCCCTTTGCTTGATTAGCAATCAGACGATTAACTAATTTCGTCAGACTATTCGGCAGAATGATGGGCATTTTAAGTTTCCGCGGCGTTATTACTCAGTAGGCTACATCGAACTTGAAATGCTCACGAAACTGCGGATTTGCTAGTATTTGCTTACAGGAGGCCTGAGACGTGCGGTGAGGTGAGGCAGTGACCCCAACTTTTATCACTGGATTTTGTGAACCTGTTCCCACGTACTGTTCCTGATTGACAATGAAAACAATAAAGACCAAGCCTTATGGAAGCCTGATGCTGATAGAGGGGATAATAACTTAATTCACGTATACGCTGCAATTCGAGACTGCAAGGATGGAAATCTGAATAATCAATTAGGAAAAATTCTCGGCTCTCGGTAATTCTGTATATCATTTAAACATTTTGTTGATCGGATCATGAAAGAAGACTGAAAATAAACGCCCGCTTTTTGTTTGGGTGTAAAAGCGCGTATTTAAAGGAGAATACATTATAAGCTATTGATTAAGCATTGTACTCTGCATAAGTCGAACTGCGTTAATATTTGTTTATCACATTGCTTCGGCTTCCTGGAAGCAAGTACGCGCAAATCTGCTGTTGAGCATTTCAGGTTCGATGTACTGAGTAATAACGCCGTGGAAACTTAAACTGGCCCGTCATTCTGCCGAATAGTCTTACTAAACTAGTTAATCGTCTGATTGCTAATCAAGCAAAGGAGAGGTTTGTGCCTCACCAAACTAACCTCCACCGCACGTCACTGCTCTGTGGTTTGCTGGGTAAAGCTGCTCTCGGTCATGATTTGGCTGGATCTATTGCACTCGCTTGCTTGTCTTCAGCTTGCATGTTTTCTGCATACACATGTGCAAACACACACACGCACACAGGCACATGCTTTCTCTCTTGTAAATATAATCTCTCATGTACAGTGCATTCAGGAAGTATTCCGACCGATTCACAATTTCACATTATGTTAAATTCCGTACGTTAAATTCACTTACATTCATTTTTGTCGCAATAAATCTTTGGTCAGTACCCCATAACGACTAAGTAAAAACAGAATGTAAAGCTTCTTTGGAAATTAATCAAAAGAAATAACTGAAATATCACACTGACATAAGTATCTACACCTTTTGCTAAGACGCTTGAAATTTGGCACCGGTGCCTTCCGTTTCTCTTGCTCATCTTCGAGATCTTCCGACACCTTGACTAAAGTCCACCTGTGGTAAATTCAGCTGACTGGTCATGATTTGGAAAGACACAAACCTGCCTTTATAAGGTCTCTCAGCGGTTAATGCATATCGGAGCAGAACTGAGCCATGAGGTTGAGGGACCCGCCCGAGGAGCTAGGAGACGTGATTTTGTAGATGCACAGATTTGGTGAAGGTTCCAAAAAAATTTCTGCTGTATTGAAGGTTCCCAAGAGCACAGTTCCCTCCAAATTTCATAAATGGAAGAAGTTTGGAACAATCAGGACTCTTCTTTGAACTGGCTGCCCCCCCAAACTGAGCATTCGGGGGAGAAAAGCCTCGGTAAGAGAGGTGACCAAGAACTTGATGACCAAGAAGACTTCAGGCTGTAAATCCCCACCAAAGGTGCTTCAACTGAGTACAGAGTAAAGGGTCTGAATACTTATGTTAATGTGATCTTTCAGTTCTTCCTTTTCACCAGATTTGCAATAAATTTTAAAATTCTGGTTTTGCTTTGTCATTATGGGGTATTGAGTGCAGATTGATGAAGGAAAAATAATTTAAATGATTTTAAGCATAAGGTGCAACCAGACCTGTGACAAATTCCTTTTCGTCAATTCCAATTCCTTTCTAATAATATTCTTTAATTCCAATTCCTTCTGGTCAATTCAAATTCCAATTCCCCAATTCCTTTTACCTCAAAGTTCAATTCTAATTCCTTTTAAAAAATATTCTTCAATTCCAATTGAAGGAATTGACCAAAAGGAATTTGAATTGAATAATGTTTTTAAAGGGAATTGGAATTGACAAAAAGAAATTTGTCACAAGTCTGGGTGCAACATGACAAATGTGAAAAAAGTGGGGGTTTGAATACTGTCTGAATGCACTGCATATAAACACACACACTCACACTTTCTGTTGTGCGCACAAACAGACTGACACGCGCGCACACACACGCACACACGCGCTCAAACAATCCTCTGGCGCTGTGAAGTGTGTAGTGTGCACCAGAGCTCTCTATGAATCACACTTAAGGGTTGAGGTAAGTGCAGCTACTTCATGCAGTTCCTCTTTTAGCACCTACCACGCTTAATTTCTATGATCAGCTTTCCAGAAGTTTCCTCACTCTCCACAGCCTCCATCACAACCGCGTTGCACCAAGAAACGGGGCATATTCTCTAACAGAAGCCAGAATACAGGTGTTCGGGCCCAAGTGTTAGATGCCAATTTCATGCCATGTTTGTGTTACTGATGGTGTGTGTGTGTGTGTGTGTGTGTGTGTGTGTGCGCAGGAGATGCTGCGCTGTGTGTGGAGGCACTTCGTTAGCGTGCTCCGAGGAGAGTCTCGGACGCTGTGCTACACGTCCAGCCTGCTCCACACCCTGGGCTCCGTCACTGTGAGTAACCCCCCGCTACATCTGTGTTCTCCTCATCTGGTTTAACCCTTTGAGTGCCGTAGGCAACTGTCATTGCCCAATTGTGTAGGATATCAAAACCAGATGCTGTTGAAAACCCATCATGTGACAACTTGTTTATAAGAGCTCCCGCAGGGGAGCTCTATTAAACAAGTTGACACATGATAGATTTTCAACAGTTCAGGATAATTAAATTTTTAATTCCTTGAAAATTTATTCAGCGCTCAAAGGGTTAACTAACAGTGCTTTGCAAAAGTCTTCGGCACCTCAGATCTTTTGCACTCAATTTTGGTCTCAAACGCCTATTTCACTTTTCTTTTTTGCTTTCTGCACTAGGGTTTCTGTAGCCTGGAATCCATCCATATCAAGCTTTGGTCATTCCCAACGGTCACTTGCTGATATTGTCTGGCCTCTGTCGGTAGGCTTGCATTTGACTTTCAAGTATTTGCACAAAATTCATGCGAGTTCTGTGATTGGCGCAAGGGTGCCCCGCCCCTGTAGACAGACAAAAAAAAAAATACCACAGTTCTGGCGGGACTTCCATTGAATGCGCGAGCTTATTTGAAGCATAACTGTGGTATTTTATTATTTTTGGCGAAAAAATAACCGCACTTCTAGAGTTCCGAGGTTACGAGTAGACAAAGCTGACTTGGATTATACCGGACGATGGTTTGAAAGTTTGTCAACAGACGTTTTCGTGGCGTTTTCCCATTGCTACTGAGTGACCCCATTTGCTTCCAGCAAAAAAGGAATTTGGATAATTTTTCAGAACTCTCCAGTGGCCATAAAGTTGCGCCAGCTGAAGAAAAACTTAGTCCGTTCAAGACTTCTAATGGTGAGTAATTGATATACAAATTATAGTTTTTGGGTGGAGTATCACTTTAATCTAGCTGATGCAATCATGCCCTTCGAGCTACAGCTAACGCCAATTACAGTGAAATACGTTATGTAATTTGAGTATGATTTAATTTAGCCTTTATTAAACCAGGGAATCCCACTGAAATAAACAAAATGGAGGTATGGCCAAACATTATCCTGTACAAAACCTAACAACCACTCCAAGAGTAAACGCAAGCAAGCCACAATCAAATTTTTAAGCTCATGTCAAATAACATTCACGAATGCCGTAGCTGGCCAGCTAACTCGTTATGCTGATTGCAGTCATTAGTCGTGTTATAAAATGCCTGATGTAGCAAAGTAACAGGAAATATACATGCAATATGCAGATATAAGACAGATACTTATATCTAAACATTTAATTGCTCGCCTGCTTAGCTGCCAATTCTGACAACAAGATGCGACGGATAACCAAGTCAGCATTCATTCTGCAAATGGCGCCGCGCGATTGGCAGTTCTCGTCAAAAGGTCACCCAATTAGCCAAGAGCAGAAAACATGAATATTCGTATATTCTCTTCATTAGTGACGTAAACGCTAAACGCTGGCTATGCGACTGAGGCCAGACTGATATCAGTCAGTGACCATTGGGAGGGACCAGCACTTGATATGTGTGGATTCCAGGCAAGGGTTTCTGTAGATAAAAAAAAAAAAAAAAAAACACATTTCAGGTACCAAATTCTAATTTAAAGTGTAACTTGCAGGTTGGAGCCCCAGTGAATCAATGTTTAGAAAAATTATTTTGAAACTTGATTTTCATAAAAACATATACTCATATATACATTACTGTGACTTCGGAGAAGTTTTTGTTCGAGAATTACTCTTCCCGTCTAAAAAGGACAAACTTGAAGTGACGTAGATCGTGCTGAATTCGATCATAATTAACATTAAAAAATATGGATCCCAATGCCGGTTTTGAGTCTTCTAAATATTTATTCATAAAAATTCTTTACGGAATTGTAATATAAAAATATTCTTTGATTGTACATCATTTCTAAATGCTTGACCCTTGACGACGGGAGAGCTCTCTAAACATGGAGATAGCTTTACTACCGAAATTAAGTTGCATAATTACTTGTTCGGAACGAGCATTTGCTGACAACACTTCTGAGTTTACTGATGACACAGATAATGGAAGTCAGAAAAAGCGAAAGCCAAACTGGGAAAGTTATGAGTGTTCGGCACTCAGTAATTATGTGGCGGAATATAACCACGTCCTGCTGCGGATGCCGAGTCTGATCTTAACTTCTGAAAAAACAAAGGCGAGATGGAGGTGATAATGGAAGTCTAAACGATTCACCGCTTTGAAGTGAAGCCTGGACAAGGTGGAGATGTCACAACATCTTTTCCCGATCAAAAGTTGAAATTGCAGCTCATAAGAAAAAGCCTATTGCAACTGGTAAATTCAAATTGTTACCAATCTCCGAGCCCAGATGTCTTTCACTGCGGAAAGACGCATGTCTCCAAATTGACAGCTCTGTGTATAGAGTAGGGCTGCTCAATTAATCGAATCGCAATTATTTTAAGCGCAATAAAAGTAACTGCCACTATGAGGCACACAGACGAGCTTGCTTATTATCTTTTCTATGACACATACCTAATGCGGTCGTTTGAAGAGCTTCCGGGAAGAAAACTGTTATTTGAAGTCCGCTAATTACCAGCGAGGTTGGACAGCCTCTATCGCCTTGGCACAATTAGCTCACCTTAAATCAATTCCCCTGTACTTTTCCTACCTTGCAATCAAGCCATTTATTCAGCCAACTCACCAATCAAAACCAAAAATGTGGCCAATAATGATTAAGAAGTGGTAATGAGAAACAGACAGACCGAATCAGGCTGCCGTGTTAGATTGAAAGAATGTTAATAATCTGAATTAACAGCAGACCTATGAATTTCACCTCTCGTATAATTTTTACATAACATTAAAAAGATTTCTTAAAAATAAAATCATTTTAATATGGGTCTTGGTTTTTAAGCGTTGCATTGCACGCAATAGATAAATTCAGCGAAGACTTGGAAAACACATTGAGGTAAATTACATGCTGAACAACGCAAAGTGAAGGTCTGCAAAGTCTTCATCCCCTAACCAACAATTGTCACCCCCTTACCATTTTGCTCAATTTGCAATCAAACAGTTGATTCGCTCAATTAGCCAATTAGGCTTCACAAAATGTTCTCCACTTCACGTTGCCGATATTTTTAAGCAGTGGCGGGTGGTGGACAGAGAACAAGGAGGGCGATTAACATGTCCTAAAACTGCTTATTAGTCTTCTGTTTTCTGTTTTCAGTCAATTTCTCTGGTAAAGAACACTCTAACCTTCCCCTCTCTGGTGTAGCCAATTGTCTTCGTTAAGACGAAATCAAACGCATCAATTGAACACCAAAAAGAGCGCATTTCAAGCTTTTTCAATTTAACAATCATTACCACAGGTTAGACGACTGGATGTGACGAATTTAACGCGGAAAATCCACAGTGGTTTTTTCGTAAAGAGTTGCCTATTAAGGCATGTGAATTAAACATTTCATAGAATTTATTATTCGCTCGCCTAAACATTTCATTATAAGGGAAACTAACATGATGACCAAGAACAATGATTGATATCTCATCTGTTTTCCATCCCCTCGGTTTTCCGTCCACCGCCCGCCACTGTTTTTAAGCACCTAAAACCAGGGCCATCTTAAAATAATTTCATTAAGAAATATCTTTCAAAATGCATACAAAATTCCCCAGTGAGAGGTGGAATTCAGAGGTCCGTTATTCATTAAGATTACTTACATTCTTTCAATATAATGCGGCAGCCTAGTTAGGTCTGTCTGCTTCTCATTATCACTACTTAATCATTATAGGCCACATTTTTGTTTTGATCAGTCAGTTGGCTGAATAAATGACTTGATTGCAAGTCAGGCAAAGTACACAGGAATTGATTTAAGGTGAGCTAATTATGCCAAGGCGATGGAGGCTGTCCTACCTCGCTGGGAATTAGCGGACTTCAAATTGCAGTTTTCCACCCGGAAGCATTTCAAATGACCGCATTATGTATGTGTCAAAGAAAAAGTAATAAGCAATCACGTCTGTCTGCCTCATTGTGGCAGTTACTTTTATTGTGCTTAAATTAATTGCATACAATTAATCGAGCAGCCCTAGTATAGAGGATCTCACATGAATGGTCATCGCATATGAAAATTATGTCACAACTTCGGTCGCCACCTACAGAGAACAACAAACCCAAAATTTACTCAACGCATTTCATAAGAAGACCAAGAGCATAATATGTTCATCGCGATGGAATTTTATTGGGTGAAAAAAACACCATATCCATTAGTGCTTTCACTGTTACTCCCATTCGCTATATCTTAACATAAATCACTCTGCAACTCAGTCAGTCAGCTAGTCGCAGATATGCACGTTTAAACTAGCCAGCAAGGGCTTCTCAATTCAGTTAATTGAGTAGCTAGCTAATGTAAGCTAGCTAGCAATCAAAATAATATGACATAATGGTTATAGAAAGGTACTGCGTACACGCTGGCGAGCTATTTCAGTAACGTTGATTATGAGAGTGGCACTTAGCTAAGTTGCACCCAGGAGCGAAAGCTAGCACCCACTATTCTCCTGTCAGGAAATCCGTGGACTGGTTGTCCTAACATGCAGGAGTTTGTGCACCCGTAGCACTCACAATGATTCAGCATGGTCACCGGAATTGAACTGCAATGTAAATCAAGCTAAAACATACGCACGCACCAGAAGACAACCGCTCAGACTCAATACCGCCTACTACTGCACACTGGTCAGAGGGAGACTCAGGCACAGTGTTTACCTCTTCTTATGTCATATGATGCAGTACTTGGAAAAAAACGGTTTTTTCGGGGTCTTGATCAAAAAGACCACCGTTATCCTTATGTCCAAAAAATCTTAAATTATGTTTTCAAATTGTCATTTTACACAAAATTACATATTAATCTCATTAGGATATTTAACCTGCAAGTTACACTTTAAGAAATGATTTTAAGAATGAATGTTTGTATTTCATTGAAGAAAGTCGATGAAGATGATGTAGCCTTGAGAGAACCCTGGAGTGACCGAAGCTAGTGAAACGATCAGCAGGGGAACTGCGGCAAGTTCTGCAATACGTGTGAAACAAACGATGATCTTATTAAACTGCGGGGCCGTGTACCTCATTTTTAGGCCAAGGGTGTTGCACCAAATCATGATTTGATTTAGTTTGCAAGTTATACGCCATATTTCAGCGTTTAGAAACTTGGGTTTGCACTATTTTTGGAGGCATTATCACCTTACAGCAGGGGTCCCCAATCTTTCCTAGCAAGGGCCGGTGTGGGTGCAGGCTTTCATTGCAACCAAGTGCTTACACACCTAATACTACTTATCAACCCCTGGACTCTTTGCTAATAAGCTTGATTAGTAGCATCAAGTGTGTAGCTGCTTGGTTGCAATGAAAGCCTGCACCCACACCGGCCCTTTCTGGGAATAATTGGGGACCCCAGCCTTACAGACTGGTTGAGAATGGGCCAAAGACTTCTGTACCGTAATTGTTGATGTTGAGCGACTTTAGCATTTTTGTATCTAATTAGCATAGACTATGGACGCTTGGTACACTTGGTTTGTACCAGGTAGCTGTACTGTAAATGTGCAGCGTATAGTGTTTTTGGAGTTCTGGGATGCTTTCTGAAATGTTAAGCTTTTACATGCTGTGTTTTCTTCGACTGTTGCAGTCTTAGTTGCTCTATGTCCTTGTAAATTACTGCAGATTTTAGTGGATAGGAGAGGTTACTCTGTAGATTGAATGTCATGTTACATTAGCTCTGTGACAGAGCTTGCTACGTGTGTGCTCTTTCCCAGGTGCTGTGCTGTGTGGACAAACAGGGTATTCTCTCCTGGCCCAATCCGAGCCCCGAGACCGTGCTGTTCTTCAGCGGGCGTGTGGAGCTGCCCCACGACAGCCAGGACGACCTGCGGGACGACCTCTCCATGGGCTCCTTCGGTCGCCTGGAGGCGGAGGAGGACAGAGACGAGGTGAGAGGCCGGAGTGAACTCACTGCTGGGTCAGTATTGAACGAGCGAGTATGTAGATCTCACTAAAGTAAGATCTGAGCTTAAGTTTACAAAGTCCAAGCTGTGGTGGTCAAACCTGTTCTTGGAAATCTGCTAAGTTCTATATATTCACTCCTACCGTAACCAAGTGTATCTCATTCAACAGCTACTGATCTATTCTGGCGATTGGTGCCACCGGTTTCTCCCAATTTGGGCTGTGATGGAAAGCTTAACGATGGTGGATCCCTGGGAACAGAGTTGGTTACCACTTCTCTGTAGCCCGAGCATGTAGGTGACGTGTGAAGAGACTGTTGCATTGTGGGATGTGGATGTGCGCTCTTTCACAGGTGCAGGAAGTGGAAGCTCTGCTCTCCATGCCAGCGATGGAGCCCTCTGCCTACACGGGGCACGAGCAGGAGGCCAGCGAGACCTCGCACGACACGGGCCGCTCCTCCCGCCGGCCCGTCCAGTCGTCCCGCACCAAGCACCCCTCGGGCTCCAACGTTAGCTTTAGCCACGACACCGAGGGCGGCGAGGACGACCCCTCACAGGTAACCCCATTCTCCTGGTTCACAGTCTCATAAAAGTTGACAAGGCCCCATTCTAAGCTTCACAGGCTTGTGCTGTTGTAGGGAGTCTTAGTCTAAGATAAAAGGTTTTCCTGTTGAAGAAAGTCTCAGTTAAAGATGATGGGTTTTCCTATTGAAGGAAGTCTTAGTCTAAGCTCATGGGGTTTGCATGTGAGAGGGTCTCATCTTACAGTAATAGGCTTGTGCTTTTGGAAAAGGTCTCTGTAGTCGATGATGGGTTTTGCTGTTGGAAGAGGGCTCAGTTTATGGTAATAGGCTTCTGATTTTGGAGGAGGTCTCCGTTTATGGTGATTGACTTCTGTTATTCGAGGAGGACTCACTCTTATCTGAGTGACTTCTGCTGTTTGTTGAGTTCCCACCAAAAGCTGGCAAAATTGCCTTCAACTTGTGATTAACTGTAGATTCTGTTGGCTGACAGGTTTCTGCTATTGGAGCAGGTCTTCACCTGTACTTTCCAGGCTTCTGCTATTGGTTGAGGTCTGAAATTAAACTGAGGTCTTTCTAGTGTTGGAAGAGGGCTAGGCATGAGCTGAAGGGCAACTGGTATTGGTGGAGGGCTCACCATTAGATGGCAGGCTTACCGTCACCGTTATAGTTCATGATAGCTGAACATTTGGTACCGTGCTTTCCTAGCATGATGTAAATCTGCAGCCGCATCAATCTCCTTTCTCCCAGCCTTGTGGGACGGAGGTGGGCTGCTGTGAGGCCGAGGACTTTGTGTGCGACTACCACCTGGAGATGCTCAGCCTGTCCCAGGATCAGCAGAACCCGGTCAGCATCCAGTTTGACGACTCGGGCTGGCAGGGTCACCTGCCCTCACTCAAGCCCCTGGGCCTGAACATCCTGCTGAACCTGTGCAACGCCGGCGTGACCCAGCAGCTATGCCGCTTCTCCGACCACCTGTCCAACCTGGCGTTGCAGGAGAGCCATGGAGCCGTGCTGCCCGTCCACGTGCCCTGGGGGCTCTGCGAGCTTTCCAGGCTTATCGGTGAGTGTCCGTGCCGACCCGCTGGTGTCGTGCAAATTCTGGTCCCGCCATGTGACTTTCTTTGCGTAATGTGTTTCAAATGATGGGTCTTGCAAGATTTTTGTTGAAAGTGCATAGACATTGGCAATAGCAAAGTGATAATTCATTCTTTGCTACCTAGCTAAATTTATTGATGCGCTCGCTATAGCAGTGGTCTTCAACGTCATTCCTGGGGACCCACTGTGTATACCGGTTTTTGTTCCAACCACAATTGTAATGACAGGATTTTAACAAGGTGTTAATGTCGTAATGAGTTGTTTTTCATATTTAGCATTGTTACTTACTGACTTTAGCCAAATGTTAGATGGAAACATCCATACATGCTATGAAGGATAAAATGTCTTTGAGGATTCTGAGGTTATTTCTATACTGCGAAAAATTTCCAGCATTGTAACATTTGAAACAGATCAAATTAGACACTGAGGAACTCAGTAAACCTCTAATTAGGCTGAGGGACAACCGTTTCAAGTTCTTTCAAAAAACTTCAGGTGAACTTAATTAGATTAACACCCAGCCGGTTTGCCTCTTTACCATTTGCTTGTCGAATAAATTTTTCATGATGTGCTTATTAGTTTTCACCAATTAGGTGCCAACTACATCTTTAATTTGATTGGTTACATTGTTTTATCTTATTTTATGCTGTTATTTCCAATGCATAGCAATGTGGGTATGGCATTTTTTTATTCTTGACTGCGAACTTAGATATTTCTGTTATCTTGTGAATTAAAAGGGCAAATAACTGCTCTGAACATAAATACACTTAATTGAAACAAATGAACAGCTCGTTAAAATCCTGCGATTACAACTATGGTTGGAACAAAAGCCAGCAAACACAGTGGATCCCCAGGAACAATGCCGAAGATCCCGCAGTTATAGTAAGGAGTGAGCCATCGCATCAGGTCACTACACTAGTGTGCTAGCTGTAGCATTAAAAAGTTCATTATCACCTAAGCTTGCTATTGAACTATAGAACTTTTCGGCAGTCTTGTTTCACCCGTTATGCTGTATGCCTGTGAATTTTGGGGGTTTGAAAAAGCAGAAGTCTTGGAGAAATTACATCTGAAGTTCCTCTAGTATACTCTGGGGGTCAGAATGTCAACTTGTTCAAACATGGTCTATGGTGAATTGGGACGATGCCCACTGTACATCGATATCTGGAAAAGAATGATCGGTTATTGGGGGAATCTGCGAAATGGTAAAGAAACAAAACTTAGCTAAGTGATGTATAATTCCTTGTTCAACTTAGCTATGTTGGGTTTCGATACCGCACCTTGGATTAAGTCTGTGCGACACATTTTAGATGAATGTGGCCTATCCTGTATCTGGATGGAGCAAAGTTGCGACAACATCAAATGGCTTAAAATGTTTGTTGAACAAAAGCTAAAAGACCAGGATCTTCAATGTTGGCATTGTGAGCTACAGAGTATGAGTTCATGTGATTTTTACTGTGAATTTAAGCAGGTCCTAAAGCTTGAAAAATATTTATTCATGGAGAATGTAAAGCTCGGCAAGCTATTTGTAACCTCAATCTCTCAAACGACAGAATGCCGAAGGTGATTGGGAGGTATAAAGGTACGGAGAGAACCAGGCGGTTCTGCTATCTGTGTACTGGGGACCTTCTAGGAGATGAATTCCATTTGCTTTTTGAATGTAAACATCCAACCATTTTCTCTTATAGAAAAATATTCCTGCCTAAGTATTAAGTTAAACACCCTTCTGTGGTCAAATATATAGATCTTTTACAAACAAACAAACAAAAACTATTGTATAAACTTGGCTCTTTTTTTCTGTAATATATTTCCATTGTTTAAATTAAAATGCCCATTGCTGATTAACACCTTTTTTTTTTGTCTTTACCACTAGGTTGGTGAGACATGTCATTTGTACTCCACAGCACAATTGTGGTCTTTGAGTAATAAAACTGAATCTAAAAAAATTGGAAATTATTAAAATCATGCGCAAGTCCATACTGATTAAATAAATTAAAATTCCATGCAATTTATTTTACCCATATGTTTATGAATTAGGTCATTTTCCATGAAATGTTTGTCTTATTTTGTGAGTGTGTGTGTGTGTGTGTACGTATTATTTAGGTATGAAATCCACGCAATACAGCGCCCTCCATAATTATTGGCACCCCTGGTTAAGATGTGTTGTTTAGCTTCTAATAAATTCAGTTTTTTTTCTAAATAATATAGGACCACAATGGAAAAAAAAAGAGGAAAATCCAACCTTTAATTCAAGTGCATTTATTCAGTGGGAAGAAAATCCCACATTAAGAAATAATTCTTTTACATCAAATCATGTGTGCCACAATTATTAGTTTCCCCTGATGATAATACTTTGTACAACCCCCTTTTGCCAACAAAACAGCATCTATTCTTCTCCTCTAATGTTTCACAAGATGGAAGAATACAGAAAGAGAGATCTTCGACCATTCCTCCTAATACAATCTCTCTAAATCATCAAGCGACCTGGGTCCTCTCCTCTGCACTCTACTCTTCAGCTCACTCCACAGGTTTTCAATGGGGTTGAGGTCTGGGGACGGAGATGGCCATGGGAGCTTGATTCTGTGTCTGGTGAACCATTTCTGTGTAGATTTGGCCACATGTTTAGGGTCATTATCTTGCTGAAAGACCCAGTGAAGACCCATCTTCAGCTTTCGGGCAGAGGCCACCAGATTTTGATATAAAATGTCCTGGTATTTCAAAGCGCTCATGATACCATGCACCCTAACAAGGTTCCCAGGGCCTCTGGAAGAGAAACAGGCCCACAGCATCACTGATCCTCCTCCGTACTTCACAGTGGGCATGAGGTGCTTTTCTGCATGCTCATCTTTTGTGTTCTGCCAGACCCACCAAAAAGCTCTATCTTGGTCTCATCTGACCAAAACACATGGTCCCAGTTGAAGTCCCAGTACCACTTAGCGAACTCCAGACATTTGCGTTTATGATTGTGAGAGAGAAAAGGTTTTTTCCGTGCATGCCTCCCAAGCAGCTTGTTGGCATTTAGATAGCACCTGATGGTTGTTTTGGAGATTTGTGACCCCAAGATGCTACCATTAGGTGCAATTCTTTAACAGTGAGCTTTGGAGAACTTTTTACTTCTCTTACCATCCTCCTCACTGTGCGTGGTGGCAAAATAACCTTGTGTCCTCGTCCGGGCTTGTTTACCACTGTTCCAGTTGTTTTAAACTTCTTAATGATTCCTCTGACAGTAGATATGGGCAGGTGCAGGCGAGGGGCTATTTTCTTGTAGCCATTGCCTGACTTGTGAAGGTCGACACTCATCTGCCTTACTTGAATGGTGTGTTCCTTCGTCTTTCCCATGTTGAAGAGTAGATAAGAGAAATGGCTTCTGTGTCACGTCATATTTATACCCCAGGGAAACAGGTAGTGATGAATTACCAATTAAATATTCAACTTTGTAAAGTACTGTAGAAATGACAGAAATACTTCAATTACATTAATTTCCTCGGAATTGTTAGGGGTGCCAATAATTGTGGAACAGGTGATTTTATGAAAAATAATTCTTTCTTAGTCAGGGATTTTTTTTTTCCTTTTAAATTTACTTGAGTTGAAGGTTACATTTTTCTACAATTTTCAGTGTGAGAGTATGCTTCTGCAATAAAAATTGAATTTATTTTAAGGCTCTTAACCAGGGATGCCAATAATTATGGAGGGCGCTGTATATTAAATATATTCATATTTTATAAATAAGTCCCTTGTTGGGCTTAAAAATGCCCTTGCAGTGCCAGAATGTTCGGAAGACATGTGGCCTGTGAAAAATGAGTCCAATATTTAATTCTGTGACAATGGGACAAAATAATCGCTGAGAATCTGTGCTCACATTCACTTCCCCCCCATTGGAATCAATTAATTCAGCACCCGCAGCAAGTCTGTCTAAAGGGGCGGGGGGCACCCATGTGACTGATACCACAAATTAAAATTCCTTCCTCTGTTGTCTTTGATACAATGGACGCCACATTGGTCTCTTAACTATTCGCTCCGACAGCCTCTACTTCCTATAATCATTCAATGATATAGACCCAGCCCGGATCCACTATCGTCATCACCCCGGGCCTGTGTGATCGCCGATAGAACGTGTTTGCCCGCCGGGACATAAGAAAAGAAATTGCAGTTGCCTGACTGAAATTTCTTGTTGCCCTGGGACATCGGGCAGGCGATACTGCAAGTCCTGATACGCCTGACACATGCTACGCAGAATACAGACCTCATCAAACTTGATCGTTCACTGGGCTCTCCCCAGCCTACATCACACTATAAACTGAGGAATGCGTGAGAAACTGTTACAATTGGCCACTGATTGTGATTTACAAACACAGCCAAAACTAACCTCAGAAGCCATCTTGGAATGAGTGCCCTAAGTGACCAAGTGTAAACTGAGCCTTTGTTTGTTTACCTTCCTCCAAGGTGATGAACTGCACAGTCACTGATGTTGTTTTACCAGAATGGCTTCTCCTGTCTCTCCATTGTAATGGAAGGGTGGACAACGAGCAATTCTCAGCCCTCTCTGAGCTACATTTTGGGAACAGGGGTTAGGACATGCTTGTGCGGAGACCTGTAAAGAGATATCGACCAACGTCTCAGTGGTTGAACCAGCGATCTGAGATGATATTTCTGTGCCGCCATCTTGTTTTTGCTCCGTCAGCTCTTCTGCTATTGCCAACCCCCTTGGTTACTCCAGACCGTCTGTCTGTCTGTCTGTCTACCTCAGGCTTCACCCCCGGCGCAAGAGAGCTCTTCAAACAGGAGAGCCACCTGACCCTATACCAGCTGCCCTCGGGCGAGAAGGCCAAGGAGTCGGCCCAGCGCCGCCCCAACAGCTTCACCAAACGCCAGCCTCCCATTGGCCACCTCATCAGCCTGCTCGTACGGGACAGCACCACCAGTGAGCGCCTCCTCCCCCTCCCCTCTCCTCCTCCCCTCAGCCTTTGTTAAAACATGTGAGCGATTCCTCATCCATTTCCCCCTGATCCTGCTGCTCCTCACAGATAACGTGCAGATGCTGTCCCATGGCTCTGCTGACCTCATACTGGAAGCCTGCACTGACTTCTGGGACGGCGCTGATATTTACCCCCTCTCTGGCTCTGACAGGTGAGAGGATGTTTGTGTATCTTTCATGTTGAGGTGCAATGATTAGTCAAATAACCAATTAGTAGCCAGCTATTCAATGAATCACTGACTATTTTGATAATCGATTAATCGTTTGAGTCTTTTTTTTTTTTTTTTTGAAGTAAATCAAATTCTCTTATTCCGGCTTCTTAAGTGCATATATTTTCTGATTTGTCCTTGTGACGGTGAACTAAATATCTTTGGGCAGTGAACAGTTGGTAATGGCGAAACTAGACATTTTAGAATGTTACCGTTGGCTGTGGCAAATTGTGATAAAAATTTTCCTGACATTTTATGGGCCAAACAGCTAATCGATTAATTGAGAAAATAATCGACCAATGAAAACAATCTTAAATTGCAGCTCTATTTGTATGTAAAATTTAGTTGAGACTTTCTATAATTGTATAGCTTTCCTTGAGTGGAACTTAAATCATAAACAGGGTTGCACTTCGTCTCGTATTTTTGCGTTTGGGGGGGTACGACTCACAGGATTAAAGAGCGTCTAATGTCACGTGTTTGAGATCATTTGAGCATCTTTTCCTGTGCCATAAAATCTGGATTGCAGAATGACATTTGAATTTGTTTGGTGTCTTCAGAAAGAAAGTTCTAGACTTCTACCACCGCGCCTGCTTGTCGGGATACTGCTCCGCCTTCGCCTACAAGCCGATGCAGGTGTCATTGTCGCCACAGCTGAACGGCAAGTGCATCGAGCTGGCCCCGGGCCCCACGCTCTTCTCCGGGCTGGAGTTACCCAGCACGACGCCCATCAAGCACGGCAGCAGGAGGAACAGCTGGAGTTCGGACGGTGAGATGGAGGAAGTGGGCGGAGCGCAGAGAGGTGTGGGAGTCGCGGGGTTTGCGGCGTAGGTGCGGTAGGAGGTTTGTCCTTCGCCCCCTGGTCTTACGTTGGCCGCGCTCTCGCGTGTGTGTTTTTGCGCAGAGGGCATCGGCGAGGTGCTGGAGAAGGAGGACTGTGTGCAGGCCCTGAGCGGCCAGATCTTCATGGGCATGGTGTCCTCGCAGTTCCAGGCCCGCCTCGACACGGTGCGGCTCATCGACGCGCTGGTCAACGCCTGCATCCGCTTTGTCTACTTCTCCATGGAGGACGAACTGCGCAGCAAGGTGGGGCTGGGGAGAAGGGTGGAGGGAGATGGGGGGTATGGAGGGACGGTGGTGGGGGATGGAGGGTTGATGAAGGTCAGGGCGGGATGATGGAAGGTCCACAGAGGGGGATGGGCGGATAGTGTTGTGTCGACGAAGGAGAGTGGACATTAATGAAGGGAGGCTGGAGTACAGTGTTCAGATGGCTGACGGACAGAGGGTGGATGGCGTTGGAGGTATAATGGATGGAGAGTGGAGGGGGGTGCAAATTGATGGAGGGAGGGTGGAGGATAATTTTGGATTGTAGAGGGATGGTAGAGGCAGATTTCGGGAAGGTAGCGAACTGAGGATGTACAGTGCAAGCTGATGGGAGACTATAGCTGGAGAGAGGAGGGAGATGTTGGGAGGGTGGTGGGAAGGTGGAGAACGATGGAGGAAGGGGAAGAGCATGGTAGAGAAAGGGTCGACGATGGCGGGGGAAGGAAGGATGATGGTCGAGGAAGGATGGAGTGAGGGAAAATGCCAGGTCAGGACAGACGTTGTGTAAAGTGAGGTTCTCTCCAGGTGTTTGCGGAGAAGATGGGCCTGGAAACGGGCTGGAACTGCCACATCTCCCTGACGCCGAACGGTGACGGCGCCCCTTCCAGCCCCAGCCACACCAGCTCGCTGCACGACGACCTCCACCAGGGTACTGCTTCCTCGGTCTGCCTTATAACAAATCTGCTGTGTGTTCAACTGTGTCCAATTACTGAGCATCATAGCAGCGTCCATTTTGGACTGGTGAAACAGATGTTGTTGGGATGAGCATGTATTAATGTGGTTTTGGAAAGGTCACATATTCAGACACTAGCAAAGAACTGACATTGCTAGCATCGGTGACTGGGAGAGTGACTCTATCTGTGGCATGCAGACTCCCGGGACGAGGCAGAGGGACCCTTGCTGTTGGAGGAAGAGGGCCACTCGGACCTCGCCAGCTTTCACCCCACAGATAGCGACGTACCCAGCTTCCTGGAGGACTGCAACCGGGTACGAGCCCCCAACAGTATGCTGCAAACAGGCCGGCTTTATATATTTTTTTTATTTGAAGTGTTTTACTAGCACGTCATACACAAAGCACATATTACCAAAGCATGCAAGAAACTTACAAAACAAATAGAATGAGTCTAGAAATATATCATTAACTACTCCTCTTCATCACTGTATTAGTGCTACTTTCTCGTCTTGTTATTACGTCTCTCTCTTTCTCTCTCTCTCTCTCTCTCTCTCTCCTGTCCCCAGGCCAAACTGCCCCGAGGGATACACCAGGTACGGCCCCACCTGAAGAACATCGATAACGTGCCTCTGCTGGTTCCCCTCTTCACCGACTGCACCCCCGAGAGTAAGGACCGCCGCCTTCGTCCGTCAGGCCGCCTCGCTGGTTCTGGTTTTGGCAACTGCTGTTCTTACTGCGTTTTACGTTGCAGAATGTGAAAAATTCCGTTCCCTTGTGTATTTAAAAGAGTGCAGAGATTTTCTGTGTGTGTGTGTGTGTGTGTGTGTGTGTGTGTGTGTGTGTGTGTGTGTGTTTGTTTGTTTGTTTGTCTCCGTGCATGTGTGTGTGCATGTTTGCGGTGTGTGCATGTTTGCTGTGTGTGTGTGTGTGTGTGTGTGTGTGTTGCAGCCATGTGTGAGATGATGAAAATCATGCAGGAGAACAGGGAAGTGACCTGCTGCCTGGGGAGCTCAGCCAACTTCCGAAACAGCTGCCTGTTCCTACAGAGTGATCTGAGGTCAGTGTTACGGCGTCGCCTCTCAGTGCTGCAGTCTAACCCAGCGCTGCCCTGTCCTGTGTCTGGGCGTCTCAGATCTTTGGGGTTTCACTCCGACCGTGAGAAAAGTCGACCTCATCTGACAGCTAGAGCTCTTATTGAGCTGATAATGTTTTTGCCAGAGTTGGTTTGTCTGTCTACAAGATAACCCATAAATTAATGAAAGGACATCTCTAAAATTTTGTGAGCGAGGGTCAACCCTATTGATTTTGACCACGATCGGTCAAACAATATGGCTGCCGTGGCAGCCATGTTGAAATCCTATGACGGGCGATAACTGAACTTCGCTCCCAATGATATCACTGAAAGGACGGACCCCATCCTTCAATTTCTTATGAGCCATGTTCACTCAGCAAGATTTCAGCTGTGCTGCCGTGGCGGAGGTTTGCACGCTCAGTCTGCCTCAAGGTGGTGCTGAGATGTGCTGAATGAGGGTTTGGACGAAAACTGGCTCTATGGTAGATCATGAGGAACAAAGAGCATTGAGATCCCTGCTCCCCATGTCAAGGTTCTTTAGGTCAAATAAGTGCTAGTTTTCCTAGCTCTCTTATCCTTACTGGTTGGGTTGTCCATTCAGCCGCAGTATTTGTTCAAATAACAGCCTGGGTGTGGGGGGATTCTGAGTTGGATTAGTATCAGCCACGTTTTTACGATGCATGATGCATGATGTTGATGGAATATGTAAAACTTTGGTCAGAACTGGTTTGTTTCTGGACAGCATCGCACTGGACCCTCTGTATCCTTCTCGGTGCTCCTGGGAGACGTTCGGCTACGCAACCAACTGCGGAATCAGCGGCGAGGAAGAGGGGCTGTCTCCGCTGGGGCTCTCCAGCCAGCTCAACAGCCTGGCCTGTTCCGTGTCTTTCCACCAGGGGGAGAGCGTGAGCATGGTAAAGCTCATTGAGCAGGTATGTAGTTTCCCACTCAAACTATGCTCACGTAGGAGAGTTAGCTTTGCTAGCCTGCTGGTAAGAGTACTGAAAATGGACTAACGAAATGCTTCATTGGGATATGAAATACATTTGCTAAATTGATCATGAAGTGCAGGTTTGATAAATCCAGGTTTGATGGATTATTGATATTGGGAAAACATGTTAAAGCCAAAGATTGGAAACGGGTCAATAATCGAATGTTCAAGGGATATTTTCCGCTCCCTCTGTATTCTGTTCGTTTGCGGCCACTGATATATTATGTATAATACAGATGTCATAAATCACAGATTGGCCCTTTTATGTATTTACATCAAGCATGTTTACATACAGCTGTACCGGCTAGGGATTTATATATGGGTCACTGACACTTACAGCACTACCACCTACCGGCTTTGGAAATAGCACTTGTAATGCATGTTGACTTATTCATATCTGGTACAAATTGCATTACTGATTAGCAAAATGGAAGATTTTAAGTCTAACTTACTAATTAAATCCATTCTACACATCTTTCTGGTTCTTTTCTTTCGGTAGGAAAAGGAATGAGTGCATATGGTGGGTCGCGTATATGGCGAGATGTTCCTTTATTGCACTGCTGAATAGAGCAAAATTCCTCCATCCACTTCTTTAGCCCGTGTGTACTGTTAGGACAATCACAGACTGAACAGTCTGAACCCGGCATATTGCCTTAAAACAACCTTAGGCAATGTAAAAATAACTTAAATAATTGCGATAAATAGCCGGCTGTTCCACTGGGATAGCTAGGCTTTATATCGGCTTCGTTGATGTCGTGGGTAGTCTTGAATTTGACCGGAAAGTTTTTATGCATGCGTAATGATAATGCCGATTTAAGTCTATTGCTGAGCATGGGCTGTTGTAGGTCAATAGGGAAATCAACTCCAGCGATATATCCACAAAAATAATATTATTGCCCTTGGTTTGGGGAAAATTTGCCTTTAGCTGACTGCTAAAGAATTTGACTAATGAATCTTTGGTGGGAGTGAGAGACTAGGGATCAAATCCCACCTTGTACTCTGCAAATCTCTAACTTGTAACCATATGAAGAGTTTGTTTCCAAAATGCAATGTATCCGTTTTGCTCATTTTGAGTAAATCAGCTTTTTCTACGTTGGCGCCAATTGCATTTTATCGAAAAACACAAACTTTGTCCATGAAAAAATACACATTATAGTATGAATTTCTAAAAATGGATTTTTGTACCATGTGTAAGAAGCACAGGGCTATCGCTCTGTGGTATTGTCTCAATGTATAATTTTGGCACCTGTGTTTTCGAAACAAACTCTTCAATTACAGTCACTCGATTTTCTTTGCCCTACAGGCGCGGCATACCACTTACGGCATCAGGAAGTGCTTCCTTTTCCTGCTGCAGTGTCAGCTAACCCTGGTTATTATTCAGGTGAGCTCGCCAGAACACTGCGTCCTGAAAATTTCACTGCAGAGCCTTGAGCCCTCAATGACTGTTATTGCTGGCAAACCTCACACGAAAAATATCTTGTTGGAGATTGCATTCAGGCAGAAATACCCTGCCAAAATGGAAGTCTGCTCCTTTGTACAATTTAAAAGATTGACTGGCACTCAGAGGTTTGTTTTTTAAGCCCCTCTCTAGCCACAATTCGATCTGGGTAGCTATTGGGCTTTTGACCAAAGGTGGGTTGGCACCCAACTAAGTCACTGAATTGTAAGTCACTGGATAAAAATGTCAGCTGAATTAATGTAATGTATATACAACACTGTATATTAATGTACTGTAAGATGGTTCTCATCATCTTTGTTGTTTCTGGTCGCAGTTTGTGGCGTGTCTGGGCCAGCTGCCTCCTCCCATGAACATCACCGATATCCTCTGGCTCTCGTGCTTCTGTTTTCCCCTGATCAGGTGTGTGCGACGGAAATACCGTATACTCTCTGGGCATCATGTACTCAATCACAATACTGTCGGCGCCTAGGAATGGCGGCAGTATCCATGATGGGATATCTGTGAGTGCTTGCAGGCGCGATGTTGATGCTGGTTAGCGGGGTTAGTTTAATCCCCTTGGTGCGGGCAGTGTTAATTCCTGAACAGGTTAGCTTCTGTGCTAACGGGGGACGGGCTGGTCGTGTTTGTGTGTGTTTCACAGTGCGTCCTTCCTGGGGAAGCCTCCGGACAGCTCTGTGATGTCAGTCGCCACGGGGAAGAACCTGGATGCCATTCCCCGGAAGGTGAGTCGCGGAAGCTATTGAAGAGCTTCCTTGTTTTCCTTGCCGTGACGGAAACCCGGTTTTATTGTCATTGTCGTACGATGCAACGTTGAGATCTGTTTGTTCCTGTCTCAGACCCAGCAGTACTTTCTGGGGTGTTTCCTGCTGAAGTTCAGCCTGACCATGTGCGCATACCTGCTGGGGTTTGGCTTCACGCTGCATAAGGTCTGCGCTCTCGCTGGCAACAGCACGGCCCCCCGGCCTGACAACAGCACCTCCGGCTGTGCGCACATGCTGATCGTCAGGTGCGTCCTCACCCGCCGTCTCTCTCTGCTGTGACCTCCGCGTCAATCTATTCGTCGACCTCTGTATGAAGGGTTAAGTTGACCTCCACTTGAAGGCTTTGATTGACCTCCATGTGAAGGGTTTAGTTGACCTTAATTTGAAAGGTTTGTTTGACCTCCATTTGAAGGGTTTGGTGGACTACGATGTAATGCAGGGGTCCCCAATCTTTCCTAGAAAGGGCCGGTGTGGGTGCAGGCTTTCATTGCAGCTAAGCAGCTACACACCTGATACTACTAATTAATCCCTGGACTCTTTGTTAATAAGCTTGATTAGTAGCATCAGATGCGTAGCTGCTTGGTTGCAATGAAAGCCTGCACCCACACCTGCCATTTCTGGGAAAGATTGGGGACCCCTGATATATAGGGTATGGTTGACCTCCATTTGAAGGTTTTGGTTGATCTCCATGTGAAGGGTTTATTTCATGACCTTTTGAAGGGCTGGTTGACTGATGGAAGTTTATGGATAGTCAATAGTCAATGATACCCTCAGTTTTTACACTGTCCCCATGTATGGACTTCAGCCTGTGCTCTGCCATGTTGACAATGCTTTGTGTGCTTTTTCTGCTTGTACAGCTCGCATGCTGAAGCCCCACGCTGGTTTGGCGATCTCGCTAACGGTCTGCTGCTCTCGCAAAAAGTGATGGCCGGATTCCTGGCCCTTCACACAGGTAGCCTCTCCGAGCCCACTTCTGACGGCCAGACTGATCTCATTCACTGGCAATTTTTGTGCCCTTTAAGATATTCAATTGTTCACGGTTTAAAACATGGGCATTGACCAAATTATGTTCTTGTTTTATGTAATTACTTACTGTTCACTGCTGCATGAGATACTAGCTACTGTCATAAGTTTGACGTTTGTTAAAATCCTGTTGAATTTTCCGCAGTGGTGATTTCCCTCAGTTACGTGCATCGCTCCCAGCCATTGTGGAGAAAGAGCCCCTTCAGTAACACCTGGTGGTGTTTGACTGTTCCTGTAGTGTAAGTGCCGATGTCCGATCGCCTTTCCTGCCCCGTCTCACCTGCTAGATTACCTACTAGCTTACTCTGAAAGGATAGGGTGCACTTTAGTGTTAGAATATGTATTGTTTCTTGACTCTCTCACTGCTGAATAATGCAAAAGTGCGAGAGGACGTCCCGCTAGCTACGACTATTGCTGTACCATAACCATAAAAGTTTGAAAGCGGTATTTTGCACTGCGCTTTTCAATGGAACGTTCTAGAGCTCCATTGCTGTAGTTAATGCTCTGTATTTTTACTTATTAGAATGATGGCACAATAAATACTGTAGCCAATCCAGTTGCTGGGGATATTATCTCAAAGCGGTGTATTAGGGAAAGTTTTATGTAAATGCGGCATTAATTTGTATTTTAAATGTCGCTATAACTGTTAATCATGGAAGTCTTGTGTAGTCTAACAAAATTATGGTCCACCATCTCTTTGTCGACTTCTTCATAGTCTGCTTACACAACCATGTCAGATGTATAATATTTCAGTTTTGACATGATTATACAGCTGTGGTTTAAATGTCTGTCCTCATACTCTTTTGCTTTTACTCATTTACCCCTTATAACTGTGTTGCGCATGCAAGTTGCTGTACAAAGAAAGCAGTTTTTAGTGTAATTGCATTTTTCATTTTTCTCTTGGCCTTCTATATTTTGATTGCAGATATCTTTTTGGACTTATTTTCCCTGTGTAATCTTGGGAATTTAGTTGATCGCCTCATAATGAAAAATTATTGAAAAAAGTTTTCGTGTGCAAGCTCAATCTGCATGGACGAGGGAGCTGTTGAAGAGAAGCTGGGGATTTAATTGAGAATTGCGGCATCAAAAAATTTGTTTTTCTCGCATCTGGGTCCAGGTTGCTGGGACAAGTGGTGCAGGCAACGGTTGACTTTCAGCTGTGGCAGGACAGGAGCGCCAACAACGTGCGGTTTGGCCTGAGAGACGTCCCAATGCTTGTCTGGCTTCTGGCGTCGCTTTCGCCGTTACTGGTGGTGATTATCAATGAGGCTGTTAAACTGCATGAAATCAGGTAGGACATGTGACTCGCCCCCCTCCCCCTCCCACATGACCCTACGCTGACCTGCGTTCGTTTGGAGCATGCTCATGTACAGTACAGACCAAAAGTTTGGACACACCACCTCATTCAATGAGTTTCCTTTATTTTCAAGACTATTTACATTGTAGATTCTCACTGAAGTCATCAAAACTATGAATGAACACGTGGAGTTATGTACGTAACAAAAAAGTGTGAAATACCTGCTGAAAACATTATTATATTCTAGTTCTATTCTAGTATTATATTCTAGTTTCTTCAAAGTAGCCACCCTTTGCTCGGATTACTGCTTTGCACACTCTTGGCTTCTCTTGATGAGCTTCAAGAGGTCGTCACCTGAAATGGTTTTCACTTCACAGGTGTGCCTCGTCAGGGTTAATTAGTGGAATTTCTTGCCTTATCATTGGGGTTGGGACCATCAGTTGTGTTGTACAGAAGTCAGGTTGATACACAGCCGACAGCCCTATTGGACAACTGTTAGATACAAACATACTTCCATGTGCGTTCATTCATAGTTTTGATGCCTTCAGTGAAAATCTACAATGTAAATGGTCATGAAAATCAAAGGAAACTCATTGAATGAGAAGGCGTGTCCAAACTTTTGGTCTGTACTGTACATGGGTGTGCATGTGAATCTTCTAGAAAAGTGGACTTGCAAAGCTTGTAATTGTCAGAATTGCTCTGAATGTAAATAGAAAGATGAAATAATTAGAGGATTGCGGTGAACCAGGAATTTTTTTTCAACAAGGCGTTCAATTTCCCTCTCGGATTTCAGGGTTCGGGTGCGATACCAGAAGAGGCAGAAGTTGCAGTTTGAGACCAAACTGGGTATGAACTCTCCATTCTGAAGAACCCCGAGGCGTGGCTTAGGATCGCTATATGACTCGATCCACTCAGCCCTGAGAATAGGGCCCGCCCTCCTCTCAAAGCTGCCAGCAGACGCAGTGAGGAAAGTGGAGCCTCAGCTCTCGACAGCAGCATGGGTGGTCGTACTCTATGGTTGTGATATATCTCCATTCTTTTTAAATGATCTGCTTTTTTTTTAAAAGAAAGAAGGAAACGCAAAGCATTTTTGTGCTCGTTTAAGATGCAACCGAACACGAAAGCTGTCATATTTTGCGATGTTTTATTGTTTGAGGCACGGAGAATGTTCATCCGCTGTACTGCCTGAGTTTAATGCCAGGACTGTGGGCTGAAGGCTCTCCGCATTAACCTGCTTTAGTCGGGTACAGTGAGCGAAACTTATGCTTGAATTCATATCCTCAGTTCTCAAGGGTGGTTGGACTGGCTGCTCTCTGGTTAGGGTCCCTCATGCCCTCACGTTTCTTGTTCACAAACCAAAGGTCTGCCAATTTGGCACCCATAGTTTCTGCTCTGTGCAATATTACTGTTCCTGAAGCGGTGATGTGACTAATTTGGGGTTGGGCATGTTTGTTTTTCCGAAGACACGGGTGGTATTACACTGGTGGTAGTTCATAGAAGTCCAAACACATCAAGCTGGGCACAAAATTGTGTTGACTGTGACGGAATGATGAAATTCACAATGCCGAAGCCTCGTTTAGTAGACTACACCTTTGGACATGAACCGGACTGTCTATTGGCTGACACCATTATACAACGGCCAGTTAAAAAGGGATGCATTTGACAGTGCCGAATGTTATTATCCAGACTGGCTTTCCTATTATCCTTCAATGATTCATCACTTTCTTGAAAACAAAATCCAAAAAAACAAAAACCGAACATTTACAACCCAGGGAGCTTATCTTTGGATAAGACAATTATTTATCAGACAGCCCTCTTAGGGCAGCCTTCTACTTGATGTGTGCTATACTTTTCAGGGCTTTAAATTAACGATAATGCCTTTCAAAAGAGAAGGATGAAAGTATATATTGGAGCCGGTTTGGTCAGTGGCAGTTATCATAGCCATGTGAACTATTGATAGTTTTTTGAGAGAACTACCAAATGTGCCCTTCAAAAATGTCAACTTGCAGAAGTGACGCGGGCTGTGTTTTTTAGGCCGAGGTTGTGCCCTGCATACTGCGCATTCAGAATGAAGGCAAGAAGGAACGATGACAAAGAAACTACTATGAAAATATACATTTATTTATTTAAAGACGTAAATAAATATCTGATGAATGTTCTACTTTCACTGTCAACCATGTACATATATTTAGAAGCGACCATTTTGTTTTTTTTTGTTCTGTTCATGTGGTCTTGCTTGAGTACATTTTTGCACTGTAAAGAATCAGTTTGTGGCTGCATGCCTACGTTCGGAAGTACTGTATAGCTCGTCCGCGATACGACCTCATAGGTCTTCAACTTGTGCAGATGGACTTGATTACCTTTAATTTTCCTTTTATGATTCTTTTAATCAGCCCATGGAAGCCATTGGAATGAGATCACATGGAAAGGGGCTGTTTATTTTTCACTCTGCATATTTTCTATTTCCGGCATTTTCAGCTAGCGTAACGCTGTCCTTCCAGAAGATGCACCTTTCTGTGCGGAAGTTTGCGGCATCCTAGATTTCTTCAATATAAATTTGTCTTGCATGAATATTTTATACTCCACATTGGTATGTCAGTTTGCAATGCACATTTGAGTTTTCCAAGCATTCAAAAGAGAAAATGTGCAGAGAAGTTTTAGTATTTTGTTTAAAAAAATCGTAACTGGTTTCATAGCCTCCACAGAACCCTGATTTCAGCGTCTCTGTAGCTGTCAGAGATTACCTCGAGAAACTAAAGAAAGCTTTGTAGAGCAATTTGTAGAAGAATTGCGGCAAATTCTCCGAAGTTACTGGGATTGCCCATCTGTCATTTTAACGATAGAACAGTGTACCCGAGAATTAATTCAGTTTTAAAGGCCTGAAGGTAGCCATACCAATTATCGATTTAATTAAGTTTTTAATCGTATGGCTCTTCACCATACATTTTTTTCCGTTTTCGATTTTTTTTGTTGTTGCTCGTTTTGTTATTTTGGAATGATTCAGTACCTTATGGAATTTCTGTACTTGTGTTGAAGTCTTTTTCACAATACTGCAAGTCTCTTCCCGTCAAGTGCTGCTAGCAGCTGTTCTCCAGAGGAAAATTTGCAAATGAGGCGCTAGTTTAACAGCATGATCTGCATGTTCATATTTGCACTGAAAGGGTATATTTGATCAGCGTACAACCGTATCCAATCAATGGGATGCAGTGCCTTGCCATGGCTGTGTAATTACTGTGTGGCCCCTTTAGAAATTCTTGTGCTCTGAAAGGTACTGGCCAGTGTGATTCCCAGCTGAGCCTCTGTTTCAGCTGTGACCTTCGGCGGTGATTGGAGGGCTGACCTGTGCTGACTTTTCCCTGAAACTGGCAACCCTGTCCCCTAAATCCACATACAGCAGCCCGGCCTGCTTCAGGTCCTCTTTATATGTCCAGTAATGGTCTATTGGCCGGATCATAACATTCCTTTTACCCCCTTAATCTGCGCTGTGTCGCAGGCTGTACATCTCGCATCATGATAAATTAAGCCGTTGAGAATGTTAGATCCGGGCTCTTTTGCCGCACTGTGTATGAAAATGACGCATTTCAGAATTTAGCTCAGTTCACTGCTCCCGAATGGCTTTCACAGTGAGGTTACCCTGAAGTATGTCTGGGGTCACACTGCAAAGGCAGCTCTAATTATTGCCCGTGCAGACACCAGTCATTATCTCCTGGTTATTCTTCTGCGAGGTACTCTATGCGCTGCAGTAAATTCACGGGACGCTTTGCTTTCACCTACAGGCTGCACAGTGCACATTATTTTGTATAAATTGAAGGCCTCATGCAAGAAGGGAGTTGGTGATATTTTACTGATTTTACAGGAGACCCAGAAAAACTGCCTCAGCACCACCCGTCAAAAAAAATTTGCCTGCAGACATGACTTTTTAAAAAGGTATTTTAACCCCTTTGGGATAGGAACTGAGACTCCAGACTTGGTCAGGAGATCAGTTATTCCAAAACAATGAAAAATGTCATTTTTGGCAAAGTGTCACTCCCCCTTCTTGCATTAGGCCATCAAAATGTTTAGTCTGTTTCTGGTTGGTCAAAAAACCAACCTTCTTCCTGATATCTTACGCCTTTCCAAGTCATGTGTATGCTATTTGGTGTATTAATGATTTAAAAGAGGAGGAATCTTAAATTACAATACTACCAGCCACGTTTTGCTGAAAAAATCCGCTTGTTCACACTGGAATGCCTGGCTGTGACATGGGCCCACTATAGCTTTGTAGCTTGCCCAGCAGACATGATGGGCGCGGGAAAATGGTTGAGATGAAAACTGTTCAGGGCTGAGCAGCTCTGCTGGCAGGAGACAGAATTGAAGACCCCACTGTGATTAGTTTGGTTTACTGTTCCAGCAAAACCATTCCTCTGTTTGCACTTAGCAGAGTTCGATATGTTGCTCAGTAAAAATCTGCAGATATCTGCAGCATGCAATCATCACTCAGTGGAATTGGCAATAAGAGCAAATTGTTTGCGATTTAAATCTGCCTGTTGCAGCCAATAGGAATGGAGATGCCTGTGAAAGTTGGTGTTTGCTTGCTTGATATGGATAACACTGTCAGAAGTTTGTGAGCCCACAAAAATGAAACGTATGAACCCATGATGTACTGTATGTGGGGGAAAAAAGGCACATTGAGCAACTCCTATTTTATGTGATGCATAGTGCAATCCTTTTTTTTTTTTTTTTTTAAATCTTGTATCCAACTGCATGCAAAAATGTGATGCGCGCAAGATTCACCATCACCGAATGATTTTATTTTATGTTCATCTCTGTCCCTTTGTTTTTGAGCATGCATCGCTAGCTCAATCCAGCGGTGACGGATGGTGTTCTTAATTACACCACTGACGAGCACCTTCCCGCCACCTTCCCTACACCTTGCAAAGTCGCAGGAGCAAGGTTGTCGGCTACATTTTCTGTGCGTTTACCAGCGGGCACGGGAAAAGTCTGCATTTATTGACTGGATTAGAGATGGACTAGTTTTGTGATTGTTATTGACAGATTTATAAAAGGTGTATATTTTGTATTTTTTCAAATGATTCTATGTAAAATTATTTCTGATTTTTAAAATGATTTGTCAAGCAACTGTCATGTTAATAAATATTGTATTTTAAAAAATACGGTTGGTTGCTGTCTTGACATGCTTATTATTTAATTGTTTGTAGCTCCATCTTATATCCCATATAATTAGCTGGATGGAGGAACAATCTAAAACACAGCGTGCTTTAACAAAATGTATTTTGTAAAATGTAAATTCCTTGGTGCCAAGTTTTGACAAGGCCTCCACCATCATAATAACCTCTTCCTTGTACAACTCATAGCGCTATGAATGCATGTCTAGGATTCACTTTGGACCCATTGGACAAGGACAAGGTGGCCAGATTTTACAGGACATAAAAGGATTTAAACATTTGTTACCAGCAAAGTCTACATCCTGATTCACCATGTTCCACTCTTCATTGAGCACCACAACTGGCCTTTGAGCCAGTTCTCTGAGCAGGTGGTTGAAACATGTCACTCCAAATTTGACAAATATAGCTACCGGATCAAAGACATATGCCACCCAAGTCATTTAGGTCAATTTTGCAGAGTTGCGATGCATTTCAATTCTTACCATATTTGAAGATAAGAAGCCATGAGTGTTATATACAGTGTCTTGGAAAAAGTATTTGCCCCCTTCCAGATTTCTTCCTTTTTTGCATGTTTTTCACACTTATGTTACAGATCATCAAACAAATTTCAATATTAGAAAAAGATGACCCGAGTAAATGGAAATTGCAGTTTTTAAGGATCTCAAAAAGCAACATGTCATGCCGCGAACTAAAGAAATTCAAGAACAGATGAGAAAGAAATTGACATCTATCAGTCTGGAAAGGGTTGCAAAGCCATTTCTAAGACTTTGGGACTCCAGCGAACCACAGTGAGAGCCATTATCCACAAATGGAAAAAACTTGGAACAGTGGTGAACCTTCCCAGGAGTGGCCGGCCAACCAAAAATACTCCAAGAGCGCATCAACTACTCATCCAGGAGGTCACAAAAAACCCAAAACAACATCTAAAGAACTGCAGGCCTCACTTGCCTCAGTTAAAGTCAGTGTTCATGATTCAACAATAAGATAGAGACTGGATAAAAAATGGCATCCATGGGAGAGTTCCAAGGTGAAAGCCACTGCTGACCAAAACGAACATGAAGGCTTGTCTCACATTTGGCAAAATACATCTTGATGATCCCCAACACTTTTGGGAAAATATTCTGTGGACTGACAAGACAAAACTTTAACTTTTTGGAAGGTGTGCGTCCCCTTACATCAGGTGTAAAACTAACACAGCATTTCATAAAAAGAACATCATACCAACAGTCAAACGTGGTGGTGGTAGTGTGATGATTTGGAGCTGCTTTGCTGCTTCAGGACTTAGACAACTTGCCCTAATTGATGGAACTATGAATTTTCCTCGCTACCGGAAAATCCTGAAGGAGAATGTCCAACCCTCAGATTGTGATCTTGAGCTCAAGCGCACTTGGGTTCTGCAGCAGGACAATGATCTGAAACGCAACAGCAAGTCCACCTCTGAATGGCTTTAAAAAAAAAAAAACAAATTGAAGATTTTGGAGTAGCCTAGTCAAAGGCTTAAATCCTATTGAGATGCAGTGGCATGACCTTAACCAGGCTGTTCATGGTCAAAACCCCTCCAACCTGGCTGCATGAAAATAATTCTGCAAAGAAGAGCGGGCAAAAATTCTTCCACAGTGATATGAAAGACTCATTGCCAGTTATTGCAAATGTTTGATTGCAGTTGTTGTCACCGAGGGTGGCACAACTAGTTATTAGGATTTAGGGGGTAATTACTTTTTCACATAGGGTCAGGTAGGTTTGGATAGCTTTTATCCGTTAATAAATGAAGTCATCATTTAAAAACTGCATTTTGTATTTACTAGGGTTGTCTTTGTCTAATATTAAAATTTGTTTGATGATCTGAAACATTTAAGTGTGACAAATATTGCAACAAAAATATCAGGAAGGGGGCGAATATTTTTACGTGGCACTGTAAATGGACACTTGGTTATAGGGCAGTGTACTATATGTAGCGCACATTTACGGAATATGCACTTGATGTCTAATTATTTTGTGAGGAGATGAAGGCTATTATTAATAACATTATATTGCCTTGATAATCCATTCCCCAGACTACATTTTAAAGGATACTCATGAGGCCATCCATTTTTCACACATGAGATAAAAACATATGCAGAAGCCTCACTGATGACAAAAAAACCTGTACATACTGAAATATTTCCCCAACAGAATATTTTAATTTTCAGCTTATTATGATGGTGGAGGCCTTGTCAAAATTTGGTACCAAGGAAATGTCTGCTCATTTTTTTAACCCTGCATTTTGTCAAAGCACACTGAAAAGTTACTAGGCTCACATTTGCTGCATTGGGTTCGCCGTCTAATGTGGATTGCTGAATATCTGCAGCAATTTGCATTCTTATGATTTAGCTGTGTAGTGGGACAATTTGGGGGACTTGAGGGTAAAGAAAGAAAGGAAAAAAATAATAAAGCCAAAACATACTGTACTTATTCTTATTCTCATATCGTTCATAGCACGACCCCATCCCCGCTCGAAGCAATACTTGAACGTGCTCAGGAAGTCCGCTTTCGGGGCTCGGCTGGGAACCGCTTTACCTGATTATTGTTGTGAGATCTGATTGGATCATTGATCCAGTGCCCTGATTCTTGTTGCGAGATCTGATTGGATCATTGATCAACTGCGGATTTGACATTCGGAGAAGAGGAAATAACGGGAGGGCGCCTGTCCCACCCATCAAACCTTACAAGCAGAAATGCGATTGGTCTAAATGCGAAGAATTTTGCAGCTGAGCAAATCTTAGGCAAACTTGGCGTCTCAAACTAATTTCGCACTTTGAAGGATCACCAAATCTGAAGAGAGATCTTGTTGGTGCAGCATCATATGCCGACATAAGGAGGTAATATGCTCACGCGTCTCAGCTGTTTCTTTAATTTACCTTTCATTCAGAATATCACGCAGTAAGTTCACTTTAGCCGCTTTCACACCAGACGCGAAACGAATTTTTCGCAGGGCAGGTTGCGTTTCGCGTCTTTGCATCGACTTGGAAATGCAATCCGTCTTTTCGCGTCCAATGTGAGGGCAGCTTTACGTTCTTCACTCGGCGCCGTCGCACTGATGCGCGTCCAAGCCTGATGTCCGTGCCGTATTCATCAGCTGTAACCTGGCTCGTTAACTGACGCTTGTCCAACTGACATTTAATTTTCCGCCGAGGGTCTGGCAGTGAATGCGGTGGCATCGCTCTTGCCTTGTCGGATGGGACCGCAGGAAACAGTTTTGGGATGTCAATAGTTATCTCAACCAGCCAGCCTCATAGCTGTGGATGGCCTCGGTTAACGAACCAACGAATACTAGCCAGCAGGTTAGTCAAAGCCAGACGAACTTGTCTATGGATATCGTTATCCTATCTAGCTAACGTTAGTCGCTTAGTTCAATTTGAATGACTCGTTTGAAAGTCAAGGTTAGGAAGCTAAAGCTCGTTGTATAATGATGACGTTTCAGCTGCCTTAATTGATAAAACGTTAATTTGCTATAACATTATTTGTTTGCTAACTTGGGATTCGTTGGCCATTGTATTGAGAGGCTATCGGTACGTTACAGCATGCGCCAACCCTGGTTGACCTGGCTAACAGCGCTAGCCGATTTGACCGTGTACTCGGGGAAAGTTGACACAGAAGCGGGGTTAATTGTGACGGACAGATTCGGCGAGTTCAGCAGCTCGCTGGCTTTAGAGTTTATATTGGCGATGTTTTTTTTTTTTTTTTTTTTTTTTTTAAATCCCGCTGGTTTTTGCGACAAACTGGTCTTTAGCCGCTTTCACACTGGACGCGAAACGAATTTTTCTCACGACAGATTACTCAGAGTCAATGCGAAGACGCAAATACACGCGTCTTTGCGTGGACTTGGAATGTCATCTGTTGTGCGAAAAATTCGTTTCGCGTCCTGTGTGAAAGCAGCTTTACTTCAGCGTTTATGAAACAATGTGCCAACGTTGCTCATTTTAGCCTTGTTCTGGTATCCTTCCGTTTGTCTCTTTTCATTCGGGATTAAAATGTTTGCTACGTTACCGATTTAAAATAAATGAATAATAATCTTCAGACGTATTCACAGCGTCTCGTTGCTTACACCTGCCCGGTAGAAATAAGTAAATTAGGGAAAGCTTTCGCATGGATTTGACGTGTCGTGTCCTATGTTCGTTTTAGGGGATTCACCCCGTATTTGAACGTTTCTTCTAATTGAGGGTTTTTGTTGTTGTTGGGGGGGTCCTCAAGGACCCCCTATCCTGTTTTGGTTGCAGCTCTACTTTTGGATACCTTATCCATTTAAGGCCCACTGCACCTTCATGCACTCCTTGTTCAGGTCGAATTTTTCAAACAATGAGCACAAAGCCCTTAAATGGATCAGGTGTGATGGAGTAGAGCTTGAGAAAAAAAATCTGCAGGGCAGGGGGTCCTGAGGACTGGGTTGGGAACCACTGCTCTACAACTTTCGTTCTAAGTTGACCTCATCTATAGGGTGCAGGAGTGAGTGCAGGCTTTCTTTCCAGCGAATGGGTCACACACCTGATGCTTCTAATGATGGTCTTCAGCAAGGACTAAGGGGATTGAGAAGTAGAATCAGGGGTGTGAATGCATGGCTGCCACGAAAGCCTGCACGCCCTCTGACCCTTTCTGGTAAGGGCTAAAATCCCTGCTCTTACGGATGTTGTTTAGCAGGGGTGTCATACTGGTGCCATGGAGGGCCAAGAGGCTGCAGGTTTCCATTCTGACCAGAAACTCCACCTGGTGATTTAACTAATTCAGTCCCTTCACCCTGCTTTAAGGTGAGGTAATCAGTGAAATTACATGGTGGAGGTTTTGGTTGGAATGAGAACCTGCAGCCTCTTGGCTCCTCATGTCAACAGTTTTACACGTGTTGCTAAGGGTTATAAGTACGGCCCTGAGGTATTGCGATCATTTGCGCAAGGGGGTCTGTCTGTGCCAGCGTCTGTCAGCAAGATTACTCAAAACTATTCATCAAATTATCACGAAATTGCATGCGATGTTGGGCTCTATAAATGGGAAGAGGTGATTAAATATCCGGACCAATCCGGATTCTGTAGCTGATCGTAAGTGCTTGCGAATCAAAACCTGCTTGCAGAGGTATGCACTCTGAGTTCCCTCTAATTCTGGAGTGTATGTATTGTGCAGCCCAGTATAAACATTTTTGGTTCCCTAACCTCAAAACTGGACTACCGTCAAAGCAGCATCCTCTCGCCGAAAAAAAATTATTATTGAGCAACTTTTCCATCAGTGGGGTAATGTGCACATGACCCTCAGGCTTCTGATTGTTTGGTATGATAAAGACCCTTTAATATAATCGTGTTTCATTCTTTTAATAATTGCAGCAGATTTGAGAAATTGATGAAATTAGCCTTGTAGGCAGTAATGTGCCATTTGGTTTTCTGCATAGCTCTGATCTGATGACTACAGCCTGACTGTGACATTGTGTGACTTGATTTGCTGTGAGCACTTGAGAGGGTCAAATCGAATTGAAGGTTAACACCTCCGCTGCCTGAATCTCGGCCACAAGGACTTTGAAAACTCTTTGGATGCTTAAAGGTCCCATATTATGCTTCCCACCTGTGAAGTCATATATTTGATGTCCAAATGGAGGTTTTATGAACTGTCTCGCCAAAATAAGCTCATAATTCATTATGATTCATAGTTCATCATTTCTGAGCTATGTGCTGCCAGTCATTCCCACCCTATTGATGAGCAAGTTGTTTATAGCAGGTGTCTCTTCTATGATGGTGAGCTCTGCTCTGATTGGTGGCGAATAGAGCCAAAAAATTGCAGCTAATACTTTTTCACGGCACTATTTTGATGTATTTGCCCCCTTCCTGATTTTTTTTTTTTTTTTTTGCATAATTGTCATGCTTAAATTTGTTTAATCTGAATCATTTTAATATTAGACAAAGAACCTGAGTAAATGCAAAATGCAGTTTTTAAATGATGATTCCATTTTTTAAGGGGAAAAAAAAGCTATCCAAGCCTACCTGGCCCAATGTGGAAAAAGTAAATAATAAATGATTTAAAAAAGTAATAAGCTTGAGAATGAAAATATTCACAAAACTGATGTCAATCCTATGTTGGGCTAGATAACTTTTATAATAATATTAATTCATTTTGTTCAAGCGCCTTTAAAAACACTCAAGGACACTTCAAAGATGGAACAATACAACAACAGATAAAAGTTACACAATAAAACGGGACAATGTAATTACGAAGAGAATTCCAGCTTGAACAGGGTAGTTTTGAGTCTGGATTTAAACAGAGGAAGAGAGTCGACGTTTTGGACGTCTAGTGGGAGTGAATTCCCGAGTTGGGCAGAGCGGTTGAAAGCTCTGATCCCCATGGTACTGACGCGGACAGAGGGCACTTCTGTAGTGAAACTGTGATCCGTCGTTTTATTTGACACTGCTGGCTACATAGCTCTCAAGCTAGGTAGCCTGCATTCCCATAATCTCAAGCAATGCTGCTAACTGCTGTTTGACTATGAAGCTAGGTAGCCTAGATAGCCAATGTTGGTGCTATTAGCAATGATGCTCTTCATAACTCTGCTCTTGAATTTTTCTCCTAAGAATATTTTGATGTGGAGCGAAATGTGAATTTTCGGCATTCGAGCCGCTCGTGTGAGCCAGTCATTCACGTTGCACTGCGCCGCGTCTCCTGCAAGATTCGCATCGCCCGGCGCGAACCGGCTTCTTTCCGCGTGTATTTGCATTTTTGCATTGACTTTGAATGTAATGGGGTCGTGCAAAAAAATCGTCTCGCATTCGCTGGAAATGCAGCGTGAAAAAAATCCGCCATCAGCCAATGGCTGTTCAGAGAGTCTGTGGGAACATTAACAAAATATTAATCAAAACAACATTCATTGATATGTAGTACAAAATATTAAGCTAAACACAGAACTAATATCTTGTCTAACATTTCAAACAGAAACTGGTATGATAAGAGATTTTATTGTATCTGTAAACGAGCAGTGATCTTTTCGTATTCCCCCTATTAAACACTGTATAGAATTTTTAAAATTCATATCGGCTACAGGTCAACTGATAGTGGATTTTCAAAGGCCGATATAACAACGATAGTTTGTAGCAGGAAGATCGATAGCCAATTTATTGGCCAATATCTCTCCCGCCCCTGAGAAAGAAAAATTGACACTACTGTAAATTATCAATCTTTTTTTACAAACATCCTTACACGTAACTGTTGAACTAAAAGTCCATGTCAAATGAATAACAAAATAAAAATATAAATCTGGAGCAGACCATGAATCTCAAGGAATAATGAGTACTTACTTTATTTAAGATTCAAACCTCGTGTACACAGAACGGGGGATGTGGAAATCAGAACGTGTGTATGCCTATGTATGCTCGGAACGCAACTGACGAACACCTGGATGGCCAGCAGGAGCAATGAAAAGTGCTAACTCCAACAAACTCTATCCCACCCATTTCCCTGAGCAGCGTGAAGCCAGTCATGCGCTGCCCTCGCGAGGCTGCAGGCTACAGGCTATCCTGGTATGATGCGCAACTCGAGCTGCTGCCGAGCCTCTGTTCTTTCATGTGGACAGTTTTTTTTTTTTTTTTTTTTTCGCTTGACTTTTTGTGGATTCGAGCTGGGTGTTTGGGGGGGGGGAGAAAGGATTAATAATAATTGCAGTATGCAATTCATGCAGACATCCAGTCCCCAGGGGAAAAAAATCTTCCTTGTTTCCTGGTTCTGAAAGCTTTACTCAGAATTGTGGAGCTTCTTTCTTAATTCTGTATTTTGAGACTTCAGTCTCTGCTTTTTATCTGGGTCTGGTTGCTTGGGATTATATTTTGGCTGATGTGAAACATCGTGCTCGTGGCAGTTTGAGCTTTTGTCAAAGCAAGACGCTGCTTTTATGCTTAACATTTTGTGAGAGTCTGTATTGATCATGATTATCTTTGGAGATAATTATGATTTATTCAATTGTGGAGGTGATTGAGGCTCCCTAATTAGTGCGCATGCATCATCACACCCCGGATGAAGCACATTTTATACATTGTAACTTCTATTGTCCTCCAGCAGGTGGCGCCTCCCCATCAGAGTAATGCAATTAATGGAGGGCATGAAGGACGGACACAGCAACAGCCTGGGCTCGTGGAAGAAAATCGCCCTGGCTGTCGGGCTACCTGTTGGGGTCACAGTCGGCTACGTCCTATACCGCTATTTCAGAAACGGCAACGGTGAGCAGTTCGTCCACTGACTGGCCTAGGAAGAGGGCGCTTAAGCCCTTTTATATGGTTCCTTCAGGTCTGCGGTTAACTAGTAAGCATGTTGGCAGTGTGCTGTTTGTTCTATTGAGGTTGGTTGTGATTGAAAAATGTGATCTCTGGGCTTATTTCTGCACGTGAATCTGGTACTGGTGTCATAATGTTTCCAACATGCCCTCGTTGGACCAGGGTTATGAGTTCATCTCTGATTGAACATTGAATTCTCAATGAAAAACTCCTCGGCCAGGTGTCCTGTGGAGAGTTGGGGTAAGATAAACCAGGCCATTTCCTTGTGCCGTTTGCCTGATGGGTGGTGTCTTGTGTGTTCAGCTGAGAAGGAGAGACTGGAGGAGGTGGTGATGACCCTCCCTCTGGATGTGTATCGCTCTATTTCCAGATACCAGACCTCCTTTCTGGACACGGTAAGTTTACCGAAGTGTTTACTCTGCTCTCAGGGGCTTATCTGAGGGAGTCAGGGACACAGAAATAGTTGGACCACTGTGTGAAGGGCTGAAGCTCTTTGTTTGTTTCTACACTTAGACTTACCAGTTTATAATGTATTCAGTGTTTATTTTGTGTTATAAGACTTTCAAAAGTCCAACATTATGGGGAATCCCTCATTCCCCTTGTTCTAATGCACTCATTTTGGTTGTTCCTTTACAGTAAACATGGCAAAACACGAACCCTGTTTGTCGTGTTGTTACCGTAGTGGTCTTCATGGGAAATCATGTGCTTGAATCACCTGTTTTGATTCTGTACCCACATTGACATCACAAGGGGATTCGTTTAGCTAGTACAGACGTGTTCAGACAGTTTTGGCCTCCAGTGTTTGCTTTGCGCCACGCTGAGACAGCTAATCACTGCAGAGCCATTTTTTCACGGATTCCCTGCCCAAGGCCTTGAACACACTGCTTGGAGACCTTATAACATGTAAATGATTAATTGATGCGCTGACAGTTCTGTCCTGATATTTCTTCAGGGGTCACTCCAGGTCAACTCACTGAGGGGTCCCCGGGTAACCCCCCCTCACAATCAGTTGGAAAGAAATGATGTATGTTTATATCCATGAGCTTAATGCATTTGGGAACAACTTGATTCATTTTGGCAGATTCAAGCTGTAGAACGGCTCTGTCATTAATTCTTAAGCTCCTAAAGTTGGTGAAAATACAAATTTGCACTGGCGACTGTCCAATTTTGTGGCCCTTGTCGGCGCAGCTAACTGGAATGGAAAGCTAAATTTTGGATGTTAACTATTCACATGAAGACAAACAAGTAAAAAACATTTCAAGTGATTCTGAGGAGGGGCACCAGGGGAAGTTGTGAATCTAGGTTATTACATATCGAATGATCTTCGCGTGAATGGTTACTGGCGGCCTTGGCTGCAAATCCACGACACACTTTTGGCGTCGTACCCTTAGAACAGTTATTCAGCCGGTACAGACTGGTGCCTAAACCCAACCTCTGGTTTATGTTCCCGCCGCAGACGGTACTCTTAGGGCCGGTTCATACTCTGTGCAAGGTACGCGAGCGAACGCGAGCACAGGTCCGCTCCATTCCATTCTCAGAGAAGCCTGAACGCGCCTCCCTTGCTGCGCTGTGCCTCGTTAAGAAGTAGTGCACTGCTCATGCAATAGGGGGCAGCAAAGTCTTCTCCTTCTCGTCCTCTTTCTTTTTTCTTTTGGTGTGTTGAACGGACCGTATGGTGCATAATTTTCTTTATCTCCCCTATTGGAATCTCACCGAAATACACACGCCGATACGTCGCGTTACAAAAATTTGGACGACACACTTTGCTACGCAAGGACGCAAGATGGCTACCTTGCGTTTCTCGATGCGTTGCCTTGCGTTCGCGCTCGCGTACCTTGCGTAGAGTATGAACCGGCCCTAAAAATCTGGTAGTAACCCCACTTACATTTAATAACTGCGTCAACCGCAAGTAGAATAACGAGCTGACTATACTTTCTTGACCAATCAACAGACTGCAGTGTTTCTCGCTCCACCCTTTAGTGTCGAATCAGTGCGCTAGACTCCACGACAGAGGGGTAACGGAAAGAGCGGATGAGTTTGACTGGTACTTTCGGTACCATCTACAAGTTTTTACTATGGAAATGCAAGCATTACCTTTCTAATGTGTAAGAAACTGATCCGGACGGCTCGGCGGTGACGAGGCTCGTCTTTCGTTGCCTGCACAGGTGGGTCAACAGTCCGGTGCGCAGGTGAGGCTGGTGAGCCAGGCCCAGGATCCCACCGCCGTGTGTTTCCAGCTGCGAGGCTCGGCCGACCAGGTGTTCTCCGCTAAGTGTGTCCTGGACAAACTGGCCTCTGACAGCGAGGTCATCGCTGATGTCATGGAAGTGCCACAGACTGCCTTCGGACGAATTATCGGTAAAACTCGCCGTGCTCTGATTTAGCCCTATGGCTCGAATACTTAATGGGGCCGAACATTAATGGAGCTGTATAAATCTGCGCCAACCCCGATTTCCGAGGGGTGCGATAGTTCTGTCGAATTTATTGCTGTGGAGAAGCCCAGAAATATTCATCTCTCTGAGAAGATGCTAATTGAATGTTGAATGGCCGATTGAAAAATGAGAAAAATGTCCTCGCTGTGAGTTGAACCAAAAAAGACTTGTGTTCAATACAGGCCAACCGTTTACAGATGTGTATCCATCTATCCGTTAATTTCAATCTTGCTTATCTGAATTATTGGCGGGGAGAACTGCTCTGTGTATTGCAGTCTGTATCTCGTTACGAACGGCTCTTTAGGCGTTTCGGGAGAATTAATGCAGTGTTGCTAACTGCCAGTGTGAGGCCTTTCAGCTTCTTGGCTTAATTCCTTGCCAGGTCTCACAATTAGCATTTTTGATGGCTCGCTTTCTAATTCCATATGTTCCCATACGCCCATTATATTCCCGTTGCTAATGAAAGAGAGCCTGTTTAGGCTAATTAAAGTCTCTCCCTCGTGGCATTTTGTTTGCATTTGTTTGGTATTGCAACCTGCAATTGCTGGCTCATAGCATCATGAATTAAGTGCGTTAGTAATGTTCATTCTGAGTTACAGCGAAAGTGTGGCAGGGGTCTTTCCTTTGGGAAATTAAGAAGAAAAGAACAAGATGATTAGAGGCCTGTTTTACTCTCAACATTCTTCTGCTCCTCAGTTATCTGCCAAACTGCTTTTGTTGCATCATGTTCCTTATTCATTCCCTGTGTCTGTGTCTGTCCATCTCACTTTAAAACAGCTCAGTAATGCTGTGCAAAATACATCAGTGTTAATTATCCCTTGTTTTAACCCTTAGAGCGCTAAATGTAGCTATCGTCACACAATGATGTAAGATATCAAAATCAAAGCTGATAACCTATCGTGTGGCAACTTGTTTAAAAGGGCAAGTCTTGTTTGAAAGAGTTCCTCTGCAGGAGCTCTTTTAAACAAGTGGCCACATGATCGGTTTTCAAGGGCACAAGATGATGATATATAATTTTTTTTTTTTTTTTGAAAATTTATTTCTTTGCTCTAAGGGTAAAAATACACTACAGGCCAAATGTTTGGGGCCACACTCAGATAAAAAAAAATAAAAAATAATCACATCAACTGTTCTTTCCTTAGTTTTTACCGCTCAGCCCGAGGCACGAGGGGTATTGTCGTCCCATCAGCGGGCGTTCGGGTGGCTGCCAATTTTGTCTGGGCTATTTCTCTGTAAGCACTTGGGTTAGGAAGTTCATATTGCATATGTGGACTCCCCATGGGGGTTAGGTGTGCCTTTTTGAGGTTTCGTCCAAGTTTGACCTCTGACCTTGCAGCAGTGACCTTCGGGGCTGAGGGGTATTGCCCGCTTCAGCGAGGCCCATTTTTGCTCATGAAATGACTTCACTGCATACAGTATAGGAAGCCAATAGTGTCTGGGTGAATTCCAGACCTCGGACCACATTTTAAAGCTGTCTTGACTGATTGATCACTGACCACAATGTTTTATAAATGAGTTCCAATGCCTTTGTCTTACATGATTTTTATTTCACTAGGACGTGAATAATTTTTACATTACAAGAAGGCAAGCTGTATAAATGCCTTCCCCAAAACCAAGGGGTCACATTGCACCTGGTGCGCCATTAAAAATCTGAGGGTGGCCCCAAACTTATGGCCTGTATTGTAATTGCATTCTTTTAGTAAGCGGATGACAAAAAGTAGCTAAAGCACTACCTAGAGCAGGGCTGGCCTACCCTGGTCCTGGAGAGCTGCAGTGTCTGCTGATTATCTCTCCCCCTTCCTGGTGGGGGGTGGGGGGTGGGGAGACGCATTGTTTTTACCTGAATTCCCGTTGGCGTTGGGGTTCCCATTTGTTTCCGGAGCACAACTCTGAAACTGTTCGACCGATTCTCACCTAATTTGATATAGTGTCTCTCCATAACATGTAAATGTGCCTTTTCAGGGTTTGAACTGCTTTTGAATTTTATTTTTCCGGTTTCCATGGCAACAGTTTGGACTTAGGCATATTGAAGGGTGGGACTCATTTCCGGACCATAACTCTAAAATGTGAAATGGGGGAAGGGAGAGAAATCTGTCTTTACGTGTAAAAAGCATTCTAGTTTTTGGTGTCACTCAGCACTCGATTGATGGATTAAAGTAGTTGATTACTCACTTAACTCATCTCACCTGGTGTCTCAGGTTTAATTTGGTAACAATGAGCCAATCAAGCAATTGGCAGGAACAACCCGCACGACTCACAGAGCCAATTAAACAGACTTTCAGGTTGTGACGGCAATCTCTGTGTTAACCAAGATTTGTCAATGTGGTTGGATATTTAGCGTAGTTGTAATGCAGACAAAGTAGAAGTACAGGGTACAGATAAATGTGTATAGAACAGGGGCGGATAACGCTGGTCCTGTAGAGCAGTGTTCCCCAACCCTCTCCTGGAGCCCCACCTGTCCTGCATGCTTTAGATCTCTCCCTGCTCCAGCACAGGTGATTCACATGATCAGCTCGTTAATCACCCCATAAAGCTGATTGATGACAGCCTGATCATTTTAATCACCTGTGCTGGAGCAGGGAGAAATCTAACACAAGCAGGACAGGTGGACCTCCAGGAGAGGGTTGGGGATCACTGCTGTAGAGCCACAGGTTGTGTGGAGTTTGATTTTCTCCACCCGATTTAAACCTAAGACACCAGGTGAGAAGTGAAGTGTGTAATCAACTGCTTTAATTCATCAATCAAGTGCTGAATAACACTAAAAACCAGCAGACACTGCGGCTCTCCAGGACCTGGGTTGGCCACCCCTGACCTAGAGGATTGCTTTGGTTATTGTGTCGCCTGCAAAGCATAGCGGCACATAGGGATCACTTTGTTCGGCGTCTCTGTCTGTCCGGTAGTCACACTTTCAGTTGGTAGTCACACTTTCACATAAGTGCTTCGCAGGCGACACGTGTTCACCTGAACACTAGTGTTTTCTATACTGCATAAAATTAAAATGGATGTCTGAGTAACTGTACTGTACAGGAGTGGAAATGGCTCTCATGATGCGTTTTGTGTTTTGCTTCGGAGGACGTGGTGGGGAGTCCCTGAAGGCCATTTGCCGTACATCGGGAGCTCGAGTGACCTGTCCGAGGGATCGAGGTCGCAACCTCGGGGATAAGGGCAAGATCTCCGTCATGGGCACTCGGCGCGAGGTGCAGAAGGCGAGGGTGAGGCAGCAGTGTGCGATAATTCAGGTGTAATAACAGGAGGAACCTGAAGGTGGACACGAGCTACTTTATACTAAGTGATCGTACTATTAACCCTTAGAGCACTAAATGCAACTATTGTTACTCAGTGTTGTTAGATTTTCAAATTCATATCTGTTAAACCTGTCATGTGGCGAATTGTTTGAGAGCTCCTTTAAGAAAGTTGCTACATGATAGGTTTTCAACAGCACAAGATGATTAAATCTACTTTTTTCTTTTTTTGACATTCATTTCAGCACTCCAAGGGTTAAACAAGGAAGCTCTGTCTGTGTGCGCATATGTTTGCATGTATGTTTGTGTGCATGCGTGTCTTTGCATGTCTCTCATATCATTTATGCGATCGACTTCAAACTTGATGGTTGTATTGCTAAGGACCAAGGGAGTGTAGTGTTGCAGTTTGAAGTGGTTTGACTCTGCGATTCTTGAGAAATCGAGAGAACTTTATGCACCAATAACTTTCAAGCAACAACTTAATGGGCACTGCACTAGTTTCCAGTAAAATCTACAAGAAAATTGAGATTTGTCAGACTAAATTATCATCAAAAACCCTGCCGTAAATACCAACTTCATGAAGCTCTCGAGAGCTGAGAACCCTTTGTACTCTTCCCCCGGCATTGTGTTTTATAGAGATTGCATGGTCAGCTCTGTTAAATAGCCTGGTAATGTAATTGTATCTCCCCGACAACAATAGTCGGGGATACTATGATTTAGTTCTGGGGCCGCTACCACAGATTTTATGCTCTGAGCTCTGGAAGCCACAATAACTACAGGAGTTTCTTCAAATTTCACATGGCTGATGATATTGATTGGACCATGCTCCAGACCGATTTTCGCTAATTTCGGACGTCCAATATGGCTGCCGGCGGCCATTTTGTCAGAAATTTGGGGATCGGGGAGATGCACGACTCTGTCCCCGTGGCGACAGAGTTATCTAGTGGGACCTGGGACGATAGGATGTGATTGGTGTCTTTCAGGAGATGATCATGGAGAAGGTGCGTGAGAACGAGGAGGTTCGAAAGCGGATCTCCCAGGCTTCGGCTCTTCGTCAGAAGAGGAGGCCTCCGGACTTGGAGGCCCGTGGAGAACAGCCTGCTGACATGGAGCCCAAACAGGAGCCGTTAGCAGGGAAGCTGGGTTCCTCGGAGACTGGGCCAAAGGCCATTGGACTGCTGCAGGTTAACGGGTCTCCAGGACTTCCTAGTGGTGATGGGGCACCAGTGAAGGAGTCGCCCAAACCTAATGGTGAAGATGGGGAGGAGCAGAACCCAGTGTCTCCTCTCGGAGTTTCCAAATTTGAAAGCAAGTATCTTGGTAAAACCAGGCATCAAACATGAGATTTAAGCTTGACCGACATTGTTTTCTGTCAGGTTAACGGTTTTTTTGTCTGATTATATCACTTTAAATGTAGCATTGAGCTTTAAGTTCCTGTCTATATGTCAGTCCCCAGTCCAGACCTGAGCTTCCAACCAGACGAGCACCTGGAGGTTTACGTCTCTGCTGTCGAGAACCCGCAGCACTTCTGGATCCAGATCCTTGGCGTTCGATCACTACAGCTCGACAAGCTGACCTTTGAGATGAATCGGTTCTACAGCAGCTATACGGCTGTAAGTTAGGGGTTTGAGGTGGGGAGCTGTGCGGGGTCTTGGAGAAAACCAAGTTTGTGATCTGCGGTGTTTTGCACGAGTCATTGTTGGCTTTCCGTGTGAAACTGACTGCAGCATCATTGCAGGTTGTCTGGTTGATGTATCACTGCTGCTCTAATGCCAGCACTGGCGTTTGTGTCCAGGGACAAAAGGAACCGGTGTTTGCAGTCGGGGATATTGTGGCTGCGCCATACAGGGACCACGGCACCTGGAACCGGGCCAGGGTGCTGGGAGTTCTGGAGAGCGGTTTGGTCGACCTGTACTATGTGGACTTCGGAGACAATGGTGAACTACCCCCTGAAAACCTACGTACGATGAGGTGAGAACGGGTGGGCGAAAAGAGGTTTGTTCTTTGGATAGTGGAATTGAGGAGAATACAATATTTAGAGGATGAAGTTTCACGTTTTTTTGTTTGTGTTTGATTTTGGAGGTTTTGGCAAGATTTATGCCCAAACCCTCTGCAAATATCATACAATGCGACAGTTTGGAGAGTTCCCACTGTGTGGATGATGCCAAGTTTCTTGTATAAATGTTCATTTTTAGGCAACTATAGTGGGTAACTGCGTATCATGTATTAACGTTTATCCTTGATTGATTTTCTTTGGGCAAAAGCTATTCTTGGAAGTTTAGCGATATTACAGGAACGTTGTAGCCAGCTGTCCTTGTTTGCTTTTCCCTCTTCAGAAGTGACTTCTTGAGTCTTCCATTCCAAGCTATCGAATGCAGTTTGGCGGGCGTTTCTCCAGCAGGTAAATGCTGTGTACAACGTAATAACCCCAATGCATTGGTATGATCTAGGATCAAAATGTTAGCTTTCAGCTGATTGGAACGGATTGATGTTGGTGTAGTTAATAAATGAAAATAAACTGTCTAGACATTTTTCATCCAGGTGTGTGGTGTTCCAGGGGATATTATGTTTTTGGTCCAGCCGCCGCCGCACTACGTGTTAGTGCGATAACTTCTGTAATATTTCAATTATGAATTCCAAATTTTGCACATAAGTAAGTATCATAAAGAGGAAGAACTGATTCGATTTTGGACAATTTACGATGTCTAGATTGGCCACCAGGGGCCAAAAACTGATTTCAGTGTTAACGCGATAACTGCAGTAATATTTCAATTAGAAATTCCAAGTTTTGCATATTAGTAAGTATCATAAAGAGGAAGAACTGATTCGATTTTGGACAATTTACAATTTCTAGATTGGCCACCAGGGGCCAAAAATGGAAAAAAATCACTGTTTTTATCATATCTCTGGAAATTTTTGCCCGATTGACCTCAAATTAAGTGCAAATGAAAGGTCATGACCTGAGGATGTGTCCCACGATGACATTATACCTGTTCAGTTCAAAATTTTGACACACGGTGGAGCTTTGTCACATAAAATTCACCATTTTTGCCATATCTTTGGAACTATTTCTCCAATTGACATGAAACTATGTGCATCTGCAAGGTCATGACCTCACAACGTGTCACATGACATCATACCTGTATGGTTCAATATTTTGCCACCAGGTGGTGCTTTGTGATTGAAAATTACCATTTTGGCCATATCTTCAGAACCGATTGACCTGAATTAAGTTCAAATGAAAGTCTTTTCAAGGTCTATTCAAGGATTGGGGAATTGGAGAATTGGGGGCGTTCAGGGATATACCCCTAGCCGTTGCCTCTGACTGCATAAGCCTAGTTGTCAATGTAATTTTTATCAATGCAGGAGGTCTACTTTTGAGGTTAAGACAAATTTTATACACGTATGAGGATGGAAGCAAATGGCATATAGATGATTGGGATTCTTGCAAAAGTTGGTGTGTTTGTATTTGTCGTGCATGTAGCAGTTAGACTTCTTGCTGTCAAATGCATATTTCTTTGATTTTGGTCCAATCAGACCTAGTCGCAGGAAAAACAGTTTACAGTTGATATGTCAGAATATTTTACAGGACTGCTGAGGCCAGGTTTATTGATGACTTGTTCCTGCACAAATAATTATGGATATGATTACATGGATAAACCGTGTTTCTGTTCTCTGTCCTGCTGCAGGTGACGCGTGGACAGAGGCCGCTCTGGACGACTTTGACCGGCTAACGCATTGTGCTCAGTGGAAACCTCTGCTTGCAAAACTGTGTAGTTATTCTCATTCTGACATTTCCTCTTGGCCCAGTGTGCAGCTGTTCGACAATGGGCACGGCAGGGTAAGGGCTTTCTCCATTATCGAGCTGCTCTGTCTTTTTTGTGTTTCTTGAGTTAATTGAATTGTTAGAAGTTGTTCTTGATGGACGCCAAACCCCTGACTTGTTCAGGGATTTAATTGATGGTGTTAAATCACTCTGTTTATTTAAATCTACTCATAACCTTGTCTCTTACTCCTCTTTCTGTATTGGCTGCTCTCCCTCTCTCCCTCTCTCTCTCTCTCTCTCTCTCTCCCCCTCTCCCTCTCCTGTGGCGTGTTCCAGACACTGGATCTGGGTGAGGAGCTGATTCGCCGGGGTCACGCGCTGCGCTGCCTGGACTCGTCTGACGGAGAGCTCAGGGGAGAGAGGGATGACCCCGGCTCTCTGCTGAAGATGCTGGTTAGAACGAATGGCGACTTGCTGATGAATTTTCTGCACATACTTGTCCCCCGCCCCGCCGCCGCCGCAAAGCGCGGAGAGGGGAACATTTTCAGCTTGGTCCGTCCCGTTGGCGCTGGCGCAATATCTCAAGAACCAGTGGACCACTTTTGCTGACGATACAAGTCAGTTTTGATGGCCTGCAGGTCATTTTCAAGGTCCTTGTCCAAATGCATAAATTTTGCCTTTGTAAACCTTGTTAGCACAATATCTTAAGAACCAGTCGACCTATTTAGCACAAACATGTACGCGCAGCGGGGGGACACAGTCACATTGGTGACAGTTACTTGTTGCCCGTTTTTCCACAAATGTTTCATAAGTAATTATCCCCCTTGCTGCCCTCAGGACGACGTGACTGGAGCCACTTCGGAGCTCAGCCTGTCGTGCATCAGTCTGTCAGGTACGTTTCCCAGGACGACAACCACAACAGAGCCCTCCACTGCACCACGGACCGATCTGTTCTTACTACCGCAGGACTGCGGTGACCAACTCTATTCCTGCGGATCTACTGTCGTGGAGTCTTTCACTCCAGCTCTGCTAAAGCACGCCTCGCTCAGAAGCTAGAGGTCCTGTTTGACTGCCTCCTGCTCGCTGTGGTGGAGGCCTAATTATTAGCATTCTGTTTTCTGGTTGGCCGTTTGTACGTCCATCTGTCTTGCATGAATGAATGAGCATTGCATTTATAAAACGTCTTCTGAGACGCTCGGAGCACTTTACAGTCATATAGGGGAATCTCATCGCTTCACCACCAATATACAGCCCGCACCTGGATGATGCGATGGCAGCCATTGAGCCAGAATGTTCACCACACATCAGCCTGAGGTAAAGAGAGAGGACTAATTGTGTCGCCGGTTAGATCAGGGGATGATTAGGTGGTAGGCAGAAAGAGCCAGGTTGGGAATTCAGCCTTGACACCGGAGAACCCTCCACTTGTTTTGAAGTGTCATAGGGTCTTTACCGATCTCAGTGAGTCAGGACTGCAGTTTAACGTCTCATCCAAAATACAGCATCTCCTTCACTACAGTATCCCCATCACTGCACTGAGGTATTTCGATCTTTTGTCTGTTTAAGGTGACGAAGTGGAGGGATTTTAACCAGATCAGACGCGGTAACCCCGCAAAGACTTTAGCAGAACTGATAAGGGTTTCAAGGTCACTGGGTCTAACGTCAGGGTCACAAGATCAGTTATGTGGGGGCTGAAGGTCAACTTTTAATATGTATGAAGCCATGGTTGGCACAGGCATTGCAAGCAACACTTTGTATTGAGTTGTACTTCGTATGTGGTGGCAGGTGCTGCAGACTTAAGGTGGCAATCAAAGCCTACAGGATGGTACATCGCAAAAAACATGGTTGGTGATGACTGCTGGTGCGCGGGAAAATCTGAACTTGTTGGGCAGTGCACTTTATTATATTGCCGTCCAGTGTCTATAGCCGGTTTGAAGTCACATGATCCCGATGACGTGCGAAAGCCAGATGGGGGCCAGGAAGTGAAGAATCGCGTTCAGGAATCGTTAGTCAGTATTTCTGTCGATTTTAGCCAGTTATGTAAAAGTTCAGTAGCTAAATGATTGTAGCCTTACCTTTCATGACTCCGCTCCTCCAGACTTTTAAACGGTGGTTTTTAATCGATGTCTGCCGCAGTTTCTCCAGAGCTTCTTAAATTTTTCGCCTCTGTGCATCACTACTTTCGGAACTCAAGTCGCTGGTTCCCTCCGATTTGATTGGTTGGCACAGCTGCAAACTGCACAAAACTTTGACATCTTGATCGCGCTTCTTTACGGAGAAATCGCTTCCTGCCCCTCACCTGCACTTCCCATTGTGATGCGACATCATCTGCAAGCAAGCTATTGTTTAGTCTGCTGGCATGACTGTTGTGTGAGTGTCTGAGAGGTTGACCAGTAAAACCCGCTTTTGGGCCTGTGTTAAGGTTCTGTAGATCGATGTGGGGAGTGGGAGAGGTGGCAGGCAGCTGGCAGTCTTCGGTCGGACTCGATGAGCCCTACTCAGATCCTCAGGGCAGATGTGGACTCTAGCCCTTCAGTTGTGTTTGTACACTCCTCCCTGAGCCGAATAGAATCGACGCCGTCACACCTGGACGCGAGCGAAGTGGCGAGTCGCACGCCTTTCTCTCCCAGCTCAGTCCAGTCTCTGGATTCTCCCGTCCAGCCAGCCAGGGAGAACGCCGTCTGCCTGCAAAGTACCTTTGTCGTCTCGATGCCGCAGTTGGACTTCAGCGGTGACATCGTCAGTTTGTCTGATTCATCTTCCTGTATCGAGGTCTTAAACTCTGCTGTTGCTTCCATGGATCTCTGCGATGACGTCTTCCTGTCCGGAAGGGGGACGCTGAGCAGCGGCAGTGCTGAGGTCATTTCCATTTCCTCAGACTCCGAAGAACCTGGTAGTGGCGACAGCGGGGGAGTCCGCAGTGTCTGGTACTACCTGTCCTCTGAGGACTCCTCCGCGTCCTCCTCCAGCACCACCCTGCCCACGTCCTCCCACTCCTCCTACACCAGCGAGTTTGAGAGCGGAGGAACACCCTTCTCTTCTCCTGGCGTCCTCAGCCCGGACCTTTCCAGGAGCGTGGAGGGTGGAGAACAGGTGCAGTCCACTGTGTGCGGCTCAGTGGCGGACCAGCTTCAGGAGCGGGGAGAGGAAGACCGCTCGGTGATCGACCTGAGCGCATCATCTGTGGACAAGTCCAGCGATTGCTGTTCCAGTTCAAGTCCAGTAACCGACCAAAGCTGTTCTGAGTGTGAGGTTTGTCCGATATCTGAGGTGGAACTACCGAGCGGTGAAGGGAGCTGGCGGTTGAGAAAAGATGGGTCGAGGGAACCGCACGAAGACCAACGACGAGACGTGACTCAAGGAGATGGCTTTCCTGAACGGAGCATGTGCAAGCATGGGGACGCCAGGGCCTTGAAGGAAAGGGTAGGAGGTCCAGGATGCCAGGGTCACATCCAACAAGGGGGTGTGGGCGCCACATCAGAGTCATGCACCTCCGCTCCTGCTTCTGCCAACCAGACAAATGCAGAAATGGAACCTTTACGGCACAAGAGGAGACTCTGCCCAGGCCCTTCAAGTCGGTTTGTCTCGACTGAGTCCAGCCTCGGACCAGGTAAAGCAAAAAGTAAAAAGTTGAACAAAAGGTGCGCGGATGTGATCTTGGGGTCTTGGACCACGGTGGAGTCACGGTGATTCATTTTGCCATGGATCGATCTTCATTCGATATGAGGGGTTATGGATTTGCTAATGGTTGTGGGTAAAATCAAACTGTCACTTGGGTTTATTCTTTCTTGTTTGTTGTGTACGTGGTGCAATTTTAAAAGTCTTCTTTTTCTGATCTGTTCAAAATGTTTCTGCTTGTATTGTAGAAGTTGCCTCAATCTCAGGAAGTGTTGATGATGTTATAGAAGATGAATCCATCTGAAGCCAAAGACAAATGGGTAAGTGCAGCCGTGATTGTCGAAGCTTAATGTGAGCAACATGATGTACCAACAGTTTTTAGCTACTGAGGGGTCAAAATTAAGTGTCGGCAACATGCACACCAATCAGCAGCAACATTAAAACCACCTTCCGCGGACTGCATACGTCCCCCCTCGGCTGCGAAAATCGCTCTGCTAATCATGACGTGCAGTCAAGAAGACCTCTGAAGGTGTTCAGTGCTATCTGGCACCAATGTGGGCAGCAGGTCCTATAAGTCCTGCAAATGTTGAGGTGTGGCTTCCATAGATCGGACATGTTTGTCCAGAACGTCCCACTGCTGCTTGGTTGCATTGAGATCTGAGGAACTAAGAGGGCAAGTCAACACTTTGAACTTTGTCATGTTCCTCAAACCGTTCCTCAACAATGTTTACAGTGTGGCAGTCTGCACTGTCCTGCTGAAAGAGACCATTTCCGCACTTGGTGTGCAACAATTTTTGAGTAGGTGGTATCAAAGTAACAGCAACATCAATGCCAGGACCCAATTTTTTCATGCAGAACACCGCCTTGAGCATCACATCTGACTTGACTTCATCCCTCAGTGCATGCTGGTGCCATGTCTTCCCCAGGTAAACACTGCATACACACCTAGCCATCCATATTATGCGAAAAAATTTGATCGGACCAGGCCACCTTCTGTATATGTTTGGTCCAGTTCTGAGGCTCACATGTCCATTGTAGCCACTTTCGGCGGTGGACAGGGGTCAGCATGGGCATTGTGACTGGCCTGTCGCTACATTGCCCCATGTGCTGCGAGCTGCAATGCACTGAGAGATCTAACGCCTTTTATATTATTGCGAGCAATTTGTGCTACAGCAGCTCTTCTTTTGGATTAGACAAAATGGCCTTCGCTCCCCATGCAATTCAGTCAGCCTTGGATGCCCATGACCCTGGTCCCGGTTCACTGGTTGTCCATCCTTGGGTGACTTTTTGTTGGTACTCATCACTGCATACTGGTGGGAACATTCTGCAAGACCTGCAGTTAAGGAGATTGCCTAACCCAATTGTCTAGTCATGGCAATTAGGCCCTTGTCAAAGGCAGCTCATATAAATGCGCTTAACCGTTCTCCTGCTTCCAACACACTGAACTTCAAGAACTGACTGTTCACTTGCTGCCTAATGCGGTAGACTCCTTAACTGGTGTCATTGCGACCAGATAATCGATGTTGCTCACTTTATCTGTCAGTGGCTTTTAATTATGCTAGTTGATCGGTGTAAAATAGCCACATCTTGAATGCTTTTAGAGTTATGTTCTACAGCCTTACTAGAGTTGATCTACACTAGTGTAATGAGCAAGAATTGGAGAATGGGAGGTTGCTTTTGAATGTTGGCATGCACATCTGTGAATGTAAAACAAATATTTAATTCTAATGGCTGTATGCAAATGCTTCTCCCCTTGGCAGTACTATATATCCTGCTTCGCACAGCTGCCCTCTGGACGTTGCTGACGCCTTGCATTGTGACCGCCGCCCTGTGACACAATGACTGCTCCTAACAGCCTCTGCCTTGGCATAGTGCAGAGAGGGGATGCATTTTAATGTGCTTGTTGCTCCCAACTCCTCCTCCTCCTCCCTGCTTATCTATGAACACAATGCACACAGTGCACTTTTGGCTGCCATAAGTAAGATAAAAAGGAGTCGTGTTAATTGGGAGCAATGCAGCTATACGGAGTGCAGCCTGGATATCCTCTCATGGCACTCTCGAGCAAGCATGAGCATAAACTGCTGCGCTTTATCTATGTTTTGAAGTTTTCTTGTAATTTGTGGAGGGAAGGGCATAGTGTTTGGGGGGGAAAAAAAACAACCACAGAATATAGCCTGACTGTGTTTAAAGAGAGCTCATTTATATTCGATGTCGCCGTAAATACAGATTAATACAAGAAATATATTTTATGCTCAAATGTTGCGCAATTGCTGTTGCGTTCAGTTGTTTATTTTAATACTTGCACAGATATATATTTTTTTTCCATACTTGTGATTTCTCTTATTTGTGAACTGTTACCTTTTTCGTTTGCTCTTTATGACCATGTTTTATTGATTTGAAAAGTATAATAAAATTTAGAGTTCATTTAAAGCCCAAATGTATTATTTTGTTGTTCTGGGGGACTGGGTAAAGAAGCCAACTGACCAAACTGACCAAAAGGTTGGCCAACTGACCAAAAGGAACTCTGCAGGGTTGGTTGTGCTCAGTTTTGTTTAAATTTTGGGTTTAAACTTGAACGTTGTTTTTGAAAATGAATTTATTCTGCTCCTTTTCGAGTAGCTGCACAATGTCAAATTTCTACTGAAATGGCAAAATGGTGCAAATATGTGCAGTGTGATAATGGTTCATTAAGATCTGGTAATAAATAATGCTTGCCCTTGTGAGGTGAGAGGGGAAGTGGATTTGAAGCAGTTTCAACTGCAAATACTAAATGCCTTTTTAAATTTAGTGGGACTTTGGGATGAAATGGAAAGGCAAAGACCACAAGAGGGAGACGAAAATTGTCTCCTACTTATGAGTTTTGGAGAAATTTATTCCAAGACAGCATCCAGTTTGATCATCACTCAAAACTAGTAAGACTGAAACAGGCGATCTACATCCTGCCACATTAAGTATAGAAAGAAAGCCCTTGTTCAGTCGGAGTGTAGAATTTGATATTTTATAAACGTCTTATCCAGACTACAGATTTACCATGACGTAGCGATGAAATGCTTTTCTACACGTCGAGTGTAAGCGCGGCACACCGAATAAGTTTGCAAAGGTAAAAATTTAAAGTATCGAATTAGCTGCCGCAGGAAACTTTTTATTAATTTTTTTTTTGTCTTCGTTGGTAGAGATTATGGCATTTGAAATGCCTTTTTTTTTTTTTTAAATAAAAAAAAAAAACAAGGCGAGTCCTCGGCAACGTTGCCGATATGATCCAAAGTCGGGCACTGCTGGCTTTTTATTTTTGCGAATTCTGTTATTAAAGCAGTTTGTAGTGATGTGTAGTTGATCGATAACCGAATCGATAATCAATGGGAAATCAGAGACCACTTCGTCAATGATAGAAATATGTAGGCTCACCTCAAATTCTGGCCGCGCTGTCGTGTTTAATGCACCTTATATATCCGAGTCGTGGGAATTGCGATTTTAAATGGTTTAAAAGCCTAAGATGTATCATTTCGTAGAAATACATGCGCGAAATTTATCCTCGCGAGTCATGCAACCTGTTGTCACCCCTCTTTCCCCGCGAGACTGCGAAGCAGCGCAACGGAACCGCACTACAACCTGCCGTTAACTGCTGAATGCAACTGAATGAGTGAAATACCAAACGCATGTTAGACCTCCCAGCGCTGCCATATTTCCAAGCGTCGCCTCGTCGCCTGCCATCCCATACAAACACTACACAGGACCACTCAGGGGGGACGAGCGACTGATCGCACGGTAACCGGAAGCGCGGGGACCAGTGTGTTTTTCAGCGCTTGTGTTGCTCGATGACCATTTCCTCCGCCCGGCCAATGGCGAGGCGGTGGGCGTATCGCGCGCATGCGCACTTTGAATATGTTAATTTTGTTGATGTTCGGCTGGAGTTCAGTTTTGGCTTTTAGTTTGAATTATATTCAATATCCCCTTTTTGGGGTTTTCGCAGCAGCGCGCAGAGGGAATCGGGGAAGGCTTTGCATGAAGGGCTGATGGAAGACGCAAGGGATCTGGTGAGTTTTTGCGGAGTTGGAGGAGGGTTAGAGCCCCGCCAGCTGAGGTGTAGCTGTGGCTGAGCTGAGCTTGTAGTACAATTCTGTTTTCCCCCTTTGTTGTGATTGTGAGCCTGTGCTGGAGACGGCGATCGGAAGGCCGTAGCCTCACGCAAGGATCATTCCCACAAAATTAGGAAGGTCAGTGGGTCGCTGCGGGCCGAGTTGTGACTGAGTGAGCAGGTAATATCACCCCAGCACCTATCACCAGTACCGGGGTGTTTTACGGGTTTGTTCGTGCGGCAGTGGGAGCGATCGAAGGCCCGTCATGGGGACTGCTCAGTGCCAGTGGAGGTTTTAGCTTGCTAGCGTTGTTACCGTGCGTTAATGCTGCAGTGTCCGGCAGCTGTGCGTTAATGCCGTTTCGGTCCGTGGACGAAACATCGGTGATCTTCATTTTTAATTTTTATACCCGTGCCATCATCGAAAAAATGTGCGTCAGTCTGGTGTGGGACTCGCAGTCCTGGAACTTACCAGGCAAGCGGTAGCCAGGCTGTGCGTAACTAACTGCTGGAGCTCAAGCCGCACTGAAGGGAAATGAAAGAAAACAGCCGTGCGGAGCCGCTTTCACACCGGACGCGAAACGAATATTTTTTTATCGCGCGGCAGATTACATTCAAAGTCAATGCAAAGACGCGAATGCATTCGCGTCTTTGCATTGACTTTGAATGTAATCTGCCGCGCGAAAAAAATACTCGTTTCGAGTCCGCCGCGAAAGCAGCTCAACGTTACAGGTTTTTTTTTAAGCGATATAATTTTTAGCTGAATGGTAGCTCCGATTTCTCCTCGTTGAAATGATGATAATTTAGCATTTTCTAGCGCAGCGTGCCATTTGCAAGCTGCAGACCTGTTTTTGCCGCTTGCTAACCTGCTAACGCTTGCGCGCTGGCTTCCACCACCGACTGCCGAAATCCCCCTCCGCTGCGCGGTTTGCGATAATGCAGCGCCGGGCTGTGCGTGTCTCTGTTTGGCCGCTGTGTTTTGGTTCCGCAGTGCTGGCCAATGCGGTGATTTTGGTGGATGAGCCGTGCATTCCAGCTCAATGGCACCTGCTGCATTTTCAGCTGCAATCGGGAATTCGTTTTCTTCGGATAGAAAAAATTACTCCAGCCTGCAAACGCCGTTTTGCGGGACTGGTCATGAATGGATTATTGCGAAGTGTCATCTCCGCTACATCATTCTGTTACCATGCAGTAGTAATGTGATTAGTATCAACTAGTTGCAGTTGCGATTTCAGTCATGGTGTCATTATTATCCCCCGCCACGAAGTGTGGGGGATGTCCGTCCGTCCTTCCGTCCGAAATGGGGACACATTAACACAAAAACTATTGTAGATAGGATCACCAAATTTTGTGTGTAGCTTTATGACATGATTACCCAGGTCAAGTTCAAAAACCAGATCCGTCCGTCCGTCTGAGAGAAAGGGGACAGTTTCACTCAGAAACTACTTCAGATGCAGAAACCAAATTTTGTGTGTAGCCTCAGACCATAAGGGCCTTGATGGAGTTCGAAAATAAGAAGCGCACAATTGGCAGGGGATGTTGTAGACCATGTCGACTTGTTGCTTCTGTTAAGGGACCTGTCTCAGTTTCATATACCTTGCTCTTGTATGAATAATGGATTCACTGTCATCACTGATGCTGTTGCCTATAACTACTCGGAATATTGTTTTTGTTTTTTAGCAGTCCTGTGGTTCTTGGCGATGAGATGCAGGCCCGGATGCTTTTTTTAAAATTCCTAAACATGTTATCGGTGGCGGCAGAAATGTTTGCGCACATGCGTATATGTGTAGTCTGCGCTAGCCGAACATCCTGAATGCATGACTGGACAGTTTGTGCTGGAGATGTATGCGGGTTCTTGCAGGCTGAACACACTCCACGTTCAGAACGGAAGCGGCGGGACTCCTTCGGGATGTTCGATGGGTATGACAGCTGCAGCGAGGACTCCAGCAGCAGCTCCAGTTCGGAGGATAGTGAGGAAGAGGTACCTTCCATCCCTGCTAGCCTCCCCATCATCAAGAACAATGGCCAGGTCTACACCTACCCTGATGGAAAGGCTGGAATGGGTCAGTGCATCTTTTCTGTTCAGACTTTGCCAGTTCATTGTTCCTGTAGATGTTATGACTGTGAAGAGGAGTTCAGTCCCATTCTCCTGAAAGGAGGCTTAAGTGTTCTTGACCCATGTTGTTTTGAACAATGTGATTTTCAGCTGTACAGTCCTGTTACAGAGCCTGTTTGTCTCATAGACTGCTGTCTTTTGGAACTTTTATTGTGTCGCCTGCGAAGCATAGCGGCACTTAGGGATCACTTTGTCTGTCTGTCCGTCTGTCTGTCCGGTAGTCACACTTTCAGCTGGTAGTCACACGCGAAGCAGGCGACACGTGTTCACCTGAACACTCTAGTTTATTAATTTGCTGACTTGGCATCATTAAGAATAGATGAACTTTTGACTTCAAAATGTGTTGGAAGAGCCAATTGGCCGAAAGGACTCAAGTGGTTCCCCAGACATGTAAAATAAAAAAGGTGAAAAGAAAAGGAAATGAAGAATTTCAGTGTTTTGTTTGTCCATTACAGCTACATGTGAGATGTGTGGGATGGTGGGAGTGAGAGACGCCTTCTACTCCAAAACCAAGAGGTTCTGCAGTGTCTCCTGCTCCAGAAGTTACTCCTCTAACTCTAAGAAAGCCAGTATCCTGGCTCGACTCCAGGTACTTATAAGCTTGTGTGCTGGTTTTGTTTTGTTTGTTTTGTGAAATCTTATTATTTGATTATTATTATATCTTATTATAAAGATTATTATTCTCTTAAAATGCCCCGCATAGAAAGGCCTGTAATTATTTTCATGCCCTCTCAAAACTACTTGCATATTTCTGTCTGTTATAGTGGCAAGAGAGAATGGAACTCTGACATTCTGAAAATGATTGCCCATTCACTGATTGGCTGTTATGTCAAATGTTCATTTTATTAGTTATGCCGATGTCTTTCCTATGCTTTTTTGTCCAAGGGCAAGCCACCAACAAAAAAAGCAAAAGTCTTACAGAAACAACCACTCATGGCAAAGCTGGCTGCATACGCCCAGTACCAAGCAAATCAGCAGAATCAAGCCAAGTCAAAAGCGGGTACGTTCTGAAGACTTTGACGCCCATCTTTATCAGTTAACCCCTTTGCGCTGAAATAGACGCCGGCGTCCGTAAATTCCAAAATTTAATTCCGAAACAATTCTGTAATTGAATTTCCAAATGTCTTGCTGCACTGGAATAATTTTTCCAGAGTCTTTGTGACACAGATTTCTAAAGCCTTAATAGGCTCATGCACGACAGAAAATATTGCCATTATTTGTATTCTGCGCAAAGCGGTTAACCAGCAATTCATTTTTGTGTGATAATTGCATCTAGAACTCAGGACACATTTTCTATGACTAAAACTTCAATAGTTTAATAAACTAGTTTCATTTTAATAATTTGTTTGTGTATTTCTTACCTGTAGTTGTTCCCGTGGAAGGCTTTGACTGGGGTCGTTACATCTGCAGTAGTAACATGGTTGGTGCACCAGTTAGCTGCTTCAAGCATGTAAGCACTTTTTGTGGCAAATTCCATTTGACATAAGAGGAACAAAACATGCATGGTTTGAGGGAGCACTATTATTACATGTCTTAAATGGGTGCCATCACACTGTCTCCTATATTGCCTCATCATAATTTTTTTTTTTTTTTTCTCTTGCTCCAAGTTAATTAAAGTCAAAGTAAAGGATTGTAATGCCATCTCTGCATTCATTTCGGGCAGTAACAGAAGTCAAAATGTATAAGAATTTAAAAAAATCTTTGCTTTTAAAGCTAAATGTCATGTTTGTCCAGCACAACTCACAGGATGTTATTGTAAAACATTGACTCAATGCTGGTTGCTGTGTAAATTTCACTTTCACTTTCATTTTTGCCTGCCTTTTCTGAGCTCTGTGTTTTTACTTGAATTCTTTGCAATGTTTCAGGTTCCTATGGGAACAAATTGGGGTGACATTGCAGAAGGGGTACGGGTGGAAGTACCAAACTCTGACTGCAGTCTGCAAACAAAAGTCTACTGGATAGCAAGCATCATCAAACTGGCAGGTAACGCTGAAGAGCACTGCACGCTGGCTCGACTGTTTTGCATTTGTATGTCATGGGCACACAATGAAATGACCCTGGATTCTGTCATATGTATTTTGTTTTTTCATAACACGAGTGTTCCATAATCTTCTGGGATTTTTCTGGCAAAAATAACTTGCTCTGAGGGGGCCTTATTTGGCTTAATCATGTGCCATACTTTTTGGCGAAAGTCTCGAGATGTTTTATTTCACTAATGCGTTTTTGCGCAGCGCAAACTGCAGGTTTGAGGCTTATCTCCTGTTTGTGACCTGGTGATTCCCTCAGGATTCAAGGCGCTCCTTCGGTACGAAGGTTTCGACAACGACGCTAGCCAGGACTTCTGGTGCAATCTCTGCATCCCCGAGATCCATCCAGTGGGCTGGTGTGCGTCGAGCGGGAAACCACTGGTGCCGCCCAAATGTAAGAAATCCAGGAAACTCGTGCAGGAGACTCTGGGAGGCGCTAATGCTGGATATTGCTGAGAATTGGTCTTGCTTTGAGGATTCTGGCCTTACCAAAACTGTTTTTTTTCCACGTGTTTGCAGCCATACAGCATAAATACACAAACTGGAAAGCGTTCCTCGTGAAGCGCCTCACGGGAGCCAAAACACTCCCTCCGGATTTCAATGCCAAGGTGAGGCCTCGTGGCCATTTGTAAACTCATGTGCGGGCCATTACTAGGAGGTCGTTTTTACTATCGCCTTTGACCTGACCTGTTGTTTGGCCCTCAGGTGCAAGAAAGCATGCAGTACCCTTTTAAGAAGCTGATGCGTGTAGAAGTGGTGGACAAAACCCACTTGTGCCGAACGCGTGTGGCCCTGGTGGAGCAGGTGATTGGGGGACGCCTGCGGCTGGTTTACGAGGAGAGCGAAGACGGCACCGACGACTTCTGGTGTCACATGTACAGTCCGCTCATACACTGCATCGGCTGGTCCCGTAGCATTGGCCATCGCTTCAAAAGATCTGGTAAATGAGTGGTTAAACCAGACTGTGTAGCATCTCTTGGTCTGGGGTTTTAATGAAGGATGATGGTTGGTGCAAGGAAGGGTGTTATTTTATCCTCTGTTAATGCATGTAAGTTTGGGTAAAGGGATCGGTGTTAACATTAATGGTTTAGTCACTTTGTCGTTTTTAGATGTGTCCAAGAAGTTTGAAGGTCAGGTAGATGCTCCTGCAAGACTGTTCTTGAAGGTTTGATATTTTTTATACATCCAATTTTGTGAAAGGAAATGCAACCCCAATCCCGAAATAGTTGGGACGAAGTGTAAATAGTGAATAAAATCAAAATGCAATGACTTTCAGATCACATGAGCCAAAATGTTATTTACAATAGAACATAGTTTCAGCATTTGAAATGTCATCTGAGACATTATACCTTTTTATCCGCAAAATGAGCTAATTTCAAATTTTCTGGCTGCAACAGGTCTCTGAAAAGTTGGGACACAGGCAAAAAAGGGCTGAAAAAGCAATTAATGTATAAGAGAATCAGCTGAAAGAACATTTGGCAAGTAATTAAGTTAACTGGCATCAGGTGTGTAATATGATTGGCTATAAAAGGGATGTCTTGGAGAGGCTGAGTCTCTCAGAAGTAAATATGGCCAGAGGCTCTCCGACCTGTGAAGGCTTGTGTAAAAAAATTGTGGAATACTTTAAAAACAATGTTCTTCAACTCAAATTGCAAAGGCTTTGAAGGTCTCATCATTGACGGTGCATAAATTCATCAAAAGATTCAGAGAAACTGGAAAAATCTCTGCATAAGGGACAAGGCCGAAGACCTTTACCGGATGCTCGTGATCTTCCGGCCCTCAGACGCCACTGCATCACTCACCGGCATGATTCTGTCATTGACATTACTAAATGGGCCCAGGAATAATTCAAGAAACTACTGTGAGTAAACAGTCCGCTGTGCCATCCACAGATACCACCTAAAATCAATCATGCTAAAGGGAAGCCATTGTTGAGCATGATCCAGAATCACCGCCGTGTTCTGTGGGCCAAGGCTCATTTAAAATGGACTGTAGTAAAGTGACAAAGTGTCCTGTGGTCAGATGAGTCCAAATTTAACATTCTTGTTAGAATCCATGGGCGTCGTGTCCTCCGGGCTAAAGAGGAGAAAGACCACCCCTCCTGTTATCAGCATTCAGTTCAAAAGCTTGTATGTCTGATGGTATGGGGATATATTCGTGTATATGGTGTGGGACACTTGCGTGTTTTTAAAAAGCACCATGAATGCCGAAAGGTATATAAAGGTTTTAGAGCAACATATGCAGATGACATCTATTCCAGGGAAGGCCTTGTGTATTTCAGCAGGACAATGCAAAACCACATACTGCAGCTATTACAACAGCATGGCTTCGTAGTAGTAGAGTCCGTGTGCTGAATTGGCCTGCCTACAGTCCTGATCTTTCACTGACTGAGAACGTTTAGCGCATAAATAAACGAAAAGTGCATGAGCATGATCCAGAAGCACCGCAGTGTTATGTGGGCCAAGGCTCATTTAAAATGGACTGTAGCAAAGTGGCAAAGTGTCCTGTGGTCAGAAGAGTCCAAATTTGACATTTTTGTTGGAAATCTTGGATGTCGTGTCCTCCGGGCTAAAGAGGAGAAAGACCACCCCTCCTGTTATCAGCATTCAGTTCAAAAGCCATCATCTCTAATGGTATGGGTATGCAGTCGTAAATATGGTGTGGGACACTTGCATGTTTTAAAAAGCACCATGAATGCTGAACGGTATATAAAGGTTTAAGAGCAACATATGCTTCCCTCCAGACCACATCTATTCCAGGGAAGGCCTTGTGTATTTCAGCAGGACAATGCAAAACCACATACTGCAGCTATTACAACAGCATGGCTTCGTAGTAGAAGAGTCTGTGTACTGAACTGGCCTGCCTACAGTCCTGATCTTTCACTGATTTAGAACGTTTAGCGCATAATTAAACGAAAAAGTCAATCAAAGGAGATCCAAAACTCTCCAGCAGCTGGAAGCCTGTATTAAACAAGAATGGGATCAAATTCCAATGGCTAAACTCAAGAAACTTGTCTCGTCAATCCCCAGACACCTCCACTCCGTATTAAAAAGAGGGGGGGATCCTACACAATGGTAAACAAGCCCTGTCCTAACTTTTTTGAGACCTGTAGCAGCCATCAAATTTGAAATGAGCTCATTTTTTGGATAAAATTGTACAATTTTCAGTTTCAACATTTGCTATGTTATGTCTGTTCTATTGCGAATAAAATACTGGCTGGTGAGATTTGAAAGTCATTGCGTTTTGATTTTATTCACAATTTACACTTTGTCCCAACTATTTCGGAATTGGGGTTGTAAAATTTCATACGTCAGGCTTCCAGTGTGTGATTATAGCATATATTTTTTGCTGCCTGATTTCTCTGCAGGTGAAAGATGTTGACCAAAGTGGGGAATGGTTTAAAGACGGAATGAAGCTAGAGGCCATAGACCCTCTAAATCTCTCAGCCATATGTGTAGCTACTGTAAGGAAGGTAAGGCAGAGATTGCATTTGTGTGATGGTACTTTTTCAAGTGAAAGATGACATGGAGGGAGAAAAACTGTTTTATAAGCATTCGATTCATCAAATCGATCTCTAGAGAAGGATTTTGGACAGTAGTGGTGGTAAGCTGGTGCAGTGAAAGGTGGTGTTGCGTCAGTATGGGAAAATTGCCATGAAAACTATGATTCCTTACCATGTTGACTGTGTGGAGAGATGTATGTGGGCCTAGAAAATGCATTTGTTTTTTGTAATATATGTGCTTGGACAGATGTGGGCCAAATTTAGATGAGCACCCCCCCCTAAAACCAACATATGGGGATAAATCAATGAATAACTCCCGATTATCACAGTGCTAGTTATAAAATTTATGACTGTTATTGTTGCTTCATTGTTTCATGGGCAATTTTCCCATACAGACGCAATACCACCTTTCATGCAGTCATCAAAATTTAACGAAAATTTTTTTCAGTTGGTCCTTGTCCTGTCCCTGTCAGGTTTTGGCGGACGGGTACCTCATGATTGGGATTGACGGTTCCGAGGCGGCCGACGGCTCCGATTGGTTCTGCTATCATGCCACCTCCCCCTCCATCTTTCCTGTCGGCTTTTGCGAAATAAACGAAATTGAGCTCACACCACCTCGAGGTAAACTTCTTCTTTTTTGGTTCCCAGTTTGTCAATAATTTACTGATGCTGAAATAAGACCAACAAAACTAGCATCTGGACATCAAACCCCATTGGCCTTTGGACCCACGCGGTTCAGTTTATTTTTTATAGTTTGGACAGCAGTGGTTTCTGAACCCAAATCCGTTTCACAGGGTACACTAAACTCCCATTCAAATGGTTTGACTACCTCAGGGAAGAGGGTTCAATTGCAGCCCCTGTGAAGCTCTTCAACAAAGTAAGTCTGTCGCTCGCAATATTTATTATTAGTTTTTGGCTGTGTGTATGTTGTACATTGCTGACTTTTCATTTAATTGATATTTCTTTTGAAAAATCCAATTTGCCCGGAACTGACAAATATTAATACATTTTTTTTGTCTAGAAAATTGGCTACTTGTGCACTGTCCACCAGTAGCATTGCAAGTAGTATATAGCCGCATATCAAAGCCTCATCCAGCTAGTGAATGTTTAAATGACCACGCAAGTGAAACTCCTCCTCTCCGCTGAGAAGTGGCAGTATGACAGAGCCAGCCTATGAAAAGTACGCGCCAGGCTTGTGCTTCGACTGTAATGCTAATAGTTAGGCAAGTTTCAGGTTGGATGGTTATTGGCGGACATCTCTTGATGCTGGTTGAGCGAGCCTCCACTGAATTTTTCTGCAGTGGACAAATGTTCTTCAGTGTTCCCTCCGTAACGATTTGCAGGAGGTTCCAAACCACGGTTTCCGTACGGGAATGAAGCTGGAAGCCGTGGACCTGATGGAACCCCGGCTTGTTTGCGTCGCCACAGTCACTCGCATCGTACACAGGCTGCTTCGCATCCACTTTGATGGCTGGGAGGATGAGTACGACCAGTGGGTGGACTGTGAGTCACCTGACCTCTACCCGGTGGGCTGGTGTCAGCTGACCGGATACCAGCTTCAGCCACCTGCTGCACAGAGTGAGTGAGATTAGAGGAAGTGGATTTAACTCCATAAAGACTATGAACCCATACGTGGGTCAGTCAAATACCGCTGTTGTATTCAAACCTGTGGAATTTCAGGCCTGTTTTAAATTCTAGTGGATATCTGAGGGTTTCCAGTGATCCCAAATATGTTCTGCTGAATCACAAGGAAATGTGTGTAAAATGTACAGGATATGATGGACAGGATATCGGTATTTTCCATTTGATGTAGTGCTGTGGCTGTAAAAACATGGCACCATGGGTAAGAATATTTCTCTCCGTATGAGTGTGATGTAGCTTCAGTAAAGCGCTGCAACCAGCAGATACAGATTATGCATGTAACATTGCCCAATAGTAGGAAAAACATGCTTTTTCTGACTTAGAACCTACTGAAGGCAAAATGTAAGCGAGAAGTTGGCGTTCAAGAAGTTAAGAGTACAAATTTAAGTGGAGAATTCAACTGATATAAATGAATTATTAAAAGTAGTAAATTAGTAAAAGCAATGCGGCGTATTGATTATGGATCTGGACCGATGCCATCGTTGCAGGGCTCGCAAATTCGCCTGCCCTGGGCAACAAGAAATTTCAGTCGGGCAACTGAAATTTCCCATATGTCCCGGCGGGCAACCACATTCGATCGGTGATCACGCAGGCCCGGGGTGATGAAGATGGGGGATCCGGGCTGGGTCTATATCATTGAGTATACTCTATGGGAAGTAGAGGCTGTCAGAGCAAATGGTCGCAGAGACCAATGTGGCGTCCATTGTACTTCTCTTATGTCAGTACGTTATCCTTGCTAGTTAAGTGGTTGCCTCACAGGGAAATCCCTAGTTATGATGTCTCCGTTCGCCTGGTTTGAGGCTCACAATGCAAATGCATTTTCTTGGTCATTCAATATAGCTAATGTGTTGGGATGTATGTAGCTAGCTATGTAATTCCTGGTTATGTACCCATTTCTAAACTTATGAAAATATAACGTTTAGTCCAGCTTATCTACAGCTAGCTCATTGCACACCATTCACTGAAAGCGAATTATCTTTTCATTTTATTTCTAGTTTCTCTCTTGGTTAGTTTTGGTTCCAGGCAGAAATAACTGCTGGGTTTACATTTTTATGGGAAGTTTAATTTGAAATATAATGTGCGCAAATCAGGGAAATGAATTGCGAACCACCAACGTTATGGCATTGAAGTTGTGCAAATGCTAACGATAACTTGTATTTTCTGTTTGGTTGCTAGCTAGCTATTTTCTGGAGTTCACGTTACGGCTAATGATACCTGAATTTGCTTGCTCGCAAGCTTTGCTCTTAGGCAAGCTTTGACCAGTTGAAAGAAACGGGAAGAAATTGACCAATTACGACTATCCATAACTTAGAAACATAAAAAGTAATCAGAAGTATATTTCTAAAAAGCACCATTTCTAACTTGTATAACTGGAACCTACTGTCTGCGGTTCAAACCAGCTAATTTGCCGACACGGTTGGCGACTCCGCTTTAGGGAAATGCACCCTATTGGCATAATTGTGTGCATCCAATTCCCAACTTAAAAGCTGTATCTAGCTCATGTGTAATGCACGCTTCTAGAGCCGAAGTTGATCATCTTTGTTGAAGGTCGATTACTGCTATGAAAATACCATTACCATTTCCACATTTTTCACGCGCCATTTCTTAAAAACCGCTGGTCTGATTTTAATGAAGTTTGGAACATAAACAGTTTACAGCACGATGGTTGTCCTGAACCTAAGAAATATGGCCCTTTTGGTACTCTTTTAATTTCAGGGGGTGCTGAACATTTAATGAGGTAGAGAATTTTCAAGTCGAGCAAAATTTCAAAAAACCTTTGCATTTTGTTTAAGGATTCAACTTTGAGGTTTAGCCCATAGATGCTGGATCAGCCAACCTGTGTTACTGAGGTATGGTGTTTTGAAATTTTTATGATATGTCCCTTTGCGGCAGTCATCTTGGACACCTAATTTGCATAATTTATTGTGCAAGGATTGTATAACAGAAGGTCTTATAAATGTATATGAACTTTTATTTAGTGACCTTGACATTGATTTTCATTAGACCAATTCAAATGTCAAACTTCACATTAAATTTTCATAACATGTATCATCGCTGTAAGAATGATTGCTGGTAAGCTATAGCTACATTTTTTTATTTGGTTTTTTACAATTGTGACTTATACCCATGCCAAATTAACTCCTATTATGTTCTAATACTAATTAATAACCAGTCATGCCAATAAATGTGTGAGACAGATGACACAAGCCCTTCAGTAAAACAGAAAGTAACCATTCTCCATAATTAATAGCAAACGATAACTTCAAATGTCAAAGCCCCTCAGTACCTTGCACAAAGTGAATTCCCTAACCATGTACTTTTACATGATCTAAAATGCAGGTTTGTCAATTTGTTTGGTTAGAACAAGGACTGTCCTTGGGTTAGAATCTGTGTTGGCAGTGCTCACGTGCTTGACCACTGCCCAATATTTGCAGAATGGTTCACTATACAGCGATACAAAAATACAATCAAGTGCCAAAATTCCTTCGTAATTACGGGTTCATTCCCTTAAGAATTGAGACCATTCTCTAATTTGCTCTGAATCGCTCATTCTTCTGAAAGTGTCGGCAATGTTCTGGTCATTCAGTCCAACGTCAGTTGATCCTCTAATTCCAATGCTGGACGGTCCAGATCTTGGCCATCACACAATTAGCAGGTTTTTAAAATGCAATTACCACATCTGGAACTAGTAATTGTCATCGTTCATCACCTCTGCCAAGCAGGTGTATGTTTTTGCCGGTGTTCTGACAATTTGTGCTGCCTTGTCAAAAAATGCTACTGATTCAGATTTGGATGAATTTGTCGTCATTGTTACAGAATAACAACGAGATTACGTTTGGAGAGAGAGTTATGCAAAGCGATTGGAAATCTTTGTTTTTGCCCTAATATTGCAGCATGAATCAGTGTACAGTAGTAACTTTGGCATTTGTTTGCTTATTTCTAACATAAGCAGATGTTTTGAGTTGGATAAGTTTGTTTGAAGATATATGCCCATATATGCCATCATCATCTAGTTTCCACATTTTTCGGAAAACCCAGCGTGTATATGCAAATATATTTAAGCTTACAGGTCGAAAGGCACACTGAAAAAAAATTTTTTAATGATTTTTGAAGATTCTGCGAATATGAGTGAAGAAACAGCCTGAGATTTTAGGTTTGCGCGTGTGCAGTACCGCAAGGTTGCATATTTTGATTGGTAGCAAAATTTGACAGTACACCGGCATTGGTTGGTTTGTCTGTCTGTCTCTGTTAGAAGGATATCAAAAAATAAGGCCGCTGGGATTTTAACCAAACTTTGCAGGATGTTGCACTAGCACGAGAGTAACACGTGATTAAATTAAGGATCCTGAGGGAGGAAGGTTACATCTAATTTTACAACCTATGAAACTTCAGCCTTTGTGATGTGATGACCTCGGTACAGTTACCTTGTGATTTCTTCTCATGTTAGGAATACATTACAGTGGCGCCATACAAATTCACTGACGCTCATAGAGTACTAGAATGATGACGTCACGCTGGTGTCGGAAGTAAAATTTCCCATTTACCCATAGTTTTTTTTTTTTTCAGTTCACTTTTGAATCACTTCCCTTTTCGAGCCACCCTCTTTTTCCTGATTTTGCATTATATTTATGACTAAAAACAAAAATAATTTTTCTCGACCGGAATCAGCTATATTTCAAATCATTTAAACTTTTCGCCACCATGTGAATCCTCTTGGTAGTCTAAAAACTACACCTCCCACGATCCTCCTGATTCCCAGGCTGAAGGAGTTCAGAACGCGTTAGAAGCCTCCTGTCTCAAATTTTCCAGCACCTTGCCATAGCCATTTGTTTTAACTAGTTAGCCCCTCTACCTTGTACTTGGTTACGCTTTCCTTGCTAGATATCAAGTTTTACAATTGGCGCCAATTTACTTTCATAGCCAGGCCTCTTTGTCCAACGTTTGTTTGCTTAGATACTCGGTAGTCTGCGGACGAGCTAATCAGCCTTGCCAACGCAGAACTGACAGCGAACTAACTGTCAGCCAGGCTATCTTGGACAGCGAGCAAGTTTACCGACTTTTGTATTTGGCTAATTTCATATTTAGCGCATGTTTTTAAATGCCAGCTTGGGAAATGCTTGCAGCTCAATGCTAGCTCACCAGCCAAATAATGGCTCTTCACTGTTTTTAGCTATTTCATTAGCTTAGCTAGTGATATTTATTGAATAATAATGCTTGCTAGCTTGCTAAATAACATTAAGTGACAGTAAACTAACCATCTACTGTTTCTCTCAGTTTAGCTATGTGCACAAGATGTAATAAGCTCACTAGCTGGCAAGCTTGGTGGTTCGCGAGGGAAGCTTAATGCTAGCTAGCTTTCTAGCTAAATGGCAAAATAACTATTCATTGTGATCCATTCATTTCTAGGTAAGTAGCTTGCTAGTAATAGCCCGCTATGTAGCAACGGTGCACGGACATACACGATGTAGGGCGCTGATGGGCAACTGTTGTAATGCATTATGAACGTTTGCTGAAACTGAGGTACCTCATTGGCTTGGAACAAATCACGGGGTACTCCCCCACTTGAGTTGTGGATATGTAGTTCGGAGAAGTGGACTACAGACTGGACTACAAGTGCAAAAGCAAAGAATTTTTGGCAATTGACCACAAATTTGATGTGATCATTTGTATCTGTTTACCCTGTAGGCTAATCTCAGAGCAAGGCGGCTCTTAAAATTAATACAAGTTCGAGCAATGGCGGAAAGTGTCCAAACTCCATTATGAATTCCCATAGGGATATGACTTCTGACACCAGAGGCTAAGTGACGGTGACATCATCACTGTAGTACTCTATAGCCTCCAGCCGCCAATGGGAGATTCCACTTGACGTATTCACCGAGTCGAGCCCACTTCCGGTGCAGGGTGACTCGGCGAAAACAAAACCCACATGGGCGGTGAAACCGAATTGAAAGTGATGCGAACGAAGTAATAATCCATCAAAAAACATGCCCAAGTGGTGTGTAGTGTTTGGTTGTTCGAATCACAACGTGAAACGGAGAGAACTTCATTTCACTTGTTTCCAAAGGAAAGTAAGCGGTGTGAAGCATGGATAAAAGCTGTCAAAAGACAGAACCCTGATGCATACCTTCCAACTCTACCGCTTTTGGCGATAGACTACCTCTTTCGGGACGTTTCATTCTGAAAAAAATGCCCCAAAAGCAGTAGAGTTGGCATGTATGCGGCAGCAAGTGGGAATAGTCAGCTCATGCAGTGCTGTGTGGGAAGCATTTTTATCGGAGGTGAAGTAGTCAATAGATAAATATTTCGTTAGCTGGGAATTACTTTTGCCATTTGCTGCCATGCTTTTAATTTAGGACTCTAGGTACCTGCAATATTCAGTGTCTGTGACACAATGATGATTAAAATCGTAAAATGACATCCCTTGTACCTTATAACAACTCCTACACGCTGTATTTACTCGCAAAAAAGAAACATCGCAGATACAAATTCTAAGAAGGTGGATTAGAAATGGACATTTGTTGATGAGATAACGCAAAGACGAACACACAAGGTTAATTGTTTTCACTGAGTGCCTAATTGGGCCAGCCGGAAGTGACGACACCGACTTTGAGAATACCCAACTCCCGGATACCGGAAGTGTTGCACTGATTATAGTGGTTGGCACACATTTAAGTGAAATGCATGCTAAAGGCGAGATTATAACAATTTACCATTTAGTAGAACTTATACAGTGTAAATGAAACAGCTGAATTTACAGATATAATGAGCTAAAGTGTAGTTTGCTCAGATACTGTGTCTTATGCAAGCATAATCAACGAATAAAGCAGGGGTTTACCTGTCAAGCTGTAAAGTCGCACATACAACCCATGGAGGAAAAAATTAGGAAATGGCCCAAGCGGCTAGTTTGTCCCATAAAATAACTAGAAAAGCACTCAGAGAGCGCAGACCTCCGCCAGGGGGCAGCAAAACCCAAAAGCACGGCGATTGGAACTCTGGCCCATTGGAAAGACTTGATATCTTGAACTTTGGTGTATATCTCAGCAGTACTTTGACCTAGATATGCCAAAATGTAATCGCCTGTTCCTTGACGAAATACCCACTTTCTCTGAAAATTTCATCAAAATCTGTCCATAAGTTATTGAGTTATTTTGGAAACCAACAGACAAACAAACAGACAGACAAACAAACAAACAAACCCAGGCAAAAACATAACCTCCTTGGCGGAGGCAATAACATGTTGAGCACTCCTGAAAATGCACTATGCACAGCCCCACATATCATGCTCTAGGCAAATAAACATACATGGGAAAGAGAGAGTTGTAAAAACGCCAGTGGCATTAAATGAGTCAAAAATAAAACGCATCATTTGCCCCAATGATTAGCAACTTATTACCCAATGAGAATATGCTGCAATCATTTAAATGTCGGGCTGTTCAATTCTGTTTAACCTAAATTGTGATGGATAAAAGTTCAAAAAGGACGCGAGAGCCCATCTGGAGCCACGACCAGTAACTGCTGCTGGCCCAGTTGGTGCTGGAGCGAAAGCATGTAATCAAAGGGAAATTTAGCGCGCGGTGAAAAGCAAATCCAAGCGCGATGCACAGGATAATATCAGCCCATTGATCAATGCTGCATCCCCCAGTGTCTCCGGTGGCAGACGACAGTCAGAAGCGATGGTATGGGCTGCAATCGCAAGGGAGGTCCAAAATTGCAGCCTATAAAAGTGCTATCGTTCAAACAAGAAGGCATACTAAGCTTGGTTTGTAATTTACAGCCTTGAAATACGCATACAAAATATGACACAGGCTGGTATTATTATGATGATCCTCGTTCAATAGCCTAATAAAATAATTCATGCAAAACAGGAGGTACAGCGCCAAAGCCACTGTCCCCAAGCAAGTGGCATCTTGTAGGCACATAATGCCTCTCAAATAATTGGCATAAGCTGCTTTCCATTAAAATGCGAGTCGTGTATGGATCATGGCCATTTCGCAACAATGTCCAATATATTGACCAAACCCTCACAGGCTCTAGCCATTGTGCCGTAGCAGTTAAAAAAGCCAATTGGATGCTGGGATACATTGCCAAAAGTATTTAGTACAAATCTAAGGAGAAGATGCTTCTTTTGTACAACACATTCGTCAGACCACATCTGGAGTATTGTGTACAGTTCTGGGGACCAAACTTTAAGAAAGATATAGAGGCTCTAGAGAAAGTTCAGAGAAGAGCCACTAAGCTTATTCCAGGTATAAAAGATGAAAGCTATGAGAAGAGGCTAAAGATTCTTAATCTCTTTAGTCTTAGGAAAAGGAGACTAAGGGGTGATTTGATTGAGGTCGTTAAATATGTTAAAGGGATAAACAAAGTGAATTATGTAGGATTCCTTCGACCAAGTGTTGTGAGTAGAACTCGGGGTCACAAATGGAAGTTGACCAAAGGTAAATTTAGCACTGATATTCGGAAATATTTCTTCACCCAATTGTTTGTTGAATTGAGCGACTGACAGATGGTTGTGAATTCCCAAAATTGTGCGCGTTGCAAAGTTGCATTTTTCCAGTGGCCAGGTAATGAAGTGTTGTCAAACATTTTATTTCTGCACTTATTGGGTTGTTTCTCATGGTTGGAGACAATTCTCTCCCTCACCAAGTCAACAACAAATAAGATCCCTTTACGGCCGATCAGATATCTTCAACAACTACGCATCATTCAGAATTTCCAAGTCATTCAATCTTTCAACAGCAGCTGCCATTTTCCGATTCTTTGTGAATAGGTTTTAGCGAGTTAGGAGTCCTTTTGGCTACTTTAAACCTCCCAGACTTTGGAGCTACCTTTAAGGCCTAAAATGCTTTGTGAATCACTCTTCGTAAAAATAATCAGGAGTCCTAAATTTACGACTGACACGCCCATTTTTTATTTTTGTGTGGGATTTTCTCCTAAATCCAGCAGTTAGGACCTACTTTTTGTGCTTAAGATGCTTTGTGAATATGGGCCCATATCTCCAGATGTTTTTCTCGGATTTTTGATTGAATCATTTTTGTCCATTTTATGGGCCCTTGAAATTTTGGCTCCAGTGTTAAATTAGGAGCTGAGAAATTTTTGAAAATTATTTCTCAAAAACTGTGTGATAAATTTCTTTCTAAATCAGGCAATGAACTTACCTTGGTACCATCAAAGTACAGTGGGAGCACCATTTTGACTGAATCAACGGAAGTGGGTCTATTTGGGGCGCTGTACTTTATGAATATGCAAGATGGCCTGTGGAAGCTAAATGGTTGCAGATAGAGATTAAGTTTTGTATTGCTGACACACAGAAGTAATATATGACCTACATTTTGGCTGTGTTAAAGTTGACCTCAGATGACCTTGAAAGGTCAAACTTGAGGTCAAGTAAAATGTTACAATTTTCAAAGGTTTCTAGGCTTGAAAATATTGAAGATTGAGAACGTATAAGCATTGAGCAATTACAGGAAGTCATGTATGAACTTTCATTTGGTGGCCTTGAACTTGACCTTCGGTGACCTTCGAAGGTCAAACTTCACATAGTGAAATTTCAATGACTTCTATCACCAAAACCATTACAAATAGAGCTAGGGTTTGTATTGTGGGCATATAGAAAGTCATGTATGAAGTTTCATTTGGGTAACCTTGAACTTGACCTTCAGTGATCTTGAACGGCTAAACTATACAGTGAAATCTCAGTGACTTGTATCAGGAAAGTCTTTTCAAATTGAGTGTAGGTTTGTACTGGAGAAGTATAGGAAGTCATTTATGAACTTTCATTTAGTGACCCTTATATTGACCTTCGAAGGTCTAAGTTGGAAATTCAATGGCTTGTATCACTGAAAAGGTCACAGATGGAGCCTAGGTTTGTGTTACGGACATAGGAAGTCACATATGAACTTTCATTTGGTGACATTAACCTTGACCGTTGACATTTGAAGGTCATACTTGTCATAATCCAGTTACAATGACTTGTCTTGCCGAAACGATCACAGATGGAGTCTAAGTTTGTATTACGGACATATAGGAAGTCATATATGAGCTTTCATTTGGTGACCTTTCGTATTGACCTCCAAAGGTCAAATGTGACCCAGTGAAAATTCAATGACTTGTATCACTAAAACGGTCACAGATGGAGCCTTAGTCTGTGTTAATAACTTATAGGAGGTCACATATGAACTTTCATTTGGTGACATCCAACTTGACTGTCAGTAACCTTTGAGGGTCAAGCTCCACATTGAAATTACAATGACTTTGTACCATCAAAATGGTCACAGATTGAGCCAATGTTTCTATAGAGACATTTAGAAAGTCATATGAAGTCCATTTGCTGACCACAACTTGACTTTCTGTGACGTTTAAAGTTCCCAACTGACATACTGAATTCATATTGATATATTTTAATGACTAATGACTTGTATCACCAAAACAGCTTCAGAGCTTAGGATTGTATTACAGAAGGTCTTATAAATGTATGTGAACTTTTATTTAGTGAATTTGACATTGATTTTCATTGATTCAAATGTTAAACTTCACATGAAATTTTCGCGACTTGTATCATCGCTGAAAGACTGCTTGCCGGTAAGCTACAGGACCCTTGGTCCTTTTTTTGGTTTGTTTGTTTTAACCCTCTATTAACCAAACCCTTTTCCAATTGTGTAAAATAATTTCCCTAAGCAAATATGTTTATTATGGGCTTTATGGGTTTATTTTGGAAAAATTGTTTAAAAAAAAAAAAAGCAAGTGATTCTCAAATGTTTATTTGACAGTGAGAAAAAAAATCAGCAGGGTGTCCAGGCTGTTAACCCTTTCATTTTATGTAGCAGATATTCTACGGTGGTTAATAGAGGGTTAAAATGCGTGTTATTGGGCTAAGACATTATAAAAATTGGATTTGAGGTGGGCAATTGTTGAGGGCAATCAAAATTCCTGAGTGGCTTGCCTGCAGGGAAACCACTTTTTTGAAAATTTTGCAAGCCCTGCGCTGTTCCCTTGAGCGTCTGAATTCTTTCATTTAACAACTAGCTTTATACCCGTACTAAAGGATTGTGTGTAAAGTGTAATTTCTTTTGATCTGCAAGTTGATATGGATAAACCACTAAATTATTTGAATGTTTCTGGGACAGTTCTCCCTGCTGTCTGTTTTAAAAGGGTCTGCGGAAAATCCTTTGAATGTTCTCTATTGGAAAATCATACCCTGTGGAGACCTTTTTATCTGTCTAGCGCCTGAAGTTATGTTGTTTGTCTCGGGATACTTTCTTTAGCTGTGGAGAAAATCTTTCTTCGTAAACTTGCGTTTTTTTTTTTTTTTTTGGGTCAAAAAGATCACTTGGCCTTACCCGGACTGGCTATAACATCAATATGCAGTGTTTAAAAAAAAAAAAAAAAATGAAAAAAAAAAAAACTGGTCTTCAACTGCTCATCCTTCTATTAACACCTTAAACCCTTGGAACGCTGAAATCATTTTAAAAAATATTAATTTAATTATCTTTTGCTGTTGAAAACCTATCATATGACAACTTATTTGAAAGGGCTCCCATGTGGTAGCTCTTTTTAACAAGTTGCCACATGATAGATTTGATATCTTGCATCACTGAGCAACAATAGCTGCATTAGCCCCCTAAGGGTTAAATAATGGTACAATGATGGTACAGAAAGCTCCTAAATATGCCATATATGCGCAAGTACTCCTTTGACCCAAGGTGTATCATTTCAGAAAGGAAATGGGAAGTGCATTGGACATTGAGGAGAGGAGCGCTTGCTAAAATTAGTCATTAAATTCACATCAGAAAAAATTTCTTTGGAAAAAAAATGGTTGCATTTAATCAGGAAGTTGCTGTAGCTGACCTGCTATATTTCACTATATCTGCAGTTTTTGTTTTCTGTAATAAATGCTTCATAAAGGTTGCTGAAATTACAATGTGTTCCCCTCTGTAGGTCCCAGAGAAATCCCTCCACCGATGACAAAGCAGAAGAAGAAGTCACAGCAGTACAAAGGACAGAAGAAAAGTGGGTCTTGTTGAAACTGTTTCTCTTATCAGTTCATTTTTCTCTTTGCAACCGTTGTGTAAGAGAAGAACAAGAAATGCTACAAAAATTCACACTTAGTTTGTAGTTGGCTTGGAATTCTGGGTTTGGAATTTGAGTGGATTAAACTGAGGTGTTACTGTCGGGGTGTGGCAGCACGGTGTCCAGTTGCTGGGCAAACATACGCAGTGGGAAAATGGGGCACGGAGCACTGGTCGTGGGCTGGCAGCCGTTTTCACAGAGTTGAGTTCAGTGGCCTGGAGTCTGATAAGGACAAAATAACAGGTGGAAAACTGAGGAAAATCCTGCTTTTGACTGGAGCTCGAGTGGTCGAGTCCTTGAGGATACAGGAAATTACATTTCCAAAGACTGTTGAGATCGAACTCCTTTTTGCCATCCTGCTGAAGTCAATTTCTCAGTTTGTTTTTGTTAAGTCACTCTTTAAAAAAATAAATAACGACAGGCTTCATGCTGTTGATGTGCTGTTGGTGTAGGGGACTCTGGGGGAGGAAGAGGAGGTAGATGTGGGTGAGGAGGGAAGCTGACAGGAGGCTTTGGTAGCTTACTCTAGTCTGGCTTGGTGTTTAGAGAGGAAGATTCCTGTTGGGAAGAGGCCGGTCAGTTTGTCGAGCGTTCCTCTGTCGGGCTCGGTGAGGAGGAGCTTCTCTGGTGACGAAGAGCTGACTCCGCCCCTTTACCCGTCCCACCCCGCACACGCGGCAGCCCCGGGGGTCGCCCAACCCCCCACCACTAGTGGGGACCTCAGTCCCAGCCTCAAATCAGGTAATCCCCCCTCCCCACTCACCCAGCTCCTCACTTCCCACCCAACTCCTCCCTCCCTCCCTCCCAGTCTCTACCTTACAGGGGCTGCCATGGATCTGAAGGTCTGTGCCACAGGGGTGCTGACGGACGGCCTTCAGTCCAGATCCAACAGAAGCTTTTGTTCTGCATTTCCTCTTAAATCCCAAATAAGCATTTTGAGCCAAAAAAAAAGTATTTATTTTCTTTTGAGATTTCCTCCCGCTGTCCATTATGACTTCATCTCTTCCGAAAGGCTACGCAATATGGTGCGTTTCCACCAAACGCGAAGCAAAATTTCTCTTTGCTTTACTCGTGCGAGTTTTTTTTGCGTGATCTTTTTTTTTTTCTTTACATTTCTTGCTGGAGGATTTGCGGCTCTGTTCGCAACATTCTCTTCTAGTGGAGGTCAACTTGGTAGAGATTTAACATGCGATTTCATACTGCCAACCCATAGCAATGCGAGTTGAGCCTTGGTTGCCCCTAGAGGGGTGTTACTTCCTAGAAATCTCCAGAAAATCAGCAGCAAGATGGTGACTTAAGTTTTACTATGCTAACCTCACAAATATTTAGCTGTTTGAACATAGCGCCTGCTTGAGAGTACAAATATTCACCAAACTGATGATGTTGTCATAATCCATGTTAAGCTAGACCGCTTTTTTGTGGAATTGTGTTAAATGGGTTATTTTATGCAGCAAGCTAGCTAGCTTGCTTTGCCATGATCTCAAGAAATACATCTGCGGTTTTAGCAATGTATGTAGCGTAGCTAACCAATGTTGCTGCCACTAGCAATTGTATTATTCAGAAGAGTACTTGTGAAGATTTTTAGCACAAAATGAATATTTTCAGCTTTTGAAATATGCAAATTTTGTGCATTTGGGCTATTGGTGCGTGTAATTTATGCGCTACACGTCCTGTCCCTCTTTGCAAACTCGCGTCTTTTCGCATTTATTTGCGGTTTTGCATTGAATTTGTAATTGCAAGTAATCTGACCAGCTGAAAAATACGTTTTACATGTGGTGGAAATGCTCAATTACATGGATAATTAAAAAATAAATACATAAATGATTGACATTGGTCATTTTTGGTACAATAGTGTGCAGTGATGATTATATATATATAAGATTAATCAGAGACTATTCAAATATTTATTTTATGTAATATTGGATCATATAGATGGAAATAAGTAAATGGGTAACAATATATAGTAAAAACAAAATGTCTTTTTGGTAGAAAGTCAATATCTAGTGTGGCCACTCTTTGCTTTGATTACAGCATTTATATTTTTGGCCATAGTTTTCACAGATTTTATTTTCTCACACCCTAAACCATTACATATGGTTCAAAGTTCATTCCAAGAAGATTCTTTTGATGTTATAACAGATTTCCTCAGTCAGATTTAGGTCTGGACTTGGAGCAGGCTAAGTCATAACATACATCACCAAATTTCTGATTGAGATAATTCTGTACAAATTAGAGGTGGATTTAAAGGAGAATTCCAGTGTGAAATTGACTTGGGGTGTATTGAAACATGATAACGAGTACTAACCTTTGTCGAATACTCCACCTCCATACACACGCAACATTTAGAAATAAATGGCTTTTTAGACAAAGCTCCCAACAGGCTTACAATGGCATTGAATCGGGCATAACCTTGCCATGCAAAGAAATCGCTATTTTTTTCATCATTAACAAGGCTCAAAGTAGCTCCACACTTGATCGCTAGAATTTCGAGGGCCCTGGCATTTAAAACGAGGCACTGGTAGTATATTAAAAAAGACTGTTTATGCAAACCTAACCTTGTGGTAGTTTCCAGTCGCATCCCATCTTGAAACTCACAATAGGTCAATTGACGAGCACGAACAAATAGATTGCAATCTGTTCCCCCATCCTTCCTATTCGTTAGTGTTCGTCAATCGCCTTGTCGTGACTTATCTTTCAGCTGAGAATTGTGGAACTCCGCATGGATATTTAAGCAAGCTGATTGGAAATATGATGATAGAAGGGATGGAGCTGGAGTGTCTTGAAGTTATCCAGTTTCTTGCCGCTGCTGGGTGCTCTTACTTCTCCATAGTCCTCACTTTTATGCGTTTTGAATACCTGTTTGCTTCAGTTCAGATTTTGGTAAACTATTTGACTATTGCAGGCTTAATTATTGAAGTTTTAATTACAAATATGACCAGTACTTGTTCGCGACCAAGTCATGGCTGAAAGGTCCCAAAAAGCGCTTTGCTCATTTTAGAACATCCAGTCTTTGGTATATGCTGCCTGGCCATACGTCCAGCTGCTTGTTTTAAGTTAATTTATTATGTCAAGCTACCACTTGAATGTTGGCAGCAGGAAAAGAACATTGATGTACCCCAATGTTCTCTGTTGAGTTTTTTTAGTAGAATGAATAGGAGGACTTGCTTTATATTGTAATCAGAAGAACAAACAGTGCCAGGCGCCACAAATCCCGCCCCTTGCACACATTTTAGCGAGTTCAATGAGTTGATCCACTTTTTGATACATATGCCCTTGGGTTTCCACGTTCAAGGTCAAATAGATTTCCAAATGTACCTTCCTATCGGTGAATAATTGTAACCAAGTGGGAATTTTTAATCTGATTGCCTTCTGAAATCGTGTCACCATCGGTTTGACCTTTCAAGGTCACTTAAGGTCAAAGGTCTTGGTGTCCTTTCAATATCATTTATGATTTCCTATTCGTGTTTTGTGGTAACCATGTGACTATCTGCAATAGTTTTTGAGACATGGTGTAAATTAGGCGATTTAGATCAATGACCTTGACCCCGCCCCCCACCCCGAACCTTGATCCCTACCAATCCTTGAAACTATGTACATTTCACTGTAGGAATAGGAATATACTTCACAAGCGTGAAACGGAAACTGATAGCAGCGGATTGATGTAAATTGGACCTTTATTTAGGGAGTTATGGCCAAAAAATTGTTCAGTGACCTTGACCTTGATTTGACTTTAAAATGATTAATTCATCACCCTGATTGGGTTTCAAAGCGAGGTTCCATGATGGCGGGGGAGGTTGATGACTGTCTGTTATTTATTTATTTAGTTTTTCTTGGCCTAATTTTGCCTGGCTAATGTATTTTGTCCTGCCTGTTTTCGAAGCTTAACACGAACGAACTAGCTTTTGGAGTTCTGTGTCTTCAGTTACAAGCAGTACTGGTTCATCTGCTTGTATGTTTAAGTGTTCCTAGCGAGTTGTGCTTTAATTTTGTCGTGTAATTTGAGTACTTCCCTTTGAGGGCTGTTTTTCATGTGAATTTGTGTGTGGTGCTCCCTGTTGGGTTGATTGAACATTTGGACACCATTCAACTTGGCAATATTGGCGGGGTAAAGTTTTGGCTCAACTTGGTAGCACGACGGTGGCAAGTACATTTCATTTTTGTCCTAACAGTAGCTGGCAAGTTTGTATGCAAATGCGTACAATTTCCCCCCTCCGTCTGTCTTTTCGTTCGAATGCGTTTCTCACACGCGCTTCTCCTTGCTTTTCCAGTGGCATCGCTTCAGCTGAAAGAAGAGACTCCGGAGGCGGACGAGTTCTGCTTCTCGCAAGGCATCTCGGACCAGGAGAGCAATGGCTCTGGCAGCTACTACATCAAACAGGAACCGTGAGATGGCCGAGGGGAGCGCTTCATGATGTGGACACCCTTCGCCCCATCTGATCCGGCCAGCAGCTGGATTTCGGCTCACGATGGTGAGGAGCGCGCTATTGAGGAGCACAGGAGAGGCTAAACTCCAGATCTTAAGCAATGGTTAATCGGGTAAGAAAGAAAAAGATTTAACACGAGTAGATGAGAGCAGTTTTTGCAGGATTCCTTTTTTTTTTGTTTTTTTGTTTTTCAGAAATTTGCCAGATGGACTTTAAATGTTCATTGTACTTGAAGTTTTCAAACATGTTTTTTGTAAGATTTTTCAAAGTTGAGAACTGTTGTGTGTCTTATGTTTCGGTAACTATGGGGATATTTTGTGAAAAAAAAAAAAAAAATGTGTTTAATGGGGAAATCTATGAATATACATAAATACATATATATATATATATTGATTTGTGATGAAGAGTGGATTTTGAATATATTATATAAATCATAAACCTTACTGGTATGATCCAACATTCAGAAAAAATGGAAAACACTGTCATAGATTGCACTACAGGAATGTACATTGCTATCAACCTGTAGCAGTCACCATTGCCACAAAGCAGCTTTATTATACGAGTAATGAGAAGCGTTGACCGTCAAGCAAATTTGTAACATTCTAAAAACTCCTGTGCGACTTGGAAAGAAATATGCTACTTGTCACAGTTGACATTGAGATATGCAAACTTTTGAGTTGCGTTTTTTTTTTTTTTTTTTTAATAAACGAGAGATCTGTAATATATCACCATCTGTCTGAAAAATTCCGTATTTCAGAGCCATATTGTTGCAGATAGGTGAGGTATTCAACTGAGCCTCTGAATAAAGTATTATTTACTTTATTATTACCATTTTTACTATAATTATCATCACCATTTAAGTGTACTTCAGGGTGTTTCAAGAGGAAGCGCTAACATACCATTAGCTTTTAACATGTCTTTGTATCCAGAATGTGCTATAAGGCGAAAACCTCTTTGAAAAATTAAATCCAGTGCGAAATTGGCTTACTTTTGAAGACTACATAAGCCTTGAGGAGAAATATGTTAAAAGCTAATGTTACAGGCAAAATTTCAATATACGCTTACAAGCCAAGTTCAACTACATTTCCTCAGGTTGATCTTTGGTTGATCAAACGTATTTCTGGATGTTCATCAAACCAACCTTTCCATTTCTCTGTCATGGCATGAGAAAATACTGTCATGTCCTTTTAATTGAAAAAAAAAAAACTCATTCCATCTCAAATATCTTTGTACTACCTCTTTAAGAACCTGGCAGTGCAACACTCAAGCAGTTTCCAATCCATGAGGTAGTGGGGGTGCAGGAACATGGGCTGTCATTGATTCAGATCGATTTTTTTGCAGAATGGTCGTGAGGAAACTGTGCTGTGTACCTTATGCAACGGAAAGTGTGAAATCTTTAATTCATCAAGCATTAAATGTATATTCTACTTTCATCTAAAGTCTAAAATGGCACACACCAAACAGATTTTTTATGACATATTTTATTCACAAATGAGTCCTTTCAGTGGTGACTCGATATGCAATAATAATTTTAATTGAATTATTGCTATAACAGACTCTCGTATATTTGAAGATTACGATATAAAATATAATATATACATTAATCTAATTACTGTTAAATTTGTTGCATAAAAGTGGCAATTTCTGTATCATCGGTGATTTTTTATTTTTCTCCCCCCTCCCATTTTCTGTGTGTGTGTGTGTGTGTGTGTGTGTGTGTGTGTGTGTGTGTGTGTGTGTGTGTGGCATGATATATATGCACACAAATGTACATTGTGTGATGTGTGCATGTATATATAACACAAACTATACATACTATTTTGAACTTGACCATTTAGCTGTAGAACTGTTGCGGTCAATTGATTGTCACAGTAGGTGTGAATAACTGTACTATAGTCTCATTTCATATACCAGTAAGGTTGACAATAAATTCTCAGGAAACCTTTGCATCTTGTTTATAGGCTTGTTACGAGTTTGTAGGCTGTGGCTGATGGCTTTCCAGGTGGTCAGTATTGCGGATATACAGGACATCTTGAGCAAATCAAAATACTTTTTATTAGTTGTTGCTGTTGCATCAGGCTTTCCGCTGACATGAGCATTGCTGGCGTTTACATGAAGTGTAAACTCAAGGGCACTTTGGGGTCATTCTTTGAAGGAGTACCCGCTTGCATTTCTATACGTTTGGAACTAAACGCAAATTTCAGTCAGGAGCCCTTACAAGGCCCGATGATTCTTCCAACCTAACGCTGTCAGTTCTTCGCTTTCCGCCTCACCTCACTCAGAGAAAAATCTCAGGTGCTCTTGAACTAACGCGCAAATCAAAATCGTAATGGGACGCCTCTTTGGCTTCTTTTCTGAATTCTTGAAAAGCACTATGCCACAAAGTTCTGTCGTTCTGTAATTTATTTGATTTCCTTTGGACTGTGGGTGGATGCTTTCGAATGAATCTCTGTGAACCTCGAACGGTCAGCGATGTTTAAGTTCTCGTGTGACAGCGTGTACTTTTCTCCTTTCTTTTGGGTGGAGGCGAGGGCCAGCTAGCTTTTCGAGAGTTCTAACATTTCTATTTTCTTTCATTTGTAATGCATTATTTATTCCTTGAATGGGGATATATGGGCACAACTTCAGTTATGCTGGCCTGAAAAATGTAAATTTAATCGATTTTATCCAAGGTCATCGTAGGGTGCAGTCGAGCAATAATATCTTGGGGTGGTAGGCCTATTGTACAAAACCTGTTTTACGGCTTATTTTGCTGCTGTTGGGATATTTGGAATGGTGGGTGAGTTCTTGACGGATTTGTGAAGCGTGGCTTATCTGGACTTCTTTTTTGAAGAGCACGAAAGCAATTTTGTGCCTCTTCGATATCGTGTCTTCAGTCCATTGTCATCAGTTATTTCCAAGCGATCAAATGGTGCCAAGTGGATGAACAAAAATATGTATATATATAAAAAAAAATTAAACAAGAATGAGCTTTACATCATCCTTAACTGAGACAGTGTTAGTGACCAAATGGTGGAGGTATATTTTTTAGGTTTAGTATAAAATAAAAGACATGACTGTTTGAAAACAAATTTAGCTGCTACCATCTTCTGTGATGTAATTTCCACATTTAGTTGCTTTAAATCTATGTCAAATTCCCTACTAATTGAAAAGCGCACAAGTCAACTTTGAGAGCGAAGGTTGAAGCCTTACTTGTTTCGTTGACGCTCATCGCTTTGTGAAAGCAAAAAAAATTGATTTTTTTTTTTTTAACCAAACAGCCATGCATGCAGCATTGTGAATGACATCTCGAGGCTCATTGACCTGTACTGACCTTTTTTTTTTTGTTTGTTTGTTTTTTTTCTTCCTCTTCCCTCCTTGTGCTATAATCTTTAGTTCTGTGAAATTTCTGGTCTTTGGAAACTAACACGGGTCTTTTATTTTTTGTTTTGTGAATCCCCTCTATCCTCAGTGTGTATTATGGTGCTATATATTTGATAAAACTGATAATCCTTTATTAATGGGGAATGATTTTCAAAACTGTAATTGAGGGGAAGTTGTCTTCTGTTTTCTTGTATTTTGGATACAAATTAAAAAAAAAAAAATTATAGAAAAAAAAATTTGTAGAAAATGGAAAAAATATATTGAAACAATTCTTTTACCCTCATGGTACATCTGGGGCTACAGTGTGTGGGGTTTGTACATATGTTCCTGTTTTTATTGTGTCCGTACATGTTCTTTACTTTTGTTGTCATGGTAATTTGTGCCGTGAGCAAGAGGTTTAATAGCCTTTTCCCTTGAATTTGTACATAATTAAAATTGAGTGGAAAAAGACGATGTTTTTTTTTTGTTTGTTTTGTTTTTTTACAGACCTTGCAAACATCAGCATGGATGTGAAAAAGCATTAATTGGAAATACTTCACTAAATACTTTTTAACACTGAATAAAATTATACAAAAAGTGTTCTAATCATTGCTTCATCATCTTCTTTACCTTGATGTCCTGCAGAATTTGATTAAGCTTAGAAAGGTCTTTCCCGAAAATAAATTAAAAAAAAAAAAAATTCCCCATAATAACTGTAATTACTACAGAACGGAGGCAACTGAATCAATGTAAATGTCCTTTTATAGTCTTTCACTACAGTCAGACATGGCAGTTTTTTTGTTTTTTTTTGATATTCACGGAAGTTTCTCCCTCTCATGGATTTTAAAATCATTTGAAAATGGCTGACCAATGACTTTACATCTGCGTGCACAAAATAAGTCTCCTCAGAATGGCAACATGTTTCACAAATATTGCGTCAGAGATTGTGGGGGCATCTCATTTACTTTCTAATCATTGGTCCTCAGTAGCACCACAAACCACATGGAAAAGAAACTAACTGCCCTGTTTTTAAGCCAGACCTAAAATGGGTGACACTCGTTTTCGGAAGTGCTGGAATGTAGGGTTGAGCGCTTGGTTGCAATAGTTGAATCCTTGTGTTTATGAAGAGTTTGTTTCCAAAATGCAATGAGTGCCAAAATTGCGAAAATTGAAATGATACCATTGTACGATAGCCCTGTGCCTCTAGAACATGGTTCGAAAATCAGTTTGTATAAATTCATATAAGGTGTATTTTTTTCATGGTCAAAGACTATTTTTCTATAAAATGCAATAGGCACCAACATAAAGGCTGATTTACTCAAAATGAGTAAAATGGATATATAGCATTTTAGAAACAAACTATTCATACGTTCTTTTTTTTCTTGCATCACAGCTTCCTGGATTAAAGCCAATTAGTAATTTTAAAAAATAATAACAAAAGACCAGACACTGCAAAACTGGGTTCACAGTTTTATTGGACATAGCACTGGTCACAAACAGGCAAAAAAATCTATATCATATATATATATATAATTTTTTTTTAAAAGAAAGCAGAATAGCTTGAAACACGGTGGCACACCGGGTAGCAGTGTTGCTTCACAGCAATAAGGTGGAGAATTTCAGCCCGGGCTCAAGGCCTTCCTGTGTGGAGACTGTATGTTATCCGCATGTTCACGAGGGTTTCCTCTGGGCACACTGGTTTCTCCCCACACTCAAGGTTTATTGGTACACATGGGTATGAGAGTGAGTGAATGACATGTTTGCCCCTGAAGGATTGGTGAACTGTCTAGGGTTTGCTTCTGTAATTGCCTATCTTTGGCTGGTAGAGCTTCCCCCCCCCCACAGCCATGACAAGGCAGAGGCAGTTTACATCATGGATGGAATAGCTGGAAGCAGTGTGTTGTGGGTCCTACTTTCTCAGGAAAAACACTGGAACATGATGAGGAAAAAAACTTAGCCATAGATCCAACTGTCGGCACAGGTCTGGTATGACACTAGTTCTTCAGGCTGAAACCATCGATCAATCTCCGCGTTCGCACTCTCAACTGAGTCGCTGCCATGGATGATGTTCCTGTAAGGGCAGAGAGAACATTCTTAGCAGGCTCAATCAGTTAAAGAGAGATTCATTTCATTGGCTGCATCCAAGTAGTCTTGTTTGCCAAGGAAAGTTCCTAACTCCTAAAAAATTATCTGCAAATAATTACGTGGCAGCCACAATATGTGTAATCAAATTCTTTAAATGTTAAGGAGAGGTGTCTCAATGCTTCCTAATTTACGTCCTGAAGCATTGGGCACGTGGAGTCATCTTTTTTCAAAAAGAAAAGAGAGCACTATCCCACAGTTTTGCGCAGCAGCAATATTTAAAGTGAGGACAATTCATCCGGCCAATCGCAAACAGAAACGTATATGACAGGCTGCGGACACATGATCATGTTGCCTAGTGTAAGTGCATTTGGATTCTCTAATTAGTGCGGTTGTCTTCCTAAGCTGTTGGGAATCCCCTTTTACACCTTTCTTTTACCTTATGACATTTTCCACAAAGGTGAAAGAAAAGTGGTCAGCAATTACTGGATAGGACGTAATTTTTTTGACTATTTAGATACAGCCAGAGTGCAGGCAGTGTAGGTTTTCTGAATAATTGAATACTGCGATAATGCCAGTGAGCTTAATTGTTTGACGGCACATACAGTATGTTTCACACCACATGAAGACAGGAACTCGCCTGCTAACTTGGATACAGAAGTCGCCGCGGATGGTGCCAGGTTTGGAGTCTGCAGGGTTTGTCTCGCCCATCATAAGTCTACCGGTCTTTATAACATTCAGGCCTTCCCAAACCTGAGGAAAAATTGCGACACATTAGTGTGACGTCATCTTGGACACAAATAAAGCAAAAACTTGCATACATATGACATTTTAGCATAACTCTTGTCGGTGATTGGCCGGGACGATTCGTTATGTTATGGGGCACAGCCTGTGCCCCTTGTGTTTATTTGTAGTTTGTGATGCCTGTGCGGTCTCCAGAGCCCGGGTTTTTTTTTACAGTGAATTTAGGGGCAGGCAGCTAGTGGATTGTGGAGAGATGTCAGTGAATCGAGACAAAATATAATTGCGCAGAAAGTTAACAAACTTGCATAGTGCACCTTTAAGTATTTTCACTGGTGACTTGCCTTTTTGCTAGCTGGGCCGGATGATGTGATTTGGTTCACATAATTGCGTGGACCGTGCAATAATCCCTTCCACCCCCCTGCCTTTTCTGTTCTCAGCTTCGCTACAGCCCATTTCTCTACACCTGAAGACCGCATGATGACAAATTAAATGCCAGATTCTAGAGATAAACATCAAGATTCAAGAATAGATTTTGAAAGGTCTGTTACACCGGCACCAAAAAAGCAACTGGTCAATCATACCTGACTAATTTGAAAGCCTTTAGCTGCTTTTGACAGATTTATCACACAGTGCCTAATTTTTTGTATACATTTACTCTGTCTTTTAAGTGTTACGACATGGTTAGCAGCAGTTCATAAAGAATCATCCATGTGACATTGTCGTCACAAGGTCGGGACATTACCATTGCAACAACTGGACCAGAGTGCATGTACTCGACCAGCCCAGCAAAGAACGGTCTGTCCTGATGCTCACTGTAGTGGTCCTTCAGGAGATCTTCAGACGCCTGCATTGTTAAAATATGACAGCCGAAGTCAAACTTCAACCTGCCTTTACAGCAATGTCACTTAACTCGCACCAGACAGTGTTGATAGGCTCACAATAGGCTTACAATAAAAATGTATCATGACAAAAAAATCTGTGATTTATGTTTACAAAGCCATTTTTAGTACATCAAGATGACTGCACCATGAACTACAACTTCGGTCCTATTTCATGGAACCTTCTCAGAAAGATTATGACATCACACAATAAATGATTACAGATTTCTAGCATTTGCTCCGCAATGGCCCACTGCAGTGAAGTAATGAACTCTGCACATAATTAAGATGCATCTTTCTCAGCTCTAATGATCAACAATTTGCTTCTGACTCTAAACATAAATATGGTTAAGTTAGGTAATTTGGGACGTCACGCAAAATGAGAGAAATAAGGTCTTATACCTTTGGGCTCTTTAAATACTAGCAGACAGTCATCAAACATGTTATTGCATAGTTGCTGCAAATGTTCTTTACATGAAAAAAAAAATTTTTGGTCAACATGACAAGGAATGGCAGAGCAAAGACTCAAAAAGTCACTGGTCCTTGAATTTGTAAGGAAAGCCTTGGGCTCATAGATTTTCTCTCTCTGGTTATTAGAGTGCTGCAGCCAAAAAAATAAGAATATGACACTAAACATGGTGGTAGGATGTTGCATTTCATTGAATATTTGACTTATTATCAAAATATTTTCGCAATGCTCTTCACATTTTAGGAGGAGGGGATTAGGTGACGGTCCCATTTTACCTGGGCGCACGAGGTAAAATTGAACAAAAAAAAAAAAAAAATTAAGCTCATGAAGAACGCTTCTCTGGAGTGAAACCTGCATGCTTCTAGACTACCTGGTGCTACAAAATCGTGAGTTTACTGTGTGCCACCCCTATCATATTACAGACTTTTTTTCTATAAAAAAGGGAATATTAAAATGTCCGATTTCGCACAAACTTGACATTGGAGAGCGGTAGGGGTTCTTGGCCCGTATTCAGAAACGACACTCACACTAATTGAGTGTGAGCGCGTACTAAAACTTAGTGTCAGGTTATACTAAATGAGTCAGAGGTTGTTCTAACCTTCATTTGCTTTCAGAGACCTCACTCACACTGAAAATAGCGTCTCTTTCTGAGTGAAGGTTGAGTGCAGGGAACACCTCCCGTCAGGTGCGTTGATATTTCGTTGTCATGGCTTTCAGGTGGATACAAACACTAGAAACTCTGGATCATTTACAGCCACGTGCTCGACGCAATCGCAACTACGCAAATGTTTAACTATAATGATGATAACGATGCCGGTAACATACCAACTCACCACCAGGTTTCAGTGTATACGAACTGCACTGTGGTGAACTCGAGGTTAGCATTTGTGTACCCACCAGTAGCTACTGGTGAACTGGCAATAGGGGAAGCTCAAAACCATCCCTTAAAAATAATGATTGAAAAAAGGTCATATCCAATCATTTCATAAAATTCTTTTTACTTGAACTCCAAAAATCCAAAGGATAATCATGTGTCGCCAGCTGTACTTGTTAAGTTCGAATGAGCGTTGATAATTATTTCCCTGTTTTCAATTCGTTTAAATTACCATTGCGAAAACTCTCAACATTATCAGATGTGGCCAGTTTTCATGAATGACGCATATCTGACAACACAGGCATTCGGATTTCTAGCGCTTTTCTTAACTGATGGGTTGGAAAATTCTGCGCTCAGCGGCTCGTGTGGATTGGTCAGCGAGGCTCATGTAGCTGTAAGTCACGAGACTCCATTCTTGTCTACATCCTTAATTGTAAACCAATAGTAGGTGTTTTCCGCAATCTAATTGGTTAATTACCCTTGTCTAATAGTGTTCGACATCCCTGAAATGACAGGACCTTTTCACCTGCTCATGAATACATTAGCATGCAGAGGTGTATAATCCAGGGGCCAGAAAGTAAAAATCCTACCATGTTTTCATTCCAACCGTAAACTCCTGTCAGCAGATTTGACTTGTTAGTTTTACCACCCAGTTGAAGAATAGTGTCAGCTGCCAGGTCTCTTGTGAATGGAACAATATCCTGGGATGGACTTTTACTTTCTGAACCTGGATTATACACCTCTGTTAGCATGTCAGGTTGCGGAATTCTAGCGCGTGACTCAATGACCTAATTGTGACGGATCACGTCGCCATACGAAAGAGTCCGTGCAAAAAACGTTTCTGTCTCGCTTATGGTTTACAATATCGATAAATAGTAACGTTTGTGAAATTTCCTGGGATTCATTGGAATTCAACGCCCGCAAATTTAAACGTTTCAAACCGAGTTTTAGTTTTAAACTAAATTTGCGGGCGTTGAATTCCAATGAATCCCGGAAATTTCAAAACGTAACTATTTATCTTCATATCATTGAATGTAGAAGGAATTGTCCGGCACGTGTCACAGCTTGTTTAGTGAGCTTCGCGGGCTGTCCTGCGCCTTTCGCGAGCCACTCGACCACAGAGGTTATGAAGTCATGCTGATATTTTACGTCGTAATTTATGTGCGAAAGAAACGCCTCAATTTGTGAAGCAATGAATAACAACGCTATTGAAAATAAATTTGGTTGTCGTTTTACCAGTTAGTCTTAGAAACTTCATCTAGAAGAGTAAAGTACGTCAGGTTTAGGTCATTCAGCATTGAGGGGTGAGGATTGAGCGTCCCTTTGCAGTAACCGACGCACCGCCTGTGGTACCCAGTTCCCACTACTGTCAGTTATTCTCGAGTGGCGTTTGTGAATAGCAATTGGCGAGGAGTGGGACCGCTCTCTCGGTTAGTGGTCGGTCGATCTCTTTCTCACACCCCAGTTACATTTCTATCGTACTCACTGGGTGGTGAGTGGAGGGTGAGTGTGAGTGTCGTTTCTGAATACGGGCCTTAAAATGTGTTTAAAGGTTCAAAGCTACTATTTTCCTTGGAAACATACGCCGATCGGCCACAACATTAAAACCACCTGCCAAATTTCGTATAGGTCCCCCTTGTGCTGCCAAACACCTCCGTCAAACTGATGTCCCCTTGAATTCCCAGACCCAAGGTTTCCCAGCCAAACTTTTCCCAGAACATCACACTCCCACCACCTGCTTGTCTCCTGCCAACAGTGCATTCTGGACCTGGTGCAATCTCTTCCCCAGGTAAATGCACACGATATAGATGAAAATCCAATTCTCTGGACCAGACGACCCTCTTCAATTGCTTTAAGGTTCAGCTGCGATGCTCACATGCCCGTTGTAGGTGCTTTTAGAGGTGGGCCAGGGTTAGAATGAGCACTCTGACCTGGTTTGCGGCTGCAAAGTACTATAAACAGCAGGGTGTGATGCATTATGAGTTGTGACATATTCCTCACATAGGGCTCATTAAAATTCTCTGCAACTTGAGCCTAAATAGCTTTTCTGTTGGTTCCGCCCAGAAGGAATAGCCTTCTTTGCCCTTGTGCATCGATGAGCCATGGGTGCCCAACACCCTCTCACCTGTTCAGGGTTTTTTCGTTCCTGAGACCACAGTGAGTAAGGCACTCAGCACCGCAGAATGAAAGCACCCCAGAATGACTGCCATTTCCGAGATGCTCTGACCCACTTGACCGTAATGATTTGGCCCTTGCCAAAGTCCCTCAAGTCCCGTGTCTCCCACACCCAACACATCGACTAAGAAATTCAACAGTTTATTTGTCTGAAGTCTGTCTACAGACCTTAGTACGCGCCCATTGTTGCCAGAACATCAAAATAATTTTCTTCATCTGTGAATGGTTATAATGTTTTGGCTCATCGGATTATTTTCTTTACAGAAGTATAGAACAGATTCATAACTAGTTCTACAACATTTAACATACTCTTCAGAATTTTAGGTGGTTCTCTTCGCAATCTACCAAAAAGCATCCCAAATGACCAGACTTCAACCTATAAATTAAAATTCATCCATAAATTCTTTTTATACCTTCAGCAACATTATAACCAAAATTTTCTGTCAAGAACACAAAAACAGGCCTGAACAGTGAGTTAAACATACGTGGAGGAATTTCATGCCAACGAGTTTGAATCCTTTCTGCTCGAAACGTTTGATGATCTCTCCAACGAGCCGTCGTTGCACGCCATCCGGCTTGATGGCAATGAAGGTGCGTTCCTCAATTCCAGCCATGAGCTGAATGAAAAAGAAGTTGTCTCTGTTTAGCTGGGCATTCGGGAAAGGCTGCGACGACGCAAGCCAGATCTCACCACCCGCATTAAAAGTTGCAAGCTGTCCACGGACAAACAAACGTCTCTCGAGTACAAACTTCTAAACCGCTTGACCTCCGACCGTTATACAAAATACCTAAACGTTGACCTCTGCTCTAAAACCCTCCTTGGAAAAAAAAAAACCCAAGCAGGATTTCAAGGTTAGTTCTGTAAAGCGATTTACATAATCACCAGAGACGGCTTCATACACCTCTGCGGGCTCATCAATAATAATCATCTGCGCATACCACTTTGTAAAGGTACATAGTCGCTGGAGATGGTCCGGAAGGCGGACAAAAGTTTATTTTATTCCATGAAGACGGTCAATATAGCAAACCCCCATCCAAAGATGATCATACAATACACCGGTAAAACAGGGCAACCCGCACTAATAACGGATTATGCACGAGTAGCGCAGTAGGTTAAACGTCCAGACAAGCTACTCCTGCATGCAATTATTGGCTACAAGTGCATGATATAGATAACTAAAGTTCGCATCCCTCATTTCAAGTGCCTCCAACTACAAGATGAAATGAAGAAATTAGGCCTCTCGGGTTAAAGCGATATCATGGGGGAATAATAACGTTAATTGCCAAATGGAGATTTCGGACAGGCAATCAAAGGGCCTGGAATCCATCGACTGTCTGAACTACCAGGATATACTGTCACGTCCAATATTACCTCTGCAATATCCTGATTAGAAAATCTAGTGTCGTCATGCCATGCAAAAGCAAAAATAAAAATCTATTACAGTTTGCAACCTACCTTGAGGATGTCTGGACACACTGAGGATAACTACTCCGGTCAGCTGCAACTGTTGTGAGCCTGACTCTGAAACACAGACGGGAGTATAATCCCGGAGTAGGCGTGGGTAGCTCAGGGAGTGGGTGAATAATGTGCATGTTACTGAAATAGATCCCCTTCTCTCAGGGGATGAAGTCCCACGGTATACATTCTTCTGCATCCCGTTGGCAAAGATTACGTATGACGGAGCTTTTCCACGAATTATTAGTGTCGGATATTCGGAATTAATATATCTTCTATCGGGACAAGCCATACACTCGAAATAAATATTACACGCATAATAGAATGGGCAACAGAGTGGAATTATTTAATGAAATTATAATCTCTTTTAATCGTTGAATTTGCCCTACATTTTGAGGACTCCGCTAATACAGTCCACGAAACAGGCTGTGAGACGGGTAGATTTGTGGCTTTGCCGGTAATTGCCGATCTGAAATAAACCTACTGTAACCCCATGTCTAGTATGTGCAGAGCTTAAACTGCTCATCCATGGTCCATAATCTTGTGGTCTTTGATATGTGTTCCATTTGGTCGGCTCACTAAGATAAATGACATCATCTTAATATTTGACAAACGCGATTTTATAGCATAACAGATTGGATGCTGGACTTTTGTACTCCCTCCCACATCCAAGATACCAAATGTAAATCCAAATAACTGTTGGAAATATGATCTTTAGTAATGATTTCAAAGCCTGAATTTCAGCTGCGATTACTTAAATAATCATGTCAATGTGCTAATGCAGCACTAGAAACTAATAAATTGTGAATGGTATTAATCTTATCTTAGAGAAATGGACACCGCAAAGGTGTTCAACTAGCAACTACAGTTGCATTCATTCATTCATTTTCTATACCCGCTTATTCCTCACTAGGGTCGCGGGGCGAGCTGGAGCCTATCCCAGCTGACTACGGGCAAAGGCAGGGACTCACCCTGGAAAGGTTGCCAATCTATCGCAGCGCACACACACCATTCACTCTCTCACTCATACCTATGGGCAATTTAGTGTCTCCAATTAACCTGATATGCATGCCTTTGGCCTGTGGGAGGAAACCGGAGAACCCGGAGAAAACCCACGCTGACATGGGGAGAACATGCAAACTCCACACAGAAGGGCTTCCTTATTCCTTCTGCAGATATACCACTGATTCATTAGCCCAAAATATCTTTCATCACTCCACAGAACAATAACCCCGAACTTCTGTGGCTTATTTATATGATTTTGAGCATATTGGAGCTTGTGCTTTTGGATCAGTTGAGGTGTGTGTCTTGGAAACCTTCAATGTTTAGTTTGCACCCTTCTGTGCAAACTGAAACCTCAGTGCTTCCTGCCTCCAAGTATTGCTGTGGGTCTCCTGCAGTCACTCCAGGGTTTTTGACCACCCGTCTCCTCAGGGATCTGGTGACAGCCCTTGATAGCTTCCTCTGTCTGCCACATCCTGGTACTGTATCCTCTCATTATTTACATGATCTCCTCTATTAACTTTTTGGACAATTCTTTTGACAGCCATATTTCTGATATGCAATCAAATGTCACTGTCAAGAAACCCCTAGCGAGTGCAAGTATTTGATTACCTGATGCAACTAATTAAGCTCTTGATAAGCTGCATTAGGTGTGCTTGAGACAACACCTGATTTGCAAATATACTCTTACAACGGATTCTATTCCGGGGGTTGAATAGTTTTGAGACTGCAGTAGTCATTAAAAATGCCGTTTTGTGTTAAATTTGGAGAAACCACTTGTAATTTTAGTCGTGTTGAGCTATTTAAAATGTTCTTGTTTAATTTGTTTATCACAAACAGCTGAAAGTTTGTAAAATTTGCTATTAAACCCAATTTACAATGGGGGTTGAATAATTTTGATTGCAACTGAACAACAGTACCTATGAAAGATCTGCAACAATGAATAAAGAACTCTACAGGCAGGTCTATTAATATTTGAACATTGACTAAGTTATTGTTGTTGTAGCAGTCTCATGCATGATATTGGAGCTGAAATAATTCAAGCTCACGTTGTGCACTTTTATGCAAAATAAGGGTATTTAGATTGAAATTTGGTTATTGGTTTAGGAATTATGGCACTTACCTGAGAATTAAGTGAAATTTCATGGTCCCCTCCTTTTTAAGAGAGAAGGAATAATTGGCTGCTCAACTGTTCTTTGGCTCGGTGCGAGTTACTCTTTCACTATTTAATTTAAGATTAAGGGGATAAAATGTCTGGAGTTGATTTCAAGTGTGGCAGTCACATTTGGAATCCATCGCTGCAGTACATTGTACGAAGTACAAAGACACCATTACTGGAAATGAAGAAGGTATCATTGGGCTGAACAAAAAACAAACCCATCAGAGGGATCTCTAAGAAACATGAGCAAATAATCATGTTGCTGGCTTGTTGCCAATTGAAGACTTGTGTGCAAGAAGTACTTAAGTCACATTTTGCAAAAAAAGAGCTGACACCAGTGTTAAAAGCCTCAATGGCCAGAGCGTCATGTGATGCCAAAGGTTTCTACAAAGAAGCACTCGAGTCTTGTGTCCTGGTGGGTTTCCATTGTCATGATCTGCTACATCTTTTGAAAACTTTGACCCCCAAAGTCTCTAAAGTATTATTTTGTGACTTAGGTACTTCTTGCATACAGGTCTTCAATTCACCTAAATAGCTGTGAGGAATAGTAGCAGATTTTATTATCCCCTGCCAACACGAAGTGGGAGGGGGATATAGGTTTGACCTCCGTCCGTGCGTCCGTCCGTCCTTCCGTCCGTCCATCCGAGATAAAGGGGACAGCTTTACTCAGAAACTACTACAGATAGGACAACTAAATTTGGTGTGTAGCTTCAGACCATAAAGGACTTGATGGAGTTTGAAAATAAGAAGCACACGATTGGCGGGGGATGCTGTAGACCATGTCGACTTGTTTTTTTTAATTTTTTTTTAGTATCGTACAACTTTTCCAGTTTCTTGTTGCTCCGTCCCAACTTTTTCTTTTTTGAAAAGTGTTGATGGCATCAAATTCAAAACGAGCTGTGTGGGTTTTTTTTTTTTTAATAAACAATAATCTTTCTCAGTTTCAACATCTGAACTGTTGTCTTCATAAAATTGTCATTTAAACATAGATTTTAAACAGAATTTGCAATTACTTTCATTCTGTATCTATTTGCATTTTACAATCCCAATTCCTAAATAGTTGGGACAAAGTGTAAATTGTGAATCAGCTGCCAGCTTTGGTATTGTCCATTTCTTTACCTTGTCCTGTTACACTGGGACAGCTTGTGTGAAATCGATGTGCAATCATACATAATTTATTTATCCTTATCGAAATCCAGATTCATGTTCTGATATCATATTATCCCACATTTCATTCTCATGGCACAGCCAGCAAAAACGAGGCCAGCAGTCAAGGATATTTCTTGTTGGAATTTGACCAATACTAGATTCTATTCAGATTTTATTAGTGTTCAATTTTGGCTTCTGTTCTGCCAAAACATTGCTTGTTGCCTAATTGTTCATAATCAGTGTCAGGCGAGGTTGTTTGAGTAGAAGCTGATTACTCATTCTCTTCTCGGATGAGAAATCAAAAAGGATAAAGTTGGCATGAAGTATGATGCACAGAGATATGGTGGGAGAGACCAGCACATCTAGGCAAATTAGAATTATTTTTTTTTCTAAAAAAAAATTCATTAACCTAAGGCTTTCGTTGTAATGATCGATGTAAACACCTTGAATTATGGCTTACACATACAAATAAAGGTGAAATTCAATTCTTCTTGTTCTCGATTTTATTTGAATTTGTATGAGAGAAAGAGGAATACGCCAGTGATATCAGAGCAGATTCCTGACTAAAGACGCTGTAAAAAGAGCAAAACTCTAGAATATTCCGTCATATTTTGGTGAGTGGGTAGCACTGTAACCTTGCAGTTAGAAAGTCAGAGATTTGAATCTGGCCTGGGGCCTGTCCATGTGCAGTTCGCACGCTCTCTCTGACTTTGCCTGAGTTATTTCTGCAGAACTGTGCGCACAGTCCATCAGCATGAATGTCATTCTAACTGGAGACTCTTCATTGCCCATTAGGTATTAGCGCATGAGTGAATGGAGCCTGATCCCTGGAAAGCTGTCCATCTCGTGTCCCCTCCCCCATTCTATGCAAGGATAGGCCCCACCCCCAATCCCCTACCACCTCTCAGTGTTAGTGAGCATGTTTACTGGTGGATGTATTCAATAGTCTGAGAAGCGCTGCTCTGTTGTTTCATTTGTGCGATTTTATTACATTTCAGGGTGTTTTTAAAAGTTTTAAGTTTGAGGATTTTGGATTTAACTCAAGCTCTCTCACTGCTGAGAGGACAGGTTTAGGAGTTAAAAGCAGTACGCTTTCTCATGGATAGTTAGTGTTCTGCCCCAACAGAACTATTCACAAAAATTCAAATTTGTGATTTCTCAGCATCTCTGCAGAATTGAGATCTTCAGCTCGACCACGCACTCCCTGCTTAACTCTTTCCTACCATCCTGAATTTATTGCAGCATCCTGTACGAACTGAGAAACGGCACGTCAGAGAACTGAGGTCCGAATGCTGCAGGCCTGCAGTGAAAAACCAACGGATAGATAATCCTTTCCTAATCTCCTTACTGTCCATTAGGCAGGCAGTATTTTTACCCAGCCTTAAAGCTAAGATTAAACACTGCATGTTATATTTGGAGTTGTGGGTGTAAACAGTACTACAAACGAGGACCCCCTCATGCCTTTAATTCGGAAGCGTAATTCTATAAACCCCTTTGTGCTCCAACAGAGAATGACTGCTGCTTCCTTAAACTGACATTAATTAGTAAAACTGTGGTTTCAGCAAAGTGAGACCGTACTCTTAATTCCTTAAAGACTTCGGCGCTTAGTGGTTTTTCAGCTAATGCCCATTAACAAGCTGGAATCCAGCTTTAGAATCTGCTTTAAATGCTTTTCCATTTTGTGCCTGTTTATGAAAAAGGATAATATTGTCTGTGGCATGCAGAAGGCTCACCCAACATGGTTAATTTAGCAATACATCACCAGGCACAATCATGTGCTCACACTTATGGCCATTTAAGAGTCTTCAATTAGCCTATCATGCATGTCTTTGGACAGTGGGATGAAAAGGCAGTGACATGCAAACTCAAAATGTGACGTAACGCGCAAACTCTACATGCAACATGCAAACCACCCATGCCTCATGTAAGCTCTCCCTGAACGACCCTAGCCGGATTCAAAGCCAGACCTCTTCACAGTAAGCGACAGCTCCGCCCACTGCACCAGTATGCCGTCCACTTCCTTAATTTCTCCAGGTCAAATTCATCAGCTGCATAGAGAGCGATTCGTCCCCAAAAGTGCAATGGTGGGGCTTACTACGCTCGCCAAGGAAGTTATGTTTTACCTTCAGTTTGTGGGTAAGTATGTGTTCTGTCAGCATTACAGAAAAAAATTATGAACAGATCTTGGTCCAACTTTGAAGAGATTTCATTTTTGGTGCGATCTGGATCAGACTCCACATCCAGGATTTTTTTATTTGGCTGTAAAGTGGTACTAAAAAGCAGTATTTGTATATGTCCCAGGCTTGTAATGGTCTGTTGGGCCTTGGTGGTGGTATTTGCTCTCTGAGTGCTCTTGTTAGGGGTTCAAGCTCGTAGGGCTGAAACCCTATTGTTTTTGTGCTGGTTTATTATGATTTCTTTTCTTCTTCAGAAATGTCTTCGCAAATTCCTGTGAGATGGTAAATGGCAGAGATCTGAAATTTTGCACATTGGTCGGAAGTTGTGTGTAAACGCATATCAAGGCATTTTTAACTCAATTGGGCTGATGATGAGGCGCTATAATTCAAGAAAAGCAGGTTTTCACTTTAAAGGTCATAACTCCCACGGTGTAAGTCCAATTTACACGAAACTTGGTACAAACATTCCATGGTCCATTCTCTGCAACTTTCCCATGAGGACCTCTAAGGTCCGCCATATTTGATTTTCCGGAATTTTGAATTTTTGAAAAACACATTGTTTTCAACTCCCACCTCCGGGAGAGCTTTGACCAGATCCCAAGGGAGGCTGGAGACATTGAGTCTGAATGGACCATGTTCTCCACCTCCATTGTTGATGCGGCTGTTCGGAGCTGTGGCCGTAAGGTCTCCGGCGTCTGTCGTGGCGGCAATCCCCGAACCCGGTGGTGGACACCGGAAGTAAGGGATGTCGTCAAGCTGAAGAAGGAATCCTACCGAGCTTGCTTAGCTCGTGGGACTCCTGAGGCAGCTGACCGGTACCGGCAGACTAAGCGTGCTGCAGCCCGGGCGGTGGCGGGAGCAAAAACTAGGGTATGGGAAAAGTTCGGGGAGGCCAAGGAGGAGGACTATCAGTCGGCCCCGAAGAAATTCTGGCAAAACATCTGGCGCCTCAGGAGGGGAAAGCAGTACCCTGCCAACACTGTTTACAGTGGAGGTGGGGAGCTGTTGACTTCGACTGGGGATATTGTCGGCCGGTGGAAGGAATACTTTGAGGATCTCCTCAATCCCACTGATACGCCTTCCGTAGAGAAAGCAGAGGCTGGAAACCCAGAGGCTGACTCATCCATCACTCGAGCTGAAGTCACAGAGGTAGTTCGGAAGCTCCTCGATGGCAAGGCACCAGGGGTGGATGAGATCCGCCCTGAGTACCTCAAGTCCCAGGATATTGTAGGGCTGTCTTGGTTGACACGCCTCTGCAGCATCGCGTGGCAGTCGGGGACAGTGCCTCTGGATTAGCAGACCGGGGTGGTGGTCCCTCTATTTAAAAAGGGGGACCGGAGGGTGTGCCCCAACTATAGGGGGATCACACTACTCAGCCTCTCGGGTAAAGTCTATTCCAGGGTGCTGGAGAGGAGAATCCGGCCAGTAGTCGAATCTCGGATCCAGGAGGAACAATGCGGTTTTCATCCTGGTCGTGGAACACTGGACCAGCTCTATACCCTCCGCAGGGTGCTCGGGGGTGCATGGGAGTTTGCCCAACCAGTGCACATGTGTTTTGTGGACTTGGAGAAGGCATTTGACCGTGTCCCTCGTGGCATTCTGTGGGAGGTGCTTCGGGAGTATGGAGTCCGGGGCCCTGTAACTAAGGGCTGTGCGGTCTCTGTATGACCGGAGCAGGAGCTTGGTTTGCATTGCCGGCAGTAAGTCAGACCTGTTCCCGATGCATGTTGGACTCCGGCAGGGCTGCCCTCTGTCACCGGTTCTGTTCATTATCTTTATGGACAGAATTTCTAGGCGCAGCCAGAGTCCGGAGGGAGTTAGGTTTGGGGACCACAGGATCTCATCTCTGCTTTTTGCGGATGATGTTGTCCTGTTGGCTCCTTCGAATCAGGACCTTCAGCAGGCACTGGGGCGGTTTGCAGCCGAGTGTGAAGCGGCTGGGATGAGAATCAGTATGTCCAAGTCCGAGGCTATGGTTCTCGACCAGAAAAAGGTGGCTTGCCCCCTCTGGGTTAGAGGAGAGCTCTTGCCTCAAGTGGAGGAGTTCAAGTATCTTGGGGTCTTGTGCATGGGTGAGATTGACAGACGGATCGGTGCAGCGGCAGCAGTAATGCGGTCATTGTACCGATCTGTTGTGGTGAAGAAGGAGCTGAGCCGAAAGGCAAAGCTCTCGATTTACCAGTCAGTCTACTTTCCTACCCTCACCTATGGCCATGAACTCTGGGTCATGACCGAAAGAACGAGATCTCGGGTACGAGCGGCTGAAATGGGTTTCCTCCGCAGGGTGGCGGTCGCTCCCTTAGAGATAGGGTGAGGAGCTCTGTCACCCGGGAGGAGCTCAGAGTAGAGCCGCTGCTCCTTCACATCGAGAGGAGCCAGCTGGGGTGGCTCGGGCATCTCTATCGGATGCCCCCTGGACGCCTTCCTGGGAGGGTGTTCCGGGCATGCCCCACCGGGAGGAGGCCTCGGGGAAGACCCAGGACACGCTGGAGGGACTATGTCACTCGGCTGGCCTGGGAACACCTCGGGATACCGCCGGAAGAACTGGAGGAAGTGTCCGGGGAGAGGGAAGTCTGGGCATCCCTGCATAGACTGCTGCCCTCGCGACCCGGCCCCGGATAAGCGGATGAAGACGGGTGGATGGATGGATGGATGGACATTGTTGACATCTCCTCCTAGGCCGTAAGTACGATTCCTTCAAAATTTGCTGTGGATCATCAGTGGACCAAGCTTATCAAAGAATGCCGAAAGCTTGTTGAAATTTCATTTTGTTTCCAATATATTGACCAATGAACTTCAGCAGTGGTGTGGCTTAGCACATAAATAAATGAAATTCAACAACCATCGGGCCGATCATTACAGAACTTGCAGAATATGTCCATATAAGTACCAGGAACATACCTTGACAGGTTCATGCAAATTGGCCCATAGGGGGTGCTTTAACACAAATCAGACTATAAATCAGCAATTGTTTGTCCTATAGCCATAAAACTCACAGGATATATTCATATAAGTACTTGAAACATACTCTGAAAGCAACAAAAAAACAAAGCAACGTAGCATAACATCATTCAGACTATAAATCATAAATAGTTTTTCCAATTATTACAAAACTCACAGGATATGTCCACATAAGAACCTGAAACATAGCCTGAAAGTTTCAACCAAATTGACCAGTAGGGGGTACCATAAATGCACAATATAGCCTAACATTACACAAATCAGACTATACATCATCTTGGTCCAATCATTACACTGGCAAAATAGGTCCACATAAATACCTGCAACACACTCTTAAAGTGGTTTTTGTCCCCCGCCGCCATGATAGCGAGCGGAACAGGGGACACAGTAGTCAGCTCCGTCCGATATCTCAAGAATGGTTTGAGTGATTCCATTCATCTTTCGTGTTAAGGTATATTGGTGTGATACGCTGACCCCAGCAAACTTCTGTGACGTTGGCATTATTCTCAAGGTCATTACGATCATTTGACCACTTACAAATTCCTTGTCAACATGATATCTCAAGAACGGTTCGACTGATTCCATTCATCTTTGGTGTCAAGGTGTATTTGGGGCTGGGAACATAGTATTCAGCTCTGTCCATCCGTTCGTCCGTCCGTCCCGTCCCGTCCCATTTGTTGTGAACGTGATATCTCAAGAACGGTTTGACCGATTCCATTCATCTTTGGTGTCAAGGTATATTAGGGGAGTGCTCACAGCCCACTTGATTTATGTGACCATGCCATCATCCTCAAGGTCATTTTCACCATTTGACCACTTACAAATTCCTTGTCAACATGATATCTCAAGAACAGTTTCACCGATTCCATTCATCTTTGGTTTCAAGGTGTATAAGGGACGAGGGATATAGAATTCAGCTCCATCCGTCCGGCCGTCCATCCGTCACGTCCCATTTGTTGTGAACGCAATATCTTAAGAACATTTTGACTGATTCCATTCCTCTTTTGTGTCAAGATGTGTTATAGCCGGGGTACATAGTCCTCAGCTCGATCAGTCCATCTGCCCGTCCGTCATGTCCCGTTTGTTGTGAACGCAATATCTCAAGAACGGTTTGACCGATTTTATTTATCTTTGCCTTCAATGTGTAATTTTGTGATACGCCGACCCCAGACGATTTCCGTCACCTGGTGGGGGACATGGCCATGTTTAGTGGCAACATTTGTTAATTAAGCTGTTAGAGCTTTCAACTACTAATGGTCTTTCGTGGCTTGAACCCGGAATTGCCGCTTGCGGCTATAGTTGACAAGAGCTTGCAACTTCGTCGGATATTTGGCATTTAGCTTTTTGAAAAAGCCAGAGGAACAAGGGCACACCAAAAGAATGATTGAATAAAAAATGAGGGCAATAAAGTTGACTTTTTTTCTAACTGACCTTTGCACTTTTTAATTTAACAACTGTCATTTTGTGGACGATATGCAGGAACGTGTTCATGTATGTTCTTACTTGCAAATGAGGCAGCTTGGTACTGGATATCATGCATGTAAATAACAAACAGAAATTACCATTGATAAAGGAAAATATAAAAGGAAACAAAGATGTGTTTATTTGGGGAGGAAAAAAATCACTGTACAACAGTCTCTTAACTTATTTCAGGGAACAGCCCAATACACTTAAATAACATGGAACGATAAAAATCTTTCATATTCACATTTGAATTTATGAACAGTCACAAAAGAGAAATTTAGGACAAGTGTAAACACAGCTATATAACAGGTAGGTTAATAATGAGTGACCACAGTTGCAAGTCCAGCATTAAAATCACACACACCTAAAAAAAAAAAGATTTTTCAGAGGGAAGAAAGGACATGACAATAACTCAGCTTGGATTGGAACCACTACTGCTCAATTTAGACTGCCTGGCTCAGTTGAAGAATAATACCCTGAGCATCTGGTATAAAAACTGTGTTAAAATAATTGCTTGATTGTCTCAGATGGCTAGCTAATTGGCCCACAAACTAGCTAGCTGATTGACAAGTCAGTTTCATTTGTTAATCACTGTGACGGTGCGTTCAGGAACCATTCGCGAGAGACAGAAATCCAAAAAAAACGTACGCCTTTAATGGAGTCCAAGTCAAAGCCAAAAAACACAGGAATTGCCAAACCACAATACAAAATCCAAAAACAGCGTCGTAGACAGGCAGGGGTCAGAACCAGTAAGTCAGATGAGCAGAGGTACAAAAATGATTGGCAAAAAGTAGTAGTTGATGAGCAAAGCCAAGGGTCACACACATGGCATCCAAACAGAAATCGTGGTCATACAAAAATAGGTCGAAATCCAGAAATACAAAAACAATACCAAAAGGGCAATGGCAGGAATCAAAGTCAGACAATCCAGTAGAAGAGAGACAATACTCAATGGCATACAAGGCGCTCCGCACAAAGAAGTATTGATCAATGTTCTGACAAGAGCTGTGAGTGAAATGACTGCTTAAATACACATAGGGGAAGTCACATGCTATGCCTGGAACAGGTGAGCTGAATCAGACTAATTACAAAGGGGGAATCACATGAGGGAAACTTTAACCACGAAAACTGGCGAAAGCCAAGACATGGGCGGGAATCACACAGACAGCCTGTGACATTTAAACAGCTCTGGTCATGGAGTTCTAAGTGCACAGATAACGAGCGCAGGTAATTAATTAAACACGTGTGAGAGATTCTCGCTGAAACTCAGGAGAGGACAGGAACAGCAGAGCGAGAGGCAGAGACTAGAGAAGGGCGATTGCTGAGAGGGAATTAGTCTAAATTAGTAGCGGTGCAACTTTACAGATTTAACTAAAGTGCTCATTAGTAAGTTAGTAATCTTATATACATGGATTAGTTGTGTTAGTAGACTATGATACAAAATTCAATTGTTAGTCTTGTTAGTAATCAGAACAGTAAGACAAAGGAAGTAAACGAGATTCGAAGGAATATTTTAAACACCGGAATTCATTTAAATCATTGAAGTCAGTGAGCACGCAAACAGGGAAGACAGACTGAACCAACTAGATCACAAGACAGGGGAGACAAGTGCAATGGAACTGAGAGATGGAATGAACTAAAAACCTGAGTACTACAATTACCAAAAAGAAAAATCAAAGACAAAATCATGAACACAGAACATGAACATACACATGACCAAAAACCATAACCATTACCATCACACTGATATGATTCCCAAATAATGCCACAACAGATAACTGTAATCATGGTTACTGTACCAAGATAAATGACATGACATAATGCATGCCCATAGAAGTATTTCTTGCAATTATGTATTTAATGTGAACCAACTCAGTCCTTGGCCTTGTCTTTATTTTTTCATAAAAAGACAAAGTTCAGACCTCTAAGGCACCTATTTTGTTCCTAAGCACCTCTTATTCATTGATTATGCATAGAAGTAAGAACAAATGATTCAGAAAGCGTAGCATAATACGTCACATAATAATAATAATAGTAATAATAATAATAATAAAAATACCAATTCAAAATAGTGAAATAAGCTCCATATTTAGAGCAATATTGAAAAAAAATTTAAACAGATATGCACCTTTATAAAGTACAGGCACGTCCAAATCACTATTTAATTAGAAGTAACTGGAGTGAAAAATAGCTTACACAGTCAGTTCTGTGGACCGAGAAATGAGGATTAAACGGATTAAATGGTTGATAAAGTTTTACTGCAGAGATTTTCTGAGAGATCTGCTTTTTTAGGAGTTCAGATGTCTGTCTGAATAAAGTTAGAAATAACAGTCTGTTGAGACTGTTATCCAAATACATGGTAAATCCCCTGACCTCACATGGGCACCTGTTTTGGAATTATAAAGAGGCCACATTTTAGTCCTTGAAGGCAACGGCTCTACGATTACCACGAATAGCATAACTTAGTCCTGCTCAGCTTCTCTCTGCTCTGAAGTTATTTTCACCTCAAATTAAGAATCAATAAAACAATGTAATAGGAAAAGCTCATTGAAAAGCCCTGTGTTTCATGAGCCTGTAATTTCACGAGTTAACTTTCGAGGGCATATGTTTATTCATGAGAGTTTAAAATATGGGCAGCTCTGTCGTTTGTTTGTGTATATTTCTCAAATTGCCTAAAATGGCCCTGTAATCAATAAATGTTGCATACATTAGCAGCTATGCAACCATAATATGCAAGCACAGAAAGGATAATGGCTCAGTTTCAACATAATACTGTAACTTGGAAAGAACTTCCAGAGAAATGCGGTTTTGATTTATTCTGACAATCAGTTCTATTTATTTATTTTTCATTTTGTAGGACAGGAGATTAGAATTCACTTCCTGGATGTCTGTAATGCTTAAAGCCTGTGATTTGCTAAAGATTCCATGCTATTTCCAAGCGCTAAATTTGCATTTGGTGCAGGTTGAAGCCGGGAACAAATTGCTGCAAAGTTGACCTGATTTTGACCATATTCCCTTTCTATGTTATCTTTAGGATTAAATTTACAAATCCTGCTGGTACACTGCAATCAAAGAGCAGGTCGATAAAGTGTTATTCAAAGGCAAAGCAGACGTCAGATTCTATGGGTTCCCTTTATTACATGAGCATTCAATGATCTAAAAGCGCTGCAGTGAAAACAGGACTAAGGGTTTCTGTACCATGCAAAATGTAGCTCAGTTCTCCAGCCATAATACAGTATTAGTGCTATATTTGGCACAGAATATTTACAGAATATACCGATGGGTGACGGATTACAGGAAAAACATAAAGTTTCATCTTAAGCAGTTGGCCACAACAACTTGCCAAAACAGCTTTAATAAAGCTTTTGGCATGTCTACAAGACTCTCTGTGACTATTATGGGATGGCACACAATTTTTCCAAAGGAGAATTTCTCATTTGATGTTTTAAGTTGGTATTGGAGAATGCACCAGTCTAATATCTCCCGTGGGAGTTTAGCTGTGCTGAAATTTGATGACTCTGTCAGCCTGTTTCATGTAATTCGCATATTTTTTCTGTCATCAAATCATTCAGTGGCCCCTTTGTTTTGTGGACCACCGCAAACCCCGATAGTGTGTTGCACTCAAGATGTTCTGTGGAAACTGATGACGTCAAAAAAATTGTGTAAGCCAACATAGAGATATTTCGTTCACAGCATTTAAAAACGTGGTAAGAATAACTTTTACCTCATGTACCGTACCGTCCACACAATGCAATTAAGTTGGCTTACATAATTTTTTTGAGATAGTAGATTTCCACAAAACATCTGAGTTTGCCACACTTTCTGGGTTTTCAGTAAGGAGTGGATTGTCATCGTGCAAGAGACCACTCCCAAAAAGACAGCATTCACTCAGAAGAACTCTGTCGTGATTCCCAGTGACTCTGGCCTCTTTGGGGACTGTTGGTCTGCTCCATATCAGAGTAATTCCCTCTGCAGTGTGACGGAGGCACTTCACCCCTCACTGTAGGGGTCAGACATTCAGGCCTGGAGTTCAGCACTCATGCACTCACCCTACTGTCGAGTATAAAGTCACTGACACATCACTTCTCCACTCCTCTGTCACTGCAGACTGTCACAGATGTCACATCAGTCACCATCCTTATTGAAACACGAGAACAGCATGAGAATGAAATGACGAAGCCTCTTTCACAGTCAGTTCGATGTTGTCCTTTTGCCACCTTGATTCAAAATTGAGGTTACCTGGGCATGCGCTGAATTTTTAAACCTGCTGTTCAGAGGACAACAGGGTGTGCCTCGCTTGAATCATGCAGGACGCCTGTATTAAAACATTTGCATTCAGCGTTTCTCAACTTATTTATTTGGAGTATTCTTTTCATTTGCTATCTGTCTTTAAAGACAGACTTTGATATTTCCAAATACCCCGACTATTATGTCATATACACCCATTTCAAAGAGCAATGTGCACTTAGCATACAGAATTGCAATGAAACTTATTGCAAGTCTACCATTAACCACAGGGTGGCAGTGTGACTGTGGGAGTTCGGTTAATCCGCACCCTGTTATGCAAAAACAATCTATGAAAAAAAAAATGGTTTCAGTCGCTGCCGAAATGCATTTTTCAGCTTAATGGATACTTCTGTTCTCTTCTAAATGTTTCATTTGTTCATTAGCAGCTATTTCAATGAGGGCAATCTCACCACTTCCTCTTTCTGAGCCTGGCACAGTCTTGCTTTCTAATTTTTGTGCTGCCCATACAAACTTCTTCACAGAAAGAGTACTGTTTTGCAAGACTATAGTTATTAATGGATTATTCAAGCCCATGCACATCCTGCGCTTTCATCAGAATGAATAATATATTTTCTTTCAAGAAGTATTCTGTGTAACGAGGGTGAATATAGGACATTGATAAATAATTACTGACAAGCATACATTTGGTGCACACGGGTAGTGCTGTGCAAGTATTCGCTTGTTTACATCAGTCTATACTGCGATGCTGTGGAAATTTCCACAGGGCTTCCCTGGTTATTTAAAACTCAGCAGTGTGCGGTAAACAGAAAGCACATAATGCTGACCCATTACCCAGATAGATCTGTTTTTATTAAAGTTCAATTGATTAATTGAATAATTCATGAAATTAATATTAAAAATTAAAAAAAGTTGCAATCCCATTTTATTACGAGCATTTTTTTTTAATGACTGGGATTAAGTCAAAGCATTGCTGGCTTTCAGAATTTAATCTAGCCATTATTGCCGGTTGTAATTTCATTTAACCCAAGTTTAATTTGGGCTAAATGAAATCATTTTTAATTGCACATGCTCTCTGGTGATAAAAAAAAAAAATCAGTAACTTTATTTTGATACACAATCTAGTTCTCTTTGATCCACAGAAAAGAAAAACTTACGATCAGAACACCATATTTTATTCACACTTACAATACTGCCAGCCAAATCCATTGCAAACTGTCAATAGCAACAGTAACAAACAGCACTCCTCCCAGGTGAGATTCAGAGTCTACAGGTGGATCCTAAGGTGGAGGCTGGATGTTAACCAGCAGCAGACAAGAGTTACACAGCAGCAGAGAGCGATGCATGTTATGCAGAGAAGGCGGAGCAGAGAGCAGCTCATATAGCCCACCTACTGGAGGGGCGGGGTAGTGCCTGATGTACGTGGGAGTGTCTGTGTAAATGTGGGCATGTCTCTAGTTGTCTGCCAGAACTAGCTCCGCAAGCTGTGTCCCACTTTTCGGGATGAAGGAATGCCTTTATTTTGTATTGTAATGCATCGCATTCAAAGCTTGGGACAATATTTATTCAAAATCGCACTCCTAGCCGAAGGATTACGCCCAGGGACAGTATTGTCACAGACTAAATAAAGAAATAAATACATTTTGGTGCTTAACAGAATACAGCACCATGTACGGATTTTCGATGCTGATATGGCCCGTTTTGTAATAACATGGCAGCCAAGGGGTGAGAAAATGGCAGATTATGTGGGACGTGCTTGGACACACTCGCATTAGTATTCAGCTTGGGAAATCGTGCGGCAATGCCAGGCTATTCAGGCAGTTAGGAAGGGAAACTTGAAGATGTAATATTTAGAAAGGTATATTTTGTATGAAAATCAAATCTCAAATTCAGCAGTTTGGACAAAAAAAAGGCTAACAAACCCAGGGAAGGAGAGCCGTTGATTAAAAGAGTTAATTTGATTATTGCGGTAAAACAGCGCCGTTTTCGTAAACACTTTACGGAACTGCGATTTCTAAGCCGCTTATGGCATCGGTTATAAATAACACAGACCCAGGGACTCTGCATATGCAGGAGAGTGAAGAGCAGCATTAACATGCAGTCTGAGGTGCCGTGATTTACCTGCCACTTCCTGTGTGTACAGATACCAAGGTTGTCCTTCAGTAATGAACTCATTTTGCAGAGCATGATGGATGCTGTCCCTTCATCAGTCAAGGCATCCCTGCACAGACTTAATGACTGTGCTTCAGCTGACAGATCTGTGGTATTATCTTGAAGCAAATGGACTCCCACTTTCGTCCATTGCCCTCTCCTGGTGCGACCACCAAACTGTGTTGTGTCACGTGTGAGCTAGTGTGGGCGGGCGCTCCTATTTGTACGAGTTTGTCTCTGACAGAGAGCAAGAAATTTTGAACAGCGAGAAATGCCACAGATGTACAATTTGTTGAACTGGCTATATCATCTGATGGCTTAAGATAAAACTTACACTGGTCTATTCAACATGTTCTCATCTCGAGTCGTCATTAAGTGACGCTACATGACCAAAAGTCCATATACGACGCAAAAGGAGGCTTATGGTGTGCTTATTTGAAGCTTCGGGTTCAGGGTTAAGGGTTAGGGGTTAGGGGGCGGGGTTTGTCTTAAACTGGCATCAAATTAGGACGACAAAAACCTCCTTTTGTGTTGTATATCGACGCTTCGTCAGGTAGCGTCACTATATGATGCATCAGGATGAGACTGGGCTTGTCTATTTGAGCGCTCTCCAGAATATTTGGCTTTGTCATTTTACTTTTTAGACCCTACATGTCACATGGCACATTGTCAGCGCTCCTCATGAGAATAAAGGCATTCTCTCTTACCTGTTACATGTGGTATTATGCAGACGTCCCCAACATCGGTCCTGGGTGCCCACTGCATGTGCTGTTTTTTTTCTTTTTGCAAACATAGTTGCAATTGTGAGATTTTAACAAGCTGCTAATTGGTCTTAAATAGTTTAATTTCCTGTTTAGATGAGTTATTCATGCTATTCAGCCGCTTTTGGACAGAAATACCTCTACCTATACGCACTATTAAAACAAAAGCCCCTTGAGTTTTTAATCTCACCTTGACCAACAATCCGGTGGACTTATGTCGTGGACTGTTTGTCCATCGTTCGTTAAAGGACCTGAATACTTCATGTGTCACTCAGTCCCTCAGGTACTGGGGTTAAGTTGGAAATAAACTGGAAACTGAGGCCAGAGGAAGTGAATAACTCAAATGGGGTCAGTGGATTATTAGCCACAACAGAAGCCTCTGGAAGCAAATTCTCCTGAATTACATCTCCCATCTGGTCTTTTCCTTTCTTTCCCGTGTTCCAGCTCTCCAAGGACCAGTCAACCTGGAAATGTTACCATCCACGAATCTCACATGGGAAGGGCAAAGAGATAAACTGCCAAATATCCTCCATAAAATATCCTGACAGCTGTCTCCGGAAATTCTCCTTGCGGGACACGACCGGCACACAGCTATTTGCATAAGTAAAAATGTGTCCAATCAAGTAGTACCTCCTCAGCAAAAAAAAAAAAAAAAAATACAGTATATATATATATAATATGAGAAAGAACAGATTGACCTGAATGCAGGTAGCTCCATCTGAAGCAGTTGATAGTAAAAAAAACAGTGATTATTTTTTTTCTAACTGGAATTGTCCAATTTCAGCTCAGTCTAATGCAAGAGGAAGTCGATGGCTACTCCACAACAGCAGGGTGGAAAACACTGTCGCTATATTACATTGTCCTCACAGTTAGACATCTGATTAGAGGAGGGAATCCACTACATTTCAATCACAGCTCAAAATGATGAAAGACAGAGAGTACCAGGATAAAAAATGAATACAGCACTGAAATTGGAAAAAAAGAAAAAACTGCATTATGTTTAAATGTGTACCATGCGCAGAAAAGGGGGAAAACAGTTCAGTTAAAGAAGGATAGAATTTATTTAACTCATTTAATCTCAGAATTAATCTTGCTTCTTTGTTTTTTTTTTTTGGTTTTTTTTTTTTTTACATGTAATCGCCATAAGCCAGAAATAAATGAGGGCAATAACATTGCAGAGTTTTACTGTATCTCTCAGTAGCTACTTTAAAGAGAGTGCACTTTTATCGCCGTGTTTTTAGAGATGATACTAAATGCATAATATTATTTTCAGATCCATTCGATTTTCTACGATGGGTGAAAATTCATCGAATAGAGCGTCAATCGTGCACTTTTTCCCCCAGCATCACTGATTTATGAAGTTCATCTCAGAGACGGTCACGGGAGACGATGTCGTAATGAGAACCGCTCAGCATGTCAGGCCAGTGGCAGGTTGAATAAATAATCTGAAGTGAATTGGCATTAGACCTGATGGTTGGAAACATATGGTGAGTTAAACATGAAGTGCTTCATTAATACAGTGGCTTGAAACTGGGTTACAGTGTATCCAGTACCTACTGTACACGGACTGTCGGAAGCGTGCCCTAGCAACAGGACTCCTTTCACGAGGAAGCCGAAACACAACCTCCAATAGAAGGTTCCAGAAGCAAAATTTTCTTTTAAAAGTCCACAAAACAAATCAGCCCTTACAGAAACCGTTTATGCATCACATGGGCGTCATCCAGAAACTAAAAGTGAATCCTGTTTTGTACTGAAAGTAATTTTATTTTAGCCGACCCCCGTTCTTTTTAACAATTCTCTGATTCTTGTTGCTAAGCAAGTGGAGGTGGAGTGGAGTCCGAGAGGAACTGCAGGTTACCCAAAAAACTTAAATTGAGATTTAACCCTTCAACTTCCAGGCTGTAGTAATTCAACTGTAGTAATTGCATACACTACCACCCAAAAGTTTGGGATCACTTGCAAATTTCTTTATTTTCCAAAGAAAAATACATTTTCATGCATTTCACAAACTTTTTTTTCCATTTCACAATCAATTAAAATTAATCAGATGACTTTCAAAGAATGATCTACATTTTTGCATAGAGGCCTATTATCAGCAACTGTCAGTCCTCTGCATCAATCTCCTGGTATGGCTGCTAATCCAAGTTAAGCATTTTATAAGGCTAATTGATTATTAGAAAACACTTCTGCAAATGTGTTGCACAGCTGAAAACTGTTGAACTAATAATGGAGCGCAAAAGGGAGCTTGGCATTCTTGAGGTTGGTTTAGTACCTGAAGCATCAGCAGTTGTTTGTTTGTTTACAGGCTCAAAATGGCCAGAAAGAAAGAACTTCCTTTAGAGACCCGTCAGTCTATTGTTGTGCTCAGGAAAGAAGGCTATTCAATGCGAGAAATTAAAAACTTAAAATCTCTTACCATGCTGTCAACTACTCCCTTCAGAGAGCAGCACAAACTTGCACTAACAAGGACAGAAAGAAGTAGTGGGAGGCCCGCGATGCACAACTGTGCAAGAAGACAAATATCTGAAAGTGTGTAGTTTAAGACGCCTCACAGGTTGTCAACTAGCAGCTGCGCTAAATAGTTCCCGTCAAACACCAGTTTCAGTATCAACAGTGAAGGTGTTTTTTTTTTTTTTTTTTGATGAAGGCAAAGTTTGAAGTACATATTCATCATTTTCCACTAAAATCATTATTTATAACTCAGACAAGGTCAGCACATTCTGTTCATTTGCGACATTTTCTCTTCAGACTAATTTCATGTGCGTTTCCATGGAAAACAAGAAAATTTCCAAGTGATCCCTAACTTTTGAGCGGTAGTGTAACCACAGACCAGCCATTTTTTTGAAATTTCATCAATTTTCATTACTGTTCAAACACAACCTGATTAACACCAGTAAAATTTACAGCGCCCTCAATAATTATTGGCACCCCTGGTTAAGATGTGTTAAAAGCCTTCAAATAAATTCAATTTTTATAGCCGAAGCATACTCTCACACTGAAAATTGTAGAAAAATGTAATCTTAATCTCAAAGTGAATTTTAAGGGGGAAAAAAATCCCTGACTAAGAAATAATTATTTTTCATAAAATAACCTGTTCCACTATTATTGGCACCCCTAACAATTCCTAGGAATTAAATGTAATTGAAGTATTTCTGTCATTTCTACAGTGGTTTACAAAGTTGATTAGAGTATCTAGGAACAGTTAATTAGTAAATCGTCACTTCCTGTTTCCCAGGGGTATAAATATGACGTGACACAGAGGCCATTTCTCTTATCCACTCTTCAACATGGGAAAGACAAAGGAACACTCCATTCAAGTAAGGCAGATGTGTGTCGACCTTCACAAGTCAGGCAATGGCTACAAGAAAATAGCCACTCGCCTGCACCTGCCCATATCTACTGTCAGAGCAATCATTAAGAGGTTTAAAACAACTGGAACAGTGGTAAACAAGCCTGGATAAGGATGCAAGGTTATTTTGCCACCACGCACAGTGAGGCCACCACGCACTTTTATCATAAAAAGTTATCCGAAGCTCTCTGTTAAAGAATTGCAACAAATTGTAGCATCTTGGGATCACAAAGTCTCCAAAACAACCATCAGGCGCTATCTACATGCCAACAAGCTGTTTGGGAGGCATGCACAGAAAAAACCTTTTCTCACTCACAATCATAAACGGAAACGTGTCTGGAGTTCGCTAAGTGGTACTGGGACTTCAACTGGGACCGTGTGCTTTGGTCAGATGAGACCAAGATAGAGTTTTGTGGCAACAAACACTCTAAGTGGGAATGGCGGAACACAAAAGATGAGTCTGCAGAAAAGCACCTCATGCCCACTGTGAAGTATGGGGGAGGATTGGTGATGCTGTGGGGCTGTTTCTCTTCCAGTGGCACGGGGAACCTTGTTAGGGTGCATGGCATCATGAACACTTTGAAATACCTGGACATTTTAAATCAAAATCTGATAGCCTCTGCCCGAAAGCTGAAGATGGGTCATCACTGGGTCTTTCAGCAAGATAATGACCCTAAACATGTGGCCAAATCTACGCAGAAATGGTTCACCAGACACAGAATCAAGCTCCTCCCATGGCCCTCTCAGTCCCCAGACCCCATTGAAAACTTGTGGAGTGAGCTGAAGAGGAGAGTGCAGAGGAGAGGGCCCAGGTCGCTGGATGATTTCGAGAGATAGTGCAAAGAGGAATGGTCAAAGATCCCTCTTTCTGTACTCACCCATTTTGTGAAACATTATAGGAGAAGATTAGGTGCTGTTTTGTAATCAAAAGGGGGTACTACAAAGTATTAACATCAGGGGTGCTAGTAATTGTGGCACACATTATTTGATGTACTAGAATTATTTCTTAATGTGGGATTTTTTTCCCCACTGAATAAATGCACTTGAATTAAAGGTTGGATTTTCCTCTTTTTTTCATTGTGGTCCTAAATTATTTAGAAAAAAACTGAATTTATTGGAAGCTAAAGAACACATCTTAACCAGGGGTGCTAATAATTATGGAAGGCGCTGTACCTTGCATCCATAAAAGTGTCCGTATTTTCAAGTTTACTGCTCCTCCTCATCCTCTGCCTCAGTGTCTGTTTCCATGGGTTCATCTCGTACTCGGCTGAAGTCCTTGACTGTACGGTAGATTCGGAAGCACGGCACGGCGCACAACCCTTTCTTGCAGTTTGGACACCAAGTGGTCACATCTATCCTGTAATAATAAAATGAGGTGTTGTGGACATTTGGATTGTAAAATAAATAACTTCTGCTCATACCTGATTCTTCATATTATTTATGAAATGAGTAGTCTGTCTCTTTTTTATATTAGGACTATACCAGGGTGATGACAAATTTCTCTGTCCTTCGAGACTGAAATTATTACTTCCAAGGTATGATTACATTTGGCAATATTTGGATATAGAATTGTCATTTCCAATGAATTTTTACACTTGAAAAAGAAAATTTGTAACCACTCCACTAAAAAAACACAAACCATCGACCTCTTGATTGACATACTGTACTGTACATACTGTACTGTACACTGTACATCCGTTGACCACGCCTCTTCTTCCGAGTCGGTGGGCAATATTCGGGAAAGTGCCCCTCGCCAGCACAGGCTAGTTCTGCTAGGGGCTGACCATCCGATCAATCAAAACTTTGGCTATATCTGGCCTACGTTCCCAAGATTCACTGGGAAGCGTCGCCCACGAAAAGCAGTTTCATTTATAAACGACAGAGGACAGCAAAGAACCTACTATGGCCAAGACGTACCAGTACGCCGGTGGCCGGTGGATGAGCAATTCTTCGGACGTACCGATAGGCCGGTGGCACTCGAAGGGTTAAATAAAAGATTATAAAATTGCTCCTTAAAACTGATCTATCTCAACTAGACAAATTGATTTCATACTTTAATGTGAAAGAGTTCCACTGTATTACTCTGTAATGTGGTTTACATGATGAACATACTGCATATGGGCAGTGTAGAGGCGCGATGGTCAGCACTTTTGCCCCATAGCAAGACGGTTGTATATTTGAATCTGGGTGTAGCAGCTCAGATTAATACCCCGCCAGACTATACCTGGGTATAATCTGGCTAAGGCCAAAATATACCCCGGGGTTTAGAATGTGATTGAATGTGGGGGGTATAATCTGGCCTGGGAGGGGCTTCCCCTGATTATACCCCGGGTTATTGACTAGCCCAGCCCAGAATACACCCGGGGTGTAAAACAGGTTAGCCCCCTTTAATTCCGGGTGTACCCTGGGCTGGGGGTACACTTCGGCCTGTTACACTGGGTTCTGGCCTTTTATGTGAGGAGTTTGCATGTTCGCCCTGCGTTCCTGCGTTTCCTTCACTTGCTACAGTTTCCTGCCGCAGACAAAAGACATGCATGCCAGGCTAACTGAAGCCCTGAAGCTCGTCCGTGTGGATGGGTCACGCGCCCTGTGATGGACTGGTAAACCGTTAAGGGTGTGTCCCTGCTTATCGCCCAAAGTCGGATAAAATAGCCTCCAGCTCCACCAAGAGTTTAGGTAATGGATGGAACACGATGAATATCCTTATATATATTTTTATGTTTTTCAAATAAACACTGGATTTTATATCCAGTCCCATGAAACTCAAAATCATTGCTAATACATTTTAAAAATCCCATTTAACCTGCTTGCTTTTGGCTGCCTTTGTCTGTCGGGTAACTGCTTCTGACTGAATGCTGATTATATTTAGACTCTCCACGGAGGGTAATGCTTTAGCTGAAAGTGGCCATGGCTCCGTACTGCAAACAAGTTATTAAAGAAAAGCGCTCCTATCAGGGAAAAAAATCTTTCACGCAGTAATGCAACAAAGTAATCTAACAGAAAAGGAAAGGGTTATATCGTAATACTCTGCCACCGTCGGGCTTTTTAAATCTTCTAAAATCTTTTCCGAGTGACGATTGAATCAAAAGGGAAATCAAACATTTGAACAGCGTGATTAGCCACGCGTGTAACGTATTCAGGCACGAGGTAAAAAAGTGAGTTTTGGAGTGGCAGTGAATTCCAGCTTTCAGATCGAACTGTTAGATTAACCGTTTTGTTCAGCAGACTTCTTCCATGGGATTAACACGAGATATTAGATCTTAAGAACTGTATGCAACCCCACAGAGTTCGTTTTAGATACTTTAGAGGGATGCATATCAAGTAGACACTTCAGAACTGTATTTTAATACCTGGTATAGTGAGAACACTGACATGAGAAAACTGTAACGGCGCATGTACTCAACCTGGGCATAGAGACACAACTACCTGCTGGTGTAGAGGAAGTGTACAGCTAGTGTCCCCAGCGGCTGAAGAACAGAAACAACAGGCCCTTGCTGCTCAAGTAACTAAACGGGCCTAATCAATTTTTTCAATTTCCCTTTTTCTCTTTGAAACTAATAACATTTTCAGTGAAGAGTTTGTATTTCATTCATTGACAGTAAACATTTTGGATGAAAATGTGTCTGTCCATATGCACTCAGCATTGCGTTTAAAAAATACATTTAAAATCTGTAATCTATATTCCACTCACCCCCTCCCAAAACAAGCAGGTGATACATTGCGACTGTGACGCCCTGGTGCCCGAAGGTGTTAGAAGGACTCGAGTGCAGGAACGTAGATTTATTAAATAAATAAAGTATATAAATAACACAAATAAAAAAACTCAAAGAGTATAACCAAAAGGAAGTGCTCACAACTAAAAAAAATGTCCCAATCTAAGGCCGCCACTGAGGGGGGAGACCTGAAGTTTAAACAGACAACGGATGATATCCAACTAGAGAAAAGCAGATGTGGTAATTAGGAGGGAGAGGTAATTGAATAATTGAATAAAGGCAGGAAGCCAAGTGTCCATAATGCCTAGGGGGAGGGGCATTACAGTGACATTTGCATCAGCAGATGTAAAAACACGGCAGTGCATCGGGTGTGTGATTGTTCGAGGACAGAGACGTCCCCATTAATGTGATATTAACCTCTCCACCCCCACGACCTCCCTCTCGAAACCTCCAGCTTCGTCTTCATTAAACCTCCTGACAACAACTCTTTGCGGCTGGAAGGGGTCTATCAGCTGGCTATGGGCATCACCGTCGGCTGCCCCGCCTTCAGTACATAACTCAATCCCTTCCTCGGCGCAGGCACTGGACAGCTCTCATGTCTGGCCTTCGTTCTCGGCTTTCGATGGCCTCTGTAGTCTGTTACTGGCAATTGCCGACATGAGGACTGGAGCTCTGCAAGCACTGAAAAAAAACGAGGGACATCGGGTCCTAAATTGAGGAGGCTTTCCAAGATCAACTGTTTGGAGCATCATTAAAATGAAAGAGAGCGTTGTTGAGCTCAGTAACTGTCTGGTGGGCCAGGAATAACCTCTGCAGTTTATGATCAAACAATTCTCATCATAATGAAGATAAATTCCCAACAAAACTTCTTTTACAGCCGTGAAATACTGTCTATTTGTGAATACGTACAGTAATCTCTGTGCCTTGTCATAACAGTTTGAAATCGCTACATAAAGAACTTTCCGAGCTGCAGTAGCGCTTTGTACAGAATTGCTGAGTTAGTAATGGCTAAGCAAGTGTTTCCATGAATATCTTTGTTGCATAGCTATGCACAGCTTGTTGCATAATTAAGCACTGATAATTATTGATATGAGAAGTTCAACCGCAAGGGGGAAACTAAATAATTTTGTTTTAATTTTTTTTTTTTTCAGTGTTTAGGATTTCAAAGAGAAATATTTTTATGACAGTCATATGTCAAAATCACTGCCACACCTGACTATCATTGTGAATAAAATCAAACAAAGGCACAAAGGCAAAATTACGTAATTAAATTCATTATGTACAATCTCCTTCCTCGCCCATAACCAAGGAAAAAGCAAAATGACTGTCAATTCAGAAAAGATAGATGGCATTTGACCATCACAAGTCAATTAATGGGTTCCAAAGAATACATAAACGGTTAAAAATACCTCAACAATGAAAATGGTAAAAGACAAATAATGCAAGTAAAATGCCAGGAAAAAGCATGACATAGATGTGCGTGCATGCTGTTCCTGAAGATGATGGTAAGGGAAGCAATAAAGATCTCAGGAATTATAGTTCAAATAATTTCAGTCATAACATGCTAACGTTAGCAAAAAGTTTTGGAAAGGTTGCAGGAGGACAGCTCTTACTGAGCACGAGAAACAAAACCAAGCTTGGAGTCTCCCCCAAACATCATTTTAACCCTTTGAGCAATGAATACATTTTCAAGCTATTAAAAACGTAGTTATCCTGAGCTCCTGAAACCCTATCACGAGGCAACTTGTGGGAGCTCTTTTAAACAAAATGCCACATGATAGGTTTTCAACAGCGTTTGATTTTGATATCTCACATCATTGTGAAACTATAGTTGCCCACGGCGCTGAAAGGGTTAACTATGATTGAAGGACAATGCTGTGGTGAAATTTTTAGCCTGCTTGCAAAAGGGGAATCCACACAAGGACAAATGGTTCATTTTTACAGTCAAACGTGGAGGTAGACCATAGATGTTTTGTCCTTGTTTTGGTGCTAATGCTCCAAAGGTGTAAATAAAATTGGACAAAAATGTGCCTGTCACTGCCAGTGCTGTATGTTTAAACTTAGTTGAGCAGGATAATGACCACAGAGTTTAGCATCCATGCTGACAAGGTTATGGAGAAACAACAAACATTCTCTTCAGAGGCCATCTCAGTCCAATCAAAAAATCCTGCTGTCTGAGCTGGAAGGGGAAAGTTAATCCCTCCAAACGTGTTCTTCATCCTTATCTGAAATTACCGGAAAATTCTCACCGCTATCATTTTTTCCAGGGGTGTTTACACAAAGTAGTGGACCAAAGGCTTTCACAAAGAAATAGATTGCTTAATCAAGAACTTTGAAGCATCAGAGTAAACAATTGAAATAACAGCATTTTGTTTTGTTGCATGTTTGAACTGAACATATGGATTATTATCTACGGTATACTAGGCATTAGAGTATATGAGGGGTGCCAGTTGTTCTGAATCTGACTACATGGCACTTTACAGAGTTTAACCCTTAGAATGCTGAAATAAAAAAATAAAAAATATATTAAATAATGAAATACAAATTGAATTATCTTGTGCTGTTGAAAACCTATCATGTGGCACTTGTTTAAAAGGGCTCCCCTGTGGGAGCTCTTTTAAACAAGTTGTCACATGATAACTTTTCAACAGCTTTGATTTTCATATGTAAGATCATAGTAACAAAAGCTGCATCTCACGTTGTTTGGGTTAATGATCCTCAGGATTCAGCACCCCATGCAGGTTTTTTTATTTTTTTACATTAAAAAAAAAAAAAAATCTCTCCCAAGGAGGTTATGTGCCTAGTTGTGTTTTTGGGTATCTAAGTTAGTACATTTCCCATCATGTCTGTCAGTCAGTCAGTCCGTCTGTCTTGTCTCACTCCAGCATCCACAATTCTTGAGGTATAAACTTGAAATTCATACCACAAGAAGCCATAAGTTCAAGGAAGAAGGAGATCAGTTTTGGAAGTTCAAAGTTTACCTTTCATATGGTGAGGAGGACCATTTTCAGCCACCGTGACAAATTCTGGTTCAAATTCACTTTGAAATGTCAAAGATCAAGGTCAACTTTCAACTTTTTTATTTTATAACCAATTTTGTCCGAGTTTCCAGAGATGATAGATATTAGATAGATATTCCTATAATGTGACACGTTATTACTTGGTAAAAAATTTTCAATTTCAACCAAATCCAACAGTTTATCTGTCACATGATTAATCTAACAAACAGTAAGACGTTAAAATTGAAATGAGAAAACTATTAGATGCCATCGGAAATAATCGTTGACAATTTGAGTATCCAGTTTTCCAGTTTCCGCAAGTGTCGCTTTATAAAGCGATTTCATTTGTTTGTTGGTTATTTAGCACGATTACACAAAAACGAATAAATGGATTTGTATGAGAATTTAGCCAGAGGTAGTTCTCAGCCCAAATAAAAGACAATAAAATTACAAAAAAAAAAAAAAACGGATGGTGTTAACAAATGGGGGATTGTCCAGCCTTGATAGAGGTGTGTGATCTAGGATAGCTATTCCCACCCGAATCCGGAATGTCCAGCAATCAATGTACCAGACTCAAACACGATCTTACTCACATCATGCCTCCATCTTGAAAGAGTGCGGATAGTTGCCGTTCTCTGGTGAAATGTAGCTGAGGGCCGCCACATATTTTCAGTTGTGGCCACAAACCTTAAATGTGACGGCTAAAGGCGGAAAATGCCCGCACATGAGCTTGCTCAGAAAGCCACTATTGTGCACCCGCATGGCTTGTAGGAGGTACTTCCGCGACAAACTATGCTCACCGAAACTATCTATAACCCTCCCACATCCCTGAACAGTGCAAAGCCAATCATGTGCTGATTTCACAAGGCTACCGGCTAAAGGTAACACTGGCACAGCTGGATTCAAGAAAAGCTAACTCAGCAGCCTGTATGCTTTTGTTTTTGGACAACATGCTAACATATTGCAAGTGTGTTACCTCATAGGCATGTTTACATATTGTGGGTATTGTGGTTATAACATAACATAACATAACAAAACATAACATAGCATGAATGGTGAGAACAGGCCGTTCAGCCCAACTACGCTCGCCAGTTTCTTTATACTATTTGAATATATCCCTTCAGATACTCAATGGCATCTAGCTTTAAGTCAAGCCTGCTCTTGAAAACCTCCAAGGTCTCTATGACTGGCTCCAAATGCTGAACCGCGGTGGAATTATCCACATAACTGTTGTTTTGCTTCTCTCATCTTCCTGCGCATGGCTGAAAGGAATATTTAGACGATGGTACAGTGAAAGACATCCATCTCTCTCTCTCTCTCTCTTTCTCTATGTAAGCGAGACAATATGTGTGACCTTTGGATTTGTGCTACTCTCCAAAGGCCTGGGCCTGCCAGCTTTTGTGCCCATGGCATCTAATTCACCTCTGCTCTGCTCGGTAACAGCAGTGCAGTGTTCTGACAAGGCTGTAAAGGTGAATGGAAAAGCGAGGGAATAATGGCCTGAATTTACACATGAGGAGACCGTCCGGGAAAAACCGCCTGGCGCTAAACCTCAGAGGCATCATGCGGTAATAGGAGCGAAGATTACGGAACATGTTTTACGATAACCTCGCCTTAAACTACATTGAATGCGCGGGTCCTTAGTATTCACGTCACCGCTGCCCTTGCGGCTGAGGAATTCTGGTCTCATCGCAATCGTGGATCTCATCCATTATTTAAACACCGACGCAAGAATTCAATAATTCCTTAAGGTTGTTCACAAGGGGGGGACTCCTACTGTTTTTATTCTTCAATCATTTCTCAGAAGCAATTTGAAATCATTTGCCAAAAATATAATTGACGGGAATTATGCATGTTACGAAGCGAGTATGCATGCCCTGCAAATGCGGGGAAAAAATGATAATGATCTCTGCAATGGAAATGATCACGTTAGAATTCCGTAGTGCACTTTGATTCCATATCATATAATTGCACATCCACTTGTTGATTATTTTCTATGGGGTTTATTGGGCCATTTAAATTTACATAGTAGTCAAATGGTGTGGTTGGCCAGCTTTTTAAAAACCTACATAATGACTAGATCATGAATATATACAGGCTGATCATTTTCATTCCTGGAAAAGAAATGCTCTGAATTCTTTTGTAGAGAGAGAGAGAGAGAGAGAGAGAGAGAGAGAGAGAGAGAGAGACTGCATTATTTGGAAAGAGGAGATTATTGTTATTTTCAAATATGACCAGCAGATGGCACTATGAGTTCAGGGAGGACGTAGTAACAGCCTTTTCCCCCCTGTATCCTGAAGTGGAATCTTCACAACATATCTATAATTCAGGACCAGGTTTGGGGTCACTTATTTCAAAGCAGGGCGCAACAACCAATGAACAGAAGAAAGGAGCAAATCTATGGGATTCAGATGAGATTCGAGGTCTATTTTTTTTTTTTCCTTTAACATACATGATCTCACTGCCATGCAAGTCATGATGTACATTAATCCGACGAACAATTAGCTAAAGAGGTGAGGGTAACACATGCATAAAATTGTTTTATTGGCTGCAGGTTTCAAAGCTTAAAAAAAAAAAACAAATCTGAAAAAAATAAAATGTTATTTCAAATTCTACTCCATTTCCACTGTCTTTCTGCTGCCGGTATTGACACTGATAATAAAATAAATCAACCGTTGCCAGGGAAACCAATGCAGGTATTTTATTTCTGCGCACCATCTTTATTAGCATGCACCAGTATGTTTGGCTCTAGTTTCAGAGCTGCACATAAATCGTGTTGGACATCTCCAATGACTATTCGGCGACCCTCCTATTAAGCTCATATACATGTAGAACTTTGGCCCACTTTTATTGCATTGGAATAAATACTAAGCTCGGTGTAAGTAAAAAAGTAGCTTTAGCCTTGAGAAATAGATGGTGACATACAAACATTGGATGTTTTATATTCACAGTGTGTCAAAAATCAGCGTCAAAAACTCCTTTAATTCACAAACAGATATTACCAAAGGAATGGATGAATCTGCATCAGTGCTTACTGAAAGATGGACAGTGATCAGAGACCATATTACATTTGACTCAAGCTGCAGTGATGGACCCCGGTTTGGGAGTGTGGCGTGTGGCCTAAAGGTTGCCCGGTGAGCTCTCAGCTGTAGCGCACTGCTCTTCTACCCTTGAACAAGGTGCTGAATCCAAACAACCTCAGTAAATATCCACTAACTTTTTGTAAACACAATCACACTCACTTTGGATGACAGGGTACGTCAAATGCCTGTACCGTATATGCACATGATCGTTATAAAACATTAGGCCTACTGGGAAATATGTCGTCATACAAAAGTTTTGATATAATTGCGGGTAGAATTCATCAAATGTTTGTCTTGTCCTTCTTTGGATAGAGAATCACAGCCCTTTCGTCATTTTGCATGAGGCTTTATTTGCATTTTTCCAATTCTGGTTTCAACAGCCTAGTGTCTACTGGAAAAATGAATGGGATATTTGTAGATTGGCAAAAATAAGGTCCATGAGTAATACTTTACAGTGCAGTCACATGATCCAACAATAATGAATCATGATTTTTTTTAAGATAGATAAGAAGAACTTTATTGGAACCGGTGGTGTAATTTGTCCTCTGCATTTGACCCATCCTATAGTTAGGAGCAGTGGGCAGCCACAGAGCAGCGCTGGGGACCAACTCCAGTTCTAAAGCCAGTTCCTTGGTCAGGGGTACAGGTTGGAGTGTTCCTATGAGGCATGTTTTTTTGGGTGGGAGAAACCCACACAAACACGGGGAGAACATGCAAACTCCACACAGAAAGGCCCCAGGCTGGAATCAAACCCACAACCTTCTTGTTGTGAGGCGGTAGTGCTAACCACCGCGCCACTGTTGAAAGAAACAATATTGTTGTATATTAAGTTTAGGAATTAACAGTTTATTAACAATTATTTAAACATAAGCAAATCATCACAGAAAATTAGTAATCCATTAGCACTATCTGTTATTTCATCAAATCATCAATTGGTATCAACTAATGCGATTGTTAACATAAATTAATTATGTACAGGCTTTTCAGCACCGTGCAGTAGTTAGCAGTTAATGACTACATTATGTATATTGATGCAAACCTTACTGTAACGCGTAACCAAAACAATGATTGGATCTATGTGTCACAATCACAATCAAGTTAATACGACACACAAAGGTGCAGCGACTGTTTATGCCCATGATGTGACTCAGCAGGAATTTTTAAAATAGTTTCCAAATTTTGACAGACTTCTGGTTATAACACAAGCAGATGAAGCTGCTGAGCTGAGGAATGCTGTGAGACACTTGGGCTTAATTCAGGGTCATGTAATTCAGATGACTCCGCCATGACAGGACGCTTGATATGTTACCTGTTTGGTTCAATCTTAATGTAGGCTGAAGACAACACGGTTGGCAATGGGCCTGCCAAATAGGGTGTTGGGCTGACGGCCAATAGCAGAGGAGGGAGGGAGAGAGAGAGAGAGAGAGAGAGAGAGAGAGAGAGAGGAAGATCAAGGAGTGTTGTTTGTATCTACAGTATGCTGACACCCGCACCTACTGTACGCCGTCCTGAGAAGATGACAGTGGAGGAATAGGATGATGACTCTCTACTCCTTCCTCTTCTATGTTTTTTTTTAGCATGACAAGCTTCACAAAGAAAAAAAAAAAAAAACCAGCAAAAAATAATAATAATAACTGCAAAATTTCTTGCAGATACCGAACAACAGACATTCCGAAATTCAGTCTGAGGATTTTGAAAAAAAAATGTACATATAAAACCGTCAACCGTTCCAAAAAGGTGTCTCTTCTGGATCGAAATTGCCGAAAAGAAACAGGCCCCTCTTGTCTAGAGACTGGAATGCATAAGTAATGGATTATTAGCACGAAGCATCAGGGAGATTTTTTTCCCCCTTAAGACTGCAGCGCATAAGACTGGGGGACTTGATGGTTCTAAAATGCAATAACAATAAATCAGGTCAGGCCTCTACTGCCTGTATTTTTTAAAAGAAAAGTGAAGAAGTGAATGTATTTTTTTAACAGTCCCACAAGGGAAAGTTACCAATGGGCACTGTAGGCTAGGCAGGTGTTTGGAATGCATGAGCGCTGACAGAAACACACCGCAGGACTGCCGAGGAGAGGGTAGAGAGAGAGCGAACACTGTGAATGAGGGATTAAACAGCGAGAAGCAGAGAAAGGCCACAGTCTTGGGTACACCTTGTGAAAGAGATTCATATTCTGTGCACTCGATGTGTATGAATGGCTCCCTGCCTTGTTGAAAGGTCAGTGGACATATCAGGCGTGATAATCATCGCAAATCTGATGAAAAGATAATGTGCTGCCGCTTAAAGAATTGCATTCAGACGAAAACATTCCCTGGAACAAGAACTGTGAATCTTTTTGCTCGCAAACAAGATTAAAGAATTCCCCTTCAGTGCCTGTTTGCATTGAGAGAAGAGGGCTCTGATTACTTTCCCGTTTGTTGTCCATTGTCATTTGTGACTTGAGCCTCCATTCAGATTGAAAGGACCGTATGCTGTAAAACCTACATCTCATTATGTGGTTCGAGCTACAAGGCTTTGCTCACTGTACCGATGTGTTCTATTTGCACCAGGATGAAGCGGCTATTTTCAGGTGTTAAATAGCAAATCAAGATTTTGTTGCCTTGCTTGGGGCGAAATCTCTGGTTCTATGAGCTTTTATCTTTCCATGGCAGGGATACACTCTCTTTTCCAGAATGAGCCGGTGTGGGTGCAGGCTTTAATTCTAACCAACCGGTCACTCACCTGGTTCTACTTATCAACCCTTAAAGCTTTTGCTGTAGACCCCTGATTAGCAGAATCAGGTGAGAAACTGCATAAGTTAGAATGAAAGCCGGCACACAAACTGGCTCATTATGGAAAAGAGCGAGTATTCCTGCTCCGTGGAGAGAGAGAAGAGTGGTCCTCATATCTGTACTGTCACAGATAAGCTAGCTCAACTCTAATGCTAATGTTTACTTCCAGGTGCCATCGAAACTGTCCCAATAAAAAGTATTTAGCCCAAACCACGAGCTCAGATGTCATAAATGCTGTTAGCATTGTGGCTACGTCGACACCACATGCCGCACTTTTCCCCCGATACCAGTAGTCACGCTAATATCGAACCCCTCCCTTTGAATTTCCTCACGGATCTCAGGCTATCAGTTAGCGTCTGTGATTCCTTCTCTTCCTAATGGCAGTGCGGAAAGCTAAGTGACAGGGACGCCTCAGCGTGCTTTAGAAGTTACCAGGTAATGCCCATCTGCTCCCCGCTTGGCTTTCACTGCCAGACTTCTGGCAGCGCGACTCGACTCATCTGTTCAGGAGTCTGCTCTGTCTCCAAACCGCTGCAACCGCGAGATAACAAGAACTCAAGTTTTCAGAAACGAGAGCTGAGGCAATAATAATTTGGGCGCAGGTACATATGTACGCACCGTCCATATGTGCACATGCAGAAAACCGCGCTCTGAATCCAGTCACGGCACTCGCAAGGTATAAACAACATCTGGCTGGACCAGAGACATTCCTATTTGTGGAAAGTCACCACATATGCACCAAGGAATAAATAAATAATACAAGAACTGTGCAAATGCTACTGACAGTGTATTGAAAAAAACTTAATCTCTCTCACAATACACCACCTTGTTTGTCACTGCTCTTGGGCGTAAGGAATGTTTTTCTTCAGGATTTGACTGCTAGCTGTCTCAAATTTAAAGCACCGACATCATAATTAGGCCTTATTTGGTTCTCTTGTCAAAATATCCTTTGCCAAACAGACATATGAGGAAAGTGTCTATAAAACAATATTTCGGCTCATCTTTCGAGACATTTTAGTCCTCGGTGTCACAGAAATGCAATTTCAAATCTGAACTATTTCTGTTTGTGTTCCGAACCTGACTGAAGCAGGTAATGGTAAAAGGCTGTCTCTGAGATATTGTATCCCAAAATACAGAGAATGCGACACAGACTTTTTAAGACCCCTAATCATTACCCTTGGGGCTCAGTTTGCCTTCTAGACCACTATTCTCACAAATGTCACATTGTGGTAAATACTAAGCTTGCCTTATTGTGATTTTCAAGTGACATTTCTGAGGTCTCTCGGAACTAGTGACTTGAATGTTTTAGACGGCTGTAACTTTGAGCAGGGTATTGAATTCACCAAATGGAATTCTTATTCCTGTGTGTAACCTTTATCCTGTGATAGTAGAACAGATTCAGATGTCTGTGACGTTCTAGAAGCCTTTACTGATTCTCACATTGTGGAATAAATGACCATGTTTGGGGGGGAATCATTTTGTGACGTTCAGCGGCTTAACTCAAGACGGATAGGGATGAGATCTTTTGATTTTTCAAGTCAGTCAATTCAATATGGTTAATTCACACAAAATACAGTAAATACCGTAAATGCATCGCGTTAAAAAAGAGCTAAGCACAGGGATTAAAAATAAAAGAAAAACATCCACATATTGACACACTGTAAACCCAGATAGGGTGGCAAATTCAATGTTTTGTGGAAACCTATTACCTCAAAAAAATTTTGTAAGCCAACTTAATTGCAATATGAGGCCTGCACTTGAAGAACATAATGTAAAATTTATTCCCACCATGTTTTTAAGAGCTGTGAACTCAAGATCACTAAGTTAGCTTACACAATTTTATGAGATAATCAGTTTTCTCAACTCATATGAGTGCACCGCACTATCTGGGGTTTACAGTGCAGCATACAAGGCTATAAACTTTCGTTCTAATACTTATAAGTTGAACATGTTGCTCATTGGACCTTTTATCTGGGCAGTTTTCAGCTCAATTTGTATATGTGCTCACATTTTCATGGCTGGATCAGAGGGGTCTTCTTCCTTGATGGTGAGAGATATTCATCCACCTGCTCCATGATGAGACCCCATGTCCTGCAATAAAGATGCCTAACTGGACAGCGGCCATCTTTACAACAAATTTCCACAACCCAAAGATAAGTATCGACCTGCCCAGTCATTGCTAGCCTCCTCACACAATGCATATCCTGCAGCCTGCTGGCTATTGTCTGGAAAACCATTTTTAAGGACATGAAAAACAGTTGTACAGGAAGGGGAAGGCTTGAAATATGGCAGGCTAGAATCCGCCAAAAAGCTTGTCCTCTTCCATCTTTCAGCCGTTCTGGGAGAATGCCCAGCCGGGACGTTAGAGGGACAGACATGTCCATACTAAATAGCGCAATTATTCCTGTGAGCAGCTGCAAATTATGAGACCATACCTCTTACGAACACCTTTGTAATGTGTTTGGAATTGAAAAAAACACGCACTAATTACCAACAAGAACTAGTATTTGACGACAAGTTTGAGCTCAGTCTCATCTCGACTTGTCATACAGTCATGCTACCTGACCAGGCTTTGATATACGGCGAAAAAGGAAGCTTTCGGTGTTGTTATTTCGATCAGGACAGACCAATGAATTGGTAAAGGTAAATATTTATTGCAAATTACAGAATGAACAGATTAATGGCTGTGACGATAGCCTTTGAGTCTTTGGCGCTCGGACTCACCAGGGAGATTTCGCAATTGTGGAGCCTCTGGCATGAGGCGTAGCTGGATAAATCCCCCTCCGTGGAGTCTAGACACTGGTGAAGCTGGTAGCTGATGAAGATGAATTGGATGAGCCTGCAAGGGCTGGTCGGTGATGGGGAGGTGGAGGGTGCGTGCGAAGGCAGCCTGTGTGTGTTAGAAGCGGAGAGACATATTTAAAAAGACGGCCCCGCTAGGATAGGCCGACAAAGTCGTCGCGTTGCGGTGTTATTGGATTCCTGACTGAACTTGCGCTAAGCTTCATTTGCCGCCAGTTTAAAACAAACCCCACCCCCGAAGCTCTAACCCTTAACCTGAACCCTCACCCTCAGTGTCACATAGGGCACGAAAAGCTTCCCTTTTTTTTGTCAGGTTTTGTCAGATCGACACTTGGTCTAGTAGTGTCAGTACATGAGGAGTCAGGATGAGAATGTGTCACAGGTTTGAAAAAGGAAGTAGCGTTAGGTATGGTCCAGCAGGCGAAAGTTAGCCGGTGCTCGGGCAGAATGTTCACTCCAAAAGAGCCAGTTCAATGGTGAGCACTAATATCAACTGTATCTTAAAATTCAGCAGCTCCATATGGAAACAAATTGAAGCACTGATTACTAAAACCCCACAAGTCAAGTCAAGTCAAATGTGACTTATGGGGTTTTAGTAATAGGTGCTTCAATTGTGAAACATAGGCTTAGTTGCATCAGATAGTTCGCTTCCTTGGCTCTCAAAAAGAGTCAATGCTAGTGACATCGGTATTAATTCCAAAATTGCAAGAGGACAGACAAGAAAAGATTGCGGCAAGTTTCCAACGCGAGAGGTGAGGTTTTTGCTGATGTTCTTTTGGCTCTTAAAGCTAAATTCTTCAAATTCCTGGTTATCACTGTAATGATCAATAAAATGATCATATTAGCATTCCGCCTAAATATTTGCCATCATATCACAACTCATTAATGATCATGAATATGGCGAGCAAAACCGTTCAATTTCAATTTCTTTGCTTAGCAACACTATAGGGCGCGTATTGAACTTTTTTTCACGCTACTACAAGAGGTTGGAGTCCTTATGTCAGGGCTGTGCAGCATTATCCTGCAAGGGCCGGTGTGGGCGCAGGCTTTCATTCCAGCCAAGCGCTTACACACCTGACACTACTAATCAAGCTCTTTAGCAAAGACTCGTGGGTTTGATTAGTGGTGTCAGGTGTGTAATCGCTTGGGTGGAATGAGAACCTGCACCTACACTGGCCCAGTCTGGATGAGTTTGAATAGCCCTGCTTCATGTCATTAAAGCGTAAACTCTTGTCATGCTAATACCCTAAAACAAGTGACCAGTGTTGCCGTTTTTATGGTGACCTCAGACGCGAAAATCATGTTTTTCCTCTCGCTTTCATATATTCTTTGGTCCTCCCTCTGCTTCATATTGGACAAAATGTTGAACCGGATTCCTCTGGTTTTTTTTTACAGTGGCGCCCTTCCTATGAAATCCTGCGCTTCTGCGACCTGTTTAGATTCTGTGCCCCAAATGATGTCATGAACAGGTTTCGGTTTCAGTCGCCATTGTTCACTTATTGTGGCGATAAGGAAGCCAATGAGAGCAGAGGCTCAATTTCATCGACTCGCCGCCAACTCAATACAGCACATGATTAATGAGCGGAGAATGCTCTAGAAACTGGCAGCAAATGCTTTATTTATTTATTTATTTATGCTACAAACTTCAAATCCGTGTTTTAAAAGACACCAGGAATTTGTCCGAAATTGATTTTTAAAAAAAAGAAACATTTGGGACATTTCAGATCATTTGAGTAAAAGAGTTTTTCCTCATAAAGGTATGAGTATGGCCCACAACAAATTCTTGCAAGCATGTCAGAACCAGGACCTTTAAAAATGTAATATATTGGGCCTTTAGTCCAAGCGTTGAATCACTGCGCTTGGACCGTACGCTATATATGATCCATAAATACCAGATTTGTGAAGCTCATAACATACTGGTTTTCCTTAAACTCTTTCAGATGGGGATTCATTTAATTATGTGGTGATTTCTAGAGCTGTGTTCTCTATCCTATCAAGTGTTTATCAGTGCTGGTAAGAGAAGTGTTTTTGTGGGTTATTCTTGACATCAATGTCCTTGTCTTCTTGAATGATTTTGTTGTGACCAAGACAATTTGGCAATTTGGGCACCAATTATTATTATTATTTTTTTTTTTTAAGAACTTTGTTAGTATCCCTATATTGTTTTGGAGACCTCCCTAACAGAATGCTGCCAGCTATTTCTAATTCTCGATACATGTCGCTAATTAAGGTTCAAATTACCGTAGAAGGAATGTCTAGTTTATATTCTTTTTAAATTATGGTTCAGCTACTTCAAAGATCAAACAAATATTCAGCAATGCTTCAGATAGTATGTCCACCCCCTGTTTAATTGCGAGAGAGCTCACTGGTACTTTATACCTTTCAATGAATGACATCAAAGGGCTTTTTAAACATGAAACAGAATAAAGCTGATCAGGTGCAATTCTGATTCAAACCTGCACAGAATTCACGTTTTTTAATATACCATATATATAAATCGGGCTTCTGAAAGAAATTGATACTTTTACTCTCTGAGGCGAAAAAAATGAGCAAAATTAAGATATTTACAATGTGATAAAAATCTATTATTGTTTGAATTTTTTACTTTACATTTGATTTTAACATATGATAGCAAAGTCCCATTTCTAGTAGGCTGTACTACAGTGCAGAAACTGCAGACTGTGTGACCTTAAGTAAATCATGCTCATGCGCTAAATTGGTTCTGGAGAAATCAGTACATTATACTTCATTACCATGAGCTACAGAATCTAAAACACTGTTATGTCAGCTGCTATGCTGTTGGGTACGTTGCCATTTATGTTCTTTCATTCCTGTTCGAAAAGGGCGAAAAACAACCAGGTTTCACCAGAAATGCGTGAGTCAAGTGTCATTTTGAGAAATAAAGGTCTTTCCAAGCATGAGATTGTGAAAGAACTCAAAATCTCAAAGCAGCCGAGGGCCCCGATTCATAGCTGTGCAAAAGTCCACATCAAAAGAACTGGTGTTTAACAGGTCGTCAACTTCCATCGTCATCGATAAGAGCCTGCCAAATATCCAAATTTGTAACAGTGAAGTGATGATCCCCGGATCCTGGCCTTATGGGCCTTTATGGCCGTGTTACATCAATCCAATCTTTGTGTTGTTCTGCTCTACTTCACCTTCTCTTCTGGTTCGCCAGTTTCAGAAGCAGATTTTTATTTGAAACAATGCTAATAAGACCCTTGTTCCAGAACTGTCTCTTCACTGCTGCAGATGCTAACGCTTAGTCTTAGCCTTAGTCTTAGTAAACTTTATTATCCCCATAAGGGGCAATTTGTTCTACAGCCAGCAGAAAAACAGCACAGCAATACAATACAAACAGACAATAACATGCACATTCACCACAATTTATAGATAAATATATAAATACAGTGCATTAATGTTTAGGGAAACCGATCAACACAACATATTAATGAGGCCAATTTTCATTGGTACAAACGAGTTTTTAAATCTGTTTGTTCTGACCTTTGCTACCATGTACCTGCGACCAGAAGGCAGTAGCCTGTATTGGCAGGCCAGCGGGTGACTGGGGTCAGTCAGGATGCATTCTGCTTTCCTGATAGCCCTGGCTCTATACAGGACAGAGAGCTTGGTGGGTACCATGCAATGAAACTCTCGGTTGAGAATCTTAGAGGCTCTATTTTCCGAGTTAGACTCCAATAGTACTTTCGCTTATGGATCTTGAAGTTTAACTTTCTGTCCTAGGCCCTCATTCATCAAAGTTACACATGGACATAAATGTTTGTAAGACGTATTTACGATCGTTACCGAGCAAAGTGTGTAATTTATCAGTCTATGCTCATATTCAAGAATGTGCTTAAATTCAAGTACAACTGTTGACAAGGGGCTAGCCGCAGGAGGGCTCGGCCAGGGGATTGAACCACAGACTTCCGGGTAAGAGTCACACGCGCTGACCACATCGCCAAAGAGCCAGGCTCGTTTGCAAGGTAGCCAGGGTGTGTACTAATGAGGTGGCATCTCTAGTGACTGGACCCATCAACTGTCACACATGCTTAGCATCATTCCCAAGCAAAGTATGTGATTCATCAATGTACACTTGAATGTGCTGAAAGTGAAAGGTATACTGAATAGGATTTTTGCAAAAAAAAAAAACAACAGTGTAGACTCGCACAAAAATCCCTCCATATCATCATTTATGACCCTCAAGAAGTGTGTGGCGATGTTTGTATCGACAGAAATCCTGCAGCATTTTGTCAGTCAGCATTTTCCTAATTTTCTTGTTTTGTAAGGTCATTTCTGGGCATTAGCATGGTGTGAGGGCGGGGCATAGTGCTGCACTGCAGCATAGAGATTCTGGTGTCATTGAGTCAAGGAGGCGTGGCCAACTTTGAATGTTGTGATTATAAATCGCATCCAGTAATCCTACTCAGTGTTCCTTTCAGCTCAGTCCTGACCACGCTTACACACAGCACCCCGCAATAGAAAAGAACTACTTATGGTCCATCATATAGGAAAATAATTGACACTTTGGAGCGAGTTAAAAAACTGTGAACCCTTTCAGCACCGTGGGCAACTATAATAAGATATAAGATATCAAAGTCAGATGCTGTTGAAAACCTATCATGTGGGAGCTCTTTTAAACCAGTTGCAGGTTTTCAACAGCTCAGGATAACTACATTTTTAAATCCTTAAACATGCATTCAGCGCTCAAACGATTAAATGGAAGATAAGTACCGATTACTTAGTATTAATAATCTATTTGTGCATTTCTTTTCGTAATGCTTGATGCTAATGAGCAGCACGCGCAAAATATCAGCCGCATGTCAGTCAGGGAACTCTTGCAGCTGCTGCATCGCTGAATTTTGAGAGCACATGTCCTTCCACAAACCGATCGCATACGCACGCCTCACATCAGTAATGGAGCACACTCTTCAAAAACTGCTAATCAAGCTGATGCTATGCAGCCATTCATGCTGGCTGCTTTGTTTGCTAAATGAATCGCTTGCTGTGCACCGTTTGCTGTGTACCTAACTGCTGTCATTGCTGGTTGTTTGTTTGTTTTTTTTGGGTTCCCTATGCTGCTGTTCCATTTTACTGCTCACCCACCGCCAAACCCAGCTTCCACCTGCTTGTTTACATCTGTTTTGTACACTCAGCAGTTGTAAAGCTACTGCTTAGGGCACCAAATACAATGGCTTATGTGAACTGGAAATTCAACTTTTCTGATTTTTCTTTTCTTTTAGTCTGTGCCAGTTTCTCCATGTTGAAAGACAGTGATTTATGTTTTCTGGGTGATTCCGTGATGGCGTGATTTGTGTCCCTCTGATGGAAATTTTTCAAATATAGAAATATTTTAAGTGAAAAAACTGTACAGCCACCTACTGTACATGCCAGTTTCAGATAAACAACGGATCACTCTTAGGGGTTACGAGGGTTAAGCAGCACCCAGTGGAATTCTTAATGGGAATTATGACCATAAATCATTATTTATGGTTATTTCTTTATGTAAACGATGCTGTCGTTCACTGGCAGTTCGTAACTGAAGCAGAGACGCACACATGATAAATGCCATCTTTTTGTGTTCGGGAACATTCTAAATCTGCACTGCACAAGTGAATTTAGAACATCTCTAAGCAACATTGATAACTGAGGGCCTAGATTTTGCTGTTCGCTCAGAAAAGAAGTGTCTTTACAAGACATCTACAGTTTCAGTTACAGTCATTATGAAACCTAAGTTGATATAGATGAGCACAAGTAGATGTTGGGACTGAAAGAGATATCTATAAGAAGTCTATACAGTACATGTTAGATTAAGCTCTTTTTCAGCATGTGCTGCATTTAATATGATGGGAGTATATTTTTTTCTAACACCAAAACAGCACATTAGGATTATTACTAGTGATGTGATTACTAGTGATCCTGTGGCCTGCGGTAACCGCTGATTTAATTGCCGTCCTCCGCCACTGATCCGCTGACCGCAAAAAAAAAAAAAATTAAAAAAAAACTGCTTGTGATCTGTGATGACTTGTTTTTTCATACTCGCATAAGGGAAAGGAGTTGCTGACGAGAAGCTTGGTCTCTCTGGGGTGCCTAAAATGCCAACAGCGACTTTGAGTCAACTAAGGTCTTATTCAGTACGCATAATGTGTCCGACTATTCACAATTCCCGAGCTACTCAATCTCCACAAGCGAACGCATGCAGACAACAGCATTCATATCATGTTGACAAAGTGTTGCTTGTTCCTTTGTTTAAATAGTTTTACTTCTCTCATCTTTTTCCTTGTATTCAAACTGGTGATTTTGCTTTGGACGTTAGGCGCCCCAGAAGCCCATTTATTTTCTTGCCATCTTGATTTTGGCATGTTTTGCTCTCATTTTTGCAAGCAGGCC